>CM033634.1:5874875-5949683 GCA_019453435.1 Rhinogobius similis
GCGAGAGGAGACGGCGGCAACGCAAGGCGTCCGCTAGCTGTCAATTAAAACCTGTTGCTAACACCAGCCGAAAAACGGCCCCTGGAAAAGCGCGAAACACCTGATTGGTCAGTTATTATTGCTAATAACTTGATTTATGAACAACCTAACGAGAAAAAACAGCAGGATCATGTGTAAGAGCGTGTCAAAACAGATATTTTAGTTCCAGATGGTGAGTTTGACCAAAACAGGTTAGAGAGTAAAGCGCACCAGTGTGTCACAGAAAGTAGAATGGCAGCTCGGGCTTTATGGAGCCAGGAGCCTCCATAAATGCTGCGCTTCTTATTTGGAATTTCACCGGCTAGCATGCTAACGCGAGTCCAGTGATATGTACGGTCTATGGCTCCTGACAGATCTATTTTACGCTCGCCTGTCCTAATGTATCTACGCATGCGACTATTTTGCTTTTGTGTAGAAATATTGTGTATTGTTGTACAGCTGCACATATGAAACATCGCAGTCCACAAAGCTCTTAAGAAGTAAATTTGTCTCTATTTCATTTTCGACTTTTTCAGCATAGAAAGAAAAATACATAAATGCTAAATGTGCAAGTATCCAGGAAACAATTTTCTAGACTTGAAATTTTCAGAAATATTTTGACATTTCTGGCTCCAAATGTCACAGTGTAATGACAGCTTAAGCGTGAAATGCAGAGAGGAAAGAGGGTGAGGACACTTCGGCAAATGGTCGTGAGAGCTGGAATCGAACTTCAGCGATGCTGCTTGGTTACACTGCATCAATGGCAAGGACGTCTTTAAATTCATTCTTAACCCTTTTGTTACCTGCCATTAAACAAGTCCGCCAAAGCATTAATTCACATTTTTGCATGGTGTACTGTAGGGGCTGGGCATGGTATATGGCAAAAAAATGATCAAGGATTTCCATTTTATCAATGATTTGTGTTAATCTTTGTATAATACAGCTGCGCGTATTGTGAATTTTTTCCTAATGCAATTGTGATTAGACTTTGCGATTAATGTTTTAATAGGATTCTGTTCAAATTCCCATTTTAAAACACAATTTTTGTTGCTTTTAGTTCTTGCGCTTTTTATCCACGTTCAGTTGTGTTTGTCATATTTAAACATGTCATTGTTACATTAAGTCACATTTTGTGGTGCACTGGAGTCGCGCGCTTTGTTGTTTTGTAGGAGTAATGTTTTTGTTGGTTTTGAACGCATTTCTCTTATCACTTGTCGGCTTGTTTCCAGAACATGTTTGTACAAATCCAAACTACAGGTTCAGCAGAGTTTTTATTAAAATCAAAGTAAGATATTTTGTTGTTTGTGGGAAGAAATTAGCCTTTGTGATTTTCCCCAAATGCATCCATTTTTTAAAAATTCATGCACTTTTTATGTCGATTTGGTTTAATTGTGGCAGCCCTGGCCTTAAGAGGTAAACAATAAAGTCATTTGCTCAGAGGCTTCAGAGGCTAAACAACAGGAGAAAATGTGTGTTTGAACAGACAGCTGCATTAAAGAGACAAACCGTGAATCCACGATTTCACAGAAATAGCAGATTGTCAACAGGGACGATCTCAGCATTAGATTATTATCACTGTGATTGCCTGCAGCCGCTCCTAGTTTAGTGTCAATTTGTACCACATTTTAAAGAACTAAAAATGCTCAGTAAATCACAAAAATCATTACAAACACAATTTGAGTAAAGTAAAAGTGGTTCTTTTTCTTCACGCATGATCCTAGATTGCTTTTTAAATCGTGTCACATTGTCTTTCCAGATTAAGTTTTCATGCCAGCGGACATCCCATATTCTGAAATGTTCTTGTAAACCTTTGTTGTGTCCTACTTGTGTCACCTGTCCGGAGCCTGTCCTCTCTGTGGGATTGTCCCGTCACAGCTGTCCCTCTGACCACTGTCTCATTATCATCCGAGTCCAAACCATCTGCTCCTCTGTACTTAGACTCATGGTCCAAACAGAGCATGTGTGCAGTCTCCAGAGCTCCACCGGCTGTCCAGAGTCTGAGAACTCAACCTGGTCTGGATCGGGCTGGGCTCTCATAATGAAGTACAATAAGCATAGTCACATTATTCCAGAAACGTAATTGTAAGGATTTAACTTCTGGATATCAATCTCTTAATATGGGTGACCACTCATAAACCGTCTTGATTGTCCTGCACGACCATTTTTCACTTATTTAGCGAATTTCCTGCCTTTTCACAAGGGCCACACTAATAAAAGAGTGATATTTACATGAAAAACAGGATAACAACTTTAATTTAACATTCAAAAAAAAAAAGGGGAAAACAACTTCCTTTTTCATGCCCTGTATTTCTGTGTTGTAGTATGACGTGACTCCATTTTCTATTCTAAACTCTCAAACTGTTTTAAATCTAAATGTGTCCGTCATACCTTGGCCACCACACTACAACTACTGTTCTGAGGTGGTCGCCCAAGTTGTTATAACGATGTTCCTCATCATTTGGTTACTTTGAGTTGTTTTTCGATTGAGTCATGATACCCAACTTTCGTGTAGTGTTAAAGGACACAACATTCTGCTACAGTGACGTCTTTGAGCTTTAAACCATGTTCTAACAATGTTCTGTCGTCAAAAACACACACAAAAAACAGTAGCATTCAGCTGCATTCACGCTGTTTTGAGGAATGTTTATCAGAAAACATGTCATTTACCTGCGATAATCATGTGCAATATAATTTAACATACTATTTATACACTTTTACCTCACTATAGTCACTTACTGTATATAACAAGACACTTAAGCCACTTTATTTGTCATTTTACTATTTATTCCCAGACAGCCACCTACTGTAAATAAGAGTGTGCACTTTATACTTTATATTGTATTTTTATTACCATGTTTAGTAATTATTTATCCTATTTTTATTGCATGCGCACATTTCATCTCATTCATTCATTCTAAACTGTGTGTTGCAACAGTGGAATTTCCCCATTGTAGGACAAATAAAGGATCTCTTTATCTTACCTTAAAATCCTCCTTCTGAGCATCACTCCTCTCCGTCACAAATTTCGGATCATCTACGTCACTTATCAGAGAGTCTTCTGCTGTTTAGTCCTTAAATCATCGCTAAACTCGCTCTGAGCATTTCTGCCTCTAAACACTATAACTGCTACTGCGAACCCACATCAAAAGTTTGCACTGAAAAGAATATAAATAGATTTTTTATTTATTTTTATTTCACAGGTCATAAAATGAATAATACACTTTTTTTTTGTTTTAAAACATGAGATGGACAAATTTAAGGCACTCGAGCGTGTTTAAAGGCTAACAGCAATATGAAAAATGCTGAATATTTTTTCTTCAACAAATGTCTCATAGCCATTTTCCAGTTATAAAAACAGATTTAAAAAATAAAAAGGAAAATGCCTTGAATGTTACTGTGAAATGTTAATATGAAAATGCATGTCAGTTCTGCAGGAAGTTCCATTACCTGTTTCTGTTGGCTGTTTTAGATCATTGTTGTGGTGTACAATGAACAAAATGCATAATCATGAGCTACGTTAGAGGTTTAAACTCAGTACCTGGAAAAAAGCTTGTTATGTCCTCCTTTATGAAGACTAGGGAGGGCAGTGAAAACTAAAAGTATAACTCAGAGTGAGCTAATGATGAAGGAAAACCAATAAATCACAGTTACAAGCTGATATAAGTTGATTTTGCATATTATGTCTCCTTTTAAAATGAGGAAGCTCTGCAAGTGGAACTGAATATTTTAATCTCATGAGAAAAAGAATATGCAAAATTACTCAAATTTGTGAATGTGATATAACACAATTCTTTGTTTTCGATAAAAATACAACACATATTTTAAGAACAAACAATTTAAAACAACTTTTTTGTGAATATATGTATTACACCTTGCTTCATTCCTGCTTACAACTCCTAAATTTGAAAATATTTGTATTTTTCCCTGTAGATTGTGTCAAATTTCTCCCCAAATGGCCCTAAAACTAACAGCGCGTACTCTGAAAAAGACTGAAAAAGACCAAAACTTTAGACCTGCTTATTTATTACCACACAACCAAACCTTGTATCCGATCCATTCTCATGTTCCCTGTTTTCCATCGTTAATAATCATCTGTTGTTTACTTCTGCCACTGTTATTTTACTGGAAATGATTAATACCAGACCAACTGTGAGCTTTTTATTTCCCATCTTTAATCATAAAGTCTTGCCAGGTGCCATTTTGGTAAACACCAAATCTACAGCACCTGTTTTCTGACGTCTGCCAAAGTCTGCCAACTTTACAACCGACAAATTCACCACCATCAGGCGAAATACAAAGACCTATTGAACCACTATGGCACTGTCATATATATTGGTGGCATTCTACCGTAGAAAGCAGAGTCGAAATACTTAAAATGTTGTCCGCTCTTGGATTTTGTGGTAGAAAAAGGCCCAGACCAGTGGAGTTGATCCAAAATGAAAGTATTGGTAGTAGTTGTAACAGTAACAGTTGTAAAAATGTAAAGTTTGGTGATATCAGATTATACTTAGTGGAAAAGAAGATGGGACAAAGCAGGAGGAGTTTTCTGACCAAACTGGCAACATCAAAAGGATTCATCGTGGAAGAGAAACTCAGGTGAGACAAAGCAAGAATTTATGCTTGATTAATAGTTTAAATAGTTTAGATTAAAAAAAAATAATAATGTGCTGGAATCAGATACAGTCTTGCATGCAAAAGTTTAAAGAAGACCTATTGTTGTTTTGTCTTCTATATAGTTATACAGTCTCGATCAAAACACCATTTAAGACCAGATGAATAAATGACAGAAGTCACGTTTTACATGGTTGGATCTTAAGTTTGCGTAAACAGTTTATTGAAAAGTACAAACTGAAATAGGCTGCTTTTGCCATTTATTCAACATATTCTTAAACTTTCAATCGAATGTAGCTCTTGTATCTTGTAGCTCTTAAATTATTTTGCATAACATGTCTTAATTAAATTCTTCATTTTATAGGGCAGGTCTTATAACTTAAAGCAGCTAAGAAAGAGTGCATTACTAATTTTACTAAAATGCATACCTTTAGGATAATTGGACTGTATTTAACATTGTTGCAAAACATTTGTAGTAGTTATTCATCTGCAGACAGGGATCATTTGAAGATTTCAACATATTTTACAACTTTTCTTGACAAACTGTGACTTGATTGATGTAAAGTAGTATTTAGAGTTACAACAGCTTTTGTCCCACCAAATTTTTTTTTTTTTTTTTTTTTTTTTTTTATGACCATGTTTATTTATCCTATTTTATTGCATGCGCCTATTTCTTTCATTCCTGTCCTAAACTGTGTGTTGCAACAGTGGAATTTCCCCATTGTGGGACAAATAAAGGATCTCTTATCTTATCTTAAAGTTAAAATTAGAAAATAACACAAATCTGTCATACACATGGCAGGCAGGTAAAAAAAGTCATGTCTAATAGGTGTATCTGCAGCAGCAGCTCTTACCAGTGTCCTGTGGCAAGACACTTGACCTGCTTTGCCTCCATTGTCTTTATACATGAGGCACATAATGTAAAATGCTTTTGAGTTCCCAGCACAGGTGAATTTGAAAACAAACATTTTTTTCCAGTTATCTTTATTTATTCTTTCAGATTATCCTACCATTATGATAATCAGACAATATTTTCGTAAGTCATCCAAAATCACACTGTCCTGTAAACATATGTATTGGTTAAGATATTGCCCATAATGTGAATTAACTCTAAAATTAACATGTATACCATACCATGTAGATGTGATATGCTCAATATTTAAAGTTTGCATATCATCAAAACAACAATTTGGATTTATCTCCCTCGAGTGCACAAATGATGTAGACTTACTTAAACTTACATAAAACCCTAATGTTTTACACACATTTTTCAATAGACAGTGACACTGCTTGAGTTGCAAACTAATTTGACACTAAATAAATAATTTGTGTTCCAGCAAGTAATTAATGAATAAAGCTCATGTAAGTCTGAGTTTAAAAGTAGTCTCATGATCCATTCAAACCAATATCCTGATTTCAACTCTAATATAATACTAATTTAACTAATGCGCATATTCTCTCCTGCAATTAGTTTTTAGGTCATTTTTAAAGTTATAACCTTGAGTTTGAGAGCATACTTCTCCCAGCCCCTGCCCTGTGTGTGAGACTCAGAGTCAGAGTTTGTCGAAGTGTCTAAACGCGCCTGTTCAAAGATGGCAGCGTTCCCAGAAACACAGCTTGAGCTCCTGTCGTTACACTCGTCTGATACAAGCGTCTGAATCAACCAGAGGAAGTGGAGCGTGCCAAGGACCTAACCAATAAATTGATGAGAAGACAAGGGTGGATACGGCTTACAACTCTGACGTTTTAAATATATCCTCGGAACTATGCGGTGGCGTAATGTGGAGCACGATCCCCTCACAGCAAGATGGTACTAACTCCCAGAGCCTTTGAGTGGGTGAGCTCACGTGTCATGGGTTTGCTGCTTTGTAAACCTGGAAATTTGCACAACAAGGAGGTCCTGGTTTCAGTTCTTCCCGTGCCTGGGTGGGTTTCCTGTAGACATTCTGGTTTTCCCCGTATCTTAAAGGAACAATATTCAGCATTTTTTGTATTATTAGCCTTTATGACATTTAATTTAACTTTTAACTTTAATTTGTAATCTCATGTTTTTAAAAAAAAGTTTATTAGGAAATTATTACATTTTTGCTCAGCTGGAAAACACTTTATATGGTGCTCTATTCTCTATAGCTGAATGTGCTACTTGTAAATAAAAAGCTAGTAGCAGCAGTTGTTGTGTTTTAGATGGAAGAAATGCTCAGTACGAGTCTGCCGATGATTTGAGGACTTAAAACGGCAAAAGATTCTCGGATAAGTGACGTAGATGATCTGAAACCACGTCCCAGATCAAGGAGTTCAGCAGGAAGTGTGTTTTGGATGGTCAGGGGGGAGAGAATTTTTATAATGGACAGTCCTCAAAATTGCGTGAATGCAACTGAATGGTATTCCAGGTATGTTTATGGTGACAGAATATTGTTAGAACATGATTAAAAGCTAAAAGCCGAATGCGTACTTTAAGGCTCTTTCTCCCTAGCCTGACCAGCCATTCCCACTATCTTTCAATATCATCCAGTTTTAAAAGAAAGTGGGCATGTGCACGATCGCTAAACCCCCTACTTCCTGTATTTTGCGGCAACCGAGCCAATCAGAGCCGTGAGAGGAGAACGTCACATCCCGTGTGCTGCAATTGTTTTAAAAGACCAGGACGTGTCGCTAAAACCAGAGCGAGAGGAAGCTTTACAGCTACAGCCATTTTGGACTGACAGCCACAGCTTTCTGCTGCCTTTCACGCACAAACTGTACTTTTGTGGTGCTGGTTTCGCGGTCCTCTGATTGACGCATGTTTGCCCCGCCCCACTGAAGTCAAATTATGTGGCGGCATCTCCAGACTAATCGACAAAATTTTGAATAACACATGGAGATTAGAAGGGAGGCCAGGCAACTCTCTCCCCTATCTGACCTCCCAGTTCTGTCACCGAGTCAGGACAACAGCTCGCCTTCTCCACGTCTCGTCAAGTGCTCTTACATTTCCCCTGTGCAAAAGTTTGTCATTCACTGCAGCAACAAAACTGTACTAACGACATTATACTGCATTTGGCCAAACTGTGTGGAGAGGACTTTTCTGAACAACCAATTTAAAAAGCACATGTTTGACCAATGGACCGGATTATTAGTTTTTAGCCAAAGAAGGAGGCTTTCGTTTGGATTTACAAAAGACTAAAATGAAGGTAAGGTAACTGCAGCACATTAGTGTCACAGCTAGATGTTGTGAATGGAGCACGGGGCTAATCAGAGTGCTCCTCTTGTGGTGACTGGAGAAACCCCTTCTACAAACGAATCCTCTAAAAGCGACTTCCTCTTGTAGCGGAATTGCCCTGAAAAGATAGTTCATATGAAGAAATAAAAAAGCTACAATAATATATTCACCATGCCATTATGTAAGCAACCTATTATGCTCTGTACACATGTAATATTGTATGATGTATTGTGATGTTCGTTTATAAGTCACGTTGAAGCTCATCATACTCCAATTGATCTTGACATTGTATTTCTACAGGTGTTGGCTATTTTTAGACCTTTTCACTAATGGCCCTAAGAACAGATTTGTGCCATTTTTTACCAACCTTTAAGAAAGCCGACAACATCAAATCACCGCAGAACAAGTGTCTAGGAGGATTCATAAAGATGCGCTGCCTCTGAGACCACGCAGGCAATGCTCAGCCACTTTTTTGACTGCCTTGCAGGACCACCTTTGTACTTTTGTTAAGCCAAGAAACTTCCAAAGAGTTTTTCTTAGTTTCTGCTCAAATCCCTGGCTTGGTGTCTGTGTGAGTTTCTCTGAGACTCATCAGGCGCTCCCTCAGTCTATGCACTTTGGTGAGTAAGTTACTTAACAGACTCTGACCGCAGACCAGTATTTTACAATCGCTAGGTTATTGCTTAAACGGAAATTGTGTTTTCTGGGTTAAGATAGGAGTACCTTACATTATTTATTTATTTATTTATTCGTTTATTAGGACAATGTACAATTACATTAAGCACAATGGCAGAGATGCTTGTACCAGACTCAAGCTTCACAGCTAATTTCCATCGGTAGTCCTCAGGGGGAGGGGTCAACAAGAATTATTTACATATATACAACAATTAAAAAAGCCACTACCGTTGTTGCCTCCACATGCAGCATCTATCCAAACTCACCAACGCATACAACATATTCATACACTCATTCTCACAAACTAAACTACTAATCCTGACTTGAAAGAAAACTTCTATGGTCACATCCACTTAGATTTTATTATTTTAGTATTTTTATTACTTTATTAGAGCGATTGGATAACACTCTGTGCTGCTCCGATGCCGTTTTTCACGCTAAACACATGGTCTCCATCATCTATGTGTGAAAGAACCTTAAAACCTGCACATGAGGCAAAATCCTCCAGCAAGATGGACCTGACCAAGCCCAGCGGGTGCTTTTTCCATGCTCCAATAAACTAATAAATAGAATACAATGAATACCCGAATGGATGAGCCAAACCTGAGCTGTCAATAGTCCCTTAACTTTGTGCAGTTTCTGAACTGTTTTAAAGTAAGATCCGTCTTGCTTTCATTGACCATGCATGGATCCACACATCGACATGTTTACTCCTCTGATGGATTACCTTCTTTCCAAAACTCTGTCAGAGCGTACAGACTTTTACTGTGATCATAATTTAAGTGTAATTTACAGTAAAACCATCCACCCGGAGTCTGTGGCTGAGTGCGGACTGACAGCCTGTTTGCCGAGGCGAAGAAGCCAATCTCCTCAGGTCAATTTAATCATAATTTAATGACCTTATTTTACATATTTCTACATTAACATCAACTCCTGTGAAACCTCCCAGTGCTCAGGCAGAGACTTGACTAATTAAACAGCCACAAGTTTGCTTCAAGTTCATGGACTTAACATTTTGCTTTCAGACTTTCAAAAATCAATGTTGTGGATAATATGGACATGGACGCAGAAAAAATATGGATGTTAATAATTATAGCTGTTTAATTACTTCATAATTATCTACCTCATCATCACCATCATCTACTTTTCATTACTATTTTATTAAAGTCCTTTCTTAACCTTCACTTACTTTGACACCTTTGTGATGAAATTTGTTTGTGCAAAACACCAGCAGAGGGCGCAAGGACTGCTGGTGTATTGGAAAAATAAGATGAAATTGCAAAATCGATTAACTTTGCAGTGGAAATTTAAGTCCTAATTTGATCAGTCTTTGAAGGTTAAAGGACTTTGTAAAAGACATTTTGTTGTAATCCATGTTATGATATTCACCAAAGGAGACAAGCTTTTAAAGCACTGGAAAGAGCAGGATAAAATGAAATACTCAAATAATGAGGATACAACATTAGCATGGTTAAAAGTTCCAAAAGGTCAAGCAGAATATAGGACTTTAAAATTGGATTTGTGGTGATTGATTAATTCGATCTGATAATTGATTGGGGGTTTGTGAAGTAATGTGTATTGTAGTGGCTGTTTTAACACTAAGGTGGCTTTTCCTGATTTTTGTCTATAGTTGAGACAAGTTTGTTTTGCGTTAGAGCAGATATAATGTAAAAGCAGGTCTTAGCCTCAAAATAAGACCACTGTGTGCTGCCTGTAGCTAATTATAAAGCATTTTATCCAAGCATTTGTTGTTTGTTGTAGTTGTTTTTAGCTTGATTGTGACTGGAAAACTCTGCTTTCCGAGAGTTGTGAAAGTTGTGTCCTAGTGAATCGCTCTGAAAAAAAAAAATTTGGAAAGTGACACTGAGACATAAGTTTGAATCGTTGCAAACAGTTAAAAATGAAGCTGTTCCGTTTCACCTTTTTAAGACCAAAAAAACAAAGTACAGCTCTTTTTAAATGTCACAACAACCGCCCGAAGGAAACCATTGTTGAGGTGTATCCTACATGTTAAATGACTGAACGTTTCCTTTGTGAACATTCATAAGTTGTTGTCTGTGATGACTCTGTCCATCCTGTGATTCCTGAACCCACCCTCTGGTATCGGAGAGCATTTGTCCGACCATGTCCAGGCTGCAGAGTTGGATCAGTTTCGCCAGTGATTTGGCCAATTAGTCCTGATCTGGCTCAGTGTTGGGACATGTTTAAGCAGTCGCTTCACACATTTCCCCTCAACAGGAGTGAGGAGAGAAAGGAGGGAAGAGAGGAGTGGAGGGAGTGAGAAGGGAAGGGCAGAAAGAGCAAAGAGAGAGCGCTAGGGAGGAGATAAGAGAAAGAAAAAAGAAAGGGCAGAGGAGAGAAAGGAAACTGTGAAAGAGACAGAGAGAACTGAAAGCAAGAAGGAGAGATGAGGAAGAGACAGTGTTTGTGTGTGAGAGAGAGGGAGAGTGTAAGAGATAAAAAAGGAAGGGAGAGATTTGGGGCAGAAAAAGGGAAGGGAGCGAGATAGCTAAGAAGAGGAGGAAGGAGAAGAGAGAAAATTTAAAGTGGGTAGGAGAGATGAATGGAAAGAGGGTGGAGAGGGATGAAGAGAGAAATAGAAATTGGGGGCAAGAAATGAGAGAGAAGGGGAAGAAAAATTGAGAAAGAGTTGGTTGAGAAAGAAGGAAGGAGAGAGAAGGATGGTAAAAAACGCTGGAAAGAGAAGTAAAAGCAGAGAGAGAATTGAAAGATAGAGGCAATGATGGTAAATAAAGATGGGGGTGAAGGGGGGGCCGAGAAAGAATGGAAGAAATATAGAAAGATAAGGGGGAAGAGTGGGTATAAGGAGAGATGGAGAATTGAAAGTGAGAGTGAAGGATGAGGAAGTGACGGCGCAGAGTGCATGAGACAGAAAAGGGGGAAGAGAGAGAGAGGAAGACAGATATGAAGAGAAAAGGAGGGCGAGAGAAGAGTGGGGAGAGAAGTGGAAGGAAAGAGAGAGAGGGAAAGGGCATTGAAAAAGGCAAGAAAGCGAGAGGGGTGAAGGGGGGACAGAGCATGGGGTAGAAAGGGAAAGGAAGAAATGAAAGAGAAAGAATAAATGGGTTTAAGGAGAGAGGGAGAAGAGGGGAGAATGAGAGGAAAAGACAGATCAGAGTGCATGAGACAGAAGAGGTCGAAGAGAGAAAGAGGAAGATGGATGCAAAGAGAAAGAGGGAAAGCGAAAGACAGGATAGAGAGAAACAAAAAAGAGGAGAGAATGAGAATAGGAAGACAGAAGAGAGAGGGAGCAGAAGAAGGACAAAAAGGGAGAGAGACAGTGGGAGTAAAAAGCGATAAAGAGGGGGAGAAACGAGAAATGAGAGCTGGAGGGAAAGAGGGGAAACGGTGAGAGGAGAGAGGAGTTGTAGAGTTGAAGATGTCCCAGTGGAGCACTAGGAGGCGCTGTGGTTGAACGGTTTCACTGTGAAAACATGAGGGACATAAAGAGGAATGACAGTGTTGGTCCCAAAGCAGGATCACAGCATGAAGGGCTGAAAGAACATCATCAAACCAAACAGTGAACAGTTTGTCTGTCAATTACTGTACAGTTAACGTCAAACGGATTTTTAATTTCCTGGACTCATAGGAAGTGCCATAGTTTGTTTTCAAAAATACAAGGCAAGGCAAGTTTATTTGTAGAGCACAATTCACACACAAGGCAATTCAAAGTGCTTTACATAACAGGAAAAGTTGCATTAAAATCACAAAACACAAACACACAGAATAATTTTAAAATAAAGCACTTTAAAAGAGAAGAGTGCAGATAGATCTTTCAGTCGTTTGCACATCTAAACAGAACTGTTTTTAGCCTGGATTTAAACATTGTCAAAGTGGAGGCCTGTCTCACATCTTCAGGGAGACTGTTCCAGATTTTAGCTCCAAAAAACTGAAATGCTGATTCCCCATGTTTAGTCCTGACTGTACTAAATACAACTTGTCCAAACAGAATGTCCCCCATCCTCTGGCCACGGACTTAATTGTGCAGTGATCAAAGGAGCAAACTCAGAGGCCCAAGGCTAAACTCCAATATACAGTGATCTATATTATGCATTTTTTGTATTGTTTAAACGTTTGTATTGCTTTAAGCCTTTAAACCTGCACTTAAGTGTCTTCAGTTTGACATGTGTTAGATTTAGAACAACATGACAGAGAAAAACACTCCCACTGCGTTGGGAGATGCCATTTTGACTTGGCTGTGGCTCCATCTACTGGCTGTAGAGGCAATCACACACACACTGTATTGCAGTAAAGAGTGGATCTAACGAAGTTGTCGAAGTTGTAGATATCGTGATTAGACGGTAGAAAGGTTCAGAGCGAGTCTAGCGATGATTTAAGGACTTAAAACGGCAAAAGATTCTGGGAAAATTACGTCAGCATCATCTACATTACACATCGAAGGAGTTCAGAACACAGTGTTGGAGAGAGAGGATTTACAAACCAGCATCAACAAACAAACGTGAATCAAACTAAATGTTATGTTTTTGATGACAGAACATTGTTAGAACATGGCTAAAAGCTCAAAGAAATCAATTTTGCATAATATTTGTCCTTTAACACTATGTTTTTGTGAATAGAAACAATGAAAATGTAATTGTACTGACAAAATTACGTACCTGTTTTGAAATATTAGCTGGTCTTTGTCTAATACCTAATGATTTTTGCCAATATAAGACCTAGTTCTATAAAAGTCTTTCAAAACCTTCCATATTATCGGAAATTACACCTGTTTTCTCAAATTTTCCTGATGGAGTACATTTGCATATTTAACCATCCCCCTTTATTAAAAAAACAATAAACCAAAACACTGCCATAATGGAAGCAATAAGTAGTTGTTATACTAATTTACTGACCAGCTTGTTTTTAGACTGTGTGCGGAGAAAATTTGTCTGACACTCGTCTTCTATTCATGGGTTTCCGGCAAATAATTAATTCCTAATTTGAGGGTTTTGTGAGGACCTTTCCCCATTCAAAAGATTTAGTATTTAGTTTGAAATTGTTTAATTGCTATGATGAGCGAAGGCTGTTGCTTTTGCTTGAAACCCATGAATAATAGCATCTGTACTCATTTTTCCCCGTTTTATATTCAATACATTTTCGGTGTCTGTGTGCCTTAATAATGGACATATTCTTTCCTCATATAATTTTAAAAAGAAGCTATTTTTGAGGGATCTCTGTACTTTTCGGAGGCTGAAATTACAAATTCAGTCATGCTGCTGGCTCTGTCGCTGAAAGGCTCTGTTGTTTCCTCTGAATATGTTTTTGAAGTAATTGAAAAGTTGAGAGTGCTTCCAAATGCTGTTTTGTTTTTATACTTGACAGTGAATACAGATTACGAAATTATTTTAGATAGCCCTGTTTTTTTGGGACGTTGTTAGTAGCCAAAATTGAAAAAACGGTTGTTGTTTTGTTGTAGCTGGAAGTATATTTTGTGCCGCAATGAATTTTCAAAGCTTAAAAGATTTGCTCATTCATTATTTTTTAGATATGTGCTCAGCTTTAGAACAGCTTTTCAGACATGTGCTCCGGGTGCACCATCCTCTCACAACAAACACTCATCAGAAAAAGAAAAACAGTGAGACATCAAACTCTTTTACCCAGATTTACTATTACTTTTAAATAACTAAATTTACAAATTTACAAAATGGGGCTGCACCCAATTTGTAGTGAAATGTTTTTCCCCAGCACAGATATATTTTAAAAGTACCTATTAGGGTCAAAATGTGACCTCTGTGTGCTCTGCATCTAATTACGAGCAAAAATAATTAAAAACTTGATGCGTTCAAGTATTTATTTAAAACATCTTTTTTCTTTTTCTTCTTGTTCTTGTCATGCTTAATTAATGCCTTTATGTACATTACAAGACATCTATATGACTGATTGATTGCTTTAAATAAAGAAAGCATCAGTTACAGAGCGTTTTATTATCCACAAAACAGGAAGTACACTGTTAGCTTGCTAGTTGTTGTTAGCTCTACCATGATGGCAAAACTTTGCTCAATATTCAGAGTGTATTAGGTAAGTCAGCAATGTGGACGGCTGCAAAGAGTTTAAAGCAGAACTCAGTAACTTCAGCGACAGAGCTCCCCCTGCAGGTCTCTTGTGAACATACACTCCCAGTAAAATGACGTCAAAAGCTTTGTTTTTTTTTGTTTGTTCCCTTTTATATTGAAATAAGGATGTTTACACATATACAAAAATGTAATGTTGCTAAATATAAAAAAAGAGCCAAGGTTTCTCAGGAAAGTTTATGTTCAAGGCGGCATCAGACTGGTTTTTCCGCTTAGAGACAGCAGGGGGCGACAGCAGAGGCTTCAGACGGCCAGAAAAATACATTTACAATCACCACATGGACTTACAAAGATGTTTAGTAAGATAAAAATGTGACTTAGTTCTACTTTAATATGAAGTAGTTATGGCAACAGTAGCTTATTTGGTGCTCGTTCTTTGGTACAAAGGTTGGCGGTTCATAAACATCCTTGGTAGAGTGGTAAATACTGCCGTTGTTTCCTTGGGCAAGATGCTAAACTCTCCTCACCCCAGTGTGTGAAAGTAGAGACGCGCTAAATAAAATGTGACCATTGGCCGTTTGTCACATTTTTCTAACCCTAAATTAACTAAACCGTTATTTGCTCAGTTAATTTGTGTTCTATATTTGTTCTTTTTCAGTGATGAAGTAACCCACGTGATCTCCGAGGGCAATGATGCTGCCGCCTTGTGGGCGTGGTTAAAGGGGCGTGGTCTGAAGAATTTACCCATGATACACGTGGTGGACATCAGCTGGTTCACAGAGAGCATGAAGGAGGGCCGTCCTGTTGCCGTGGAGACCAGACACCTCATTCAGGTTAGAATCGCACTGTTATTAAACATACTCAATTGCGTGGATAGTTTCATAATTATAAATCATTCAGTTTATATTTTTGGGATATTCAGGTGAGTTAGTGTGAGTGCAGTGAAGTGAGGCGTACATAATAGAAAAATGGATCTCCAAAGGTCAGCAAAAATACATTTCTAACAGAGGGAAAGGAATAAAGGAAAGGAATAAAAGCAATAAAGGGGCTGCACCTGATTTTTACTTGAAAGATGAAAAACAGATTTAGCTCATTTTAAACTCTTCACAGCAATCACTCACTCACCTAATGCAGTCCAGTATCCTAAATATTCACCGCCGTGAGTTTATGAGCACTTTCCACATGTCTCTGAGCCCACAGCGCCATGGACGGTAATTGTAAAGCTATTGGCATGCTAACAGTACACTTCCTGCTTCATTTAGGATAAACCGTAAAATACTTTTAAAATATATCTGTGCTAAACAGGTTTTACTTAATTACATGCAAAAAGGAACATTGTTTTTTATATTTCAAAACCGTAAAACTCAGGTACAGCCCCTTTAATCACATTAGGGCAAATAACCGCAGGAACCACCCCCTGCTGGACGGTCAGGGCCCATTGGCTGCAACACATTTTATATTCTAATAAACTGGTATTTTTACTTGGATTAATTGTTTCTGCAGTTAATTATATGCCTGCAAGTTAAACTCTGGGAAAACAAACCCTTTAATCCTGCGCGGCGTAATGTGACGCACTGAGCTGAGAGCACAAAACCACTCTTTTAATACTTTTACACTGTGATGGACTTTTGACAAAATAACAGAGGAAATGACAACTCCGGGCTGGATTAAGTGGAAGAAAGCGTGGATGCCTACAAGTTTGGACTTTGCTGGAGTTACAGGCTGGATGTGCAACAGCTCATTTTTAAACCTGACACGACGCAAAAGGACCAAATTGAGTTTACTCGGAAAGACAGCAGCATAAATCCATGTTTCCCCGTCTCAAAGTTTTGCAGCCTTACCAGACTAGCACCTACTGTGTTAAACATTTATTTACTGCAACCGCCAAACGTGTGGGGGCATTATTTTCACATGTAGAAGGTGCGGTTCATGAATTCTTACTAACGCCTGCTCATGTGTGTCAGTGTGTGCGTAAAGTGAGGCTCGGCGCTGACGCTGTCCCGTAGCAGAGTCGAGAGCAGTGTCAAATCATTCATTTGTGCCCTGTTTTTGGTGCATCTTGATCATATTATACAGAGTTACACGGGTCCAGAATAGGCACGGGACGATATTGAAATTTTATGTCACGATTATCACGGCCAAAATAATTGCGATTAACGATAATATCACGATGGTTATTAACATTGCTGAAAGTTTGAAAATGTGACGTATAAAGACACACTGCAGATAATGAAGTTCTAAATGAGTTAAAATGTCTTAATTTGAGGATATTAATCTGAATTTCAGACGTTTTGACTCGTTAAGATCAGTGGAGACGATTTATTTGATGGAACTAGATTATTTTACTTGTTTCAAACCGTTTCTGACTTGTTTCAATGCATTATTTCTTATTTCAATCCAAATTATCTGTCAGTGGGTTAAGATTATTTTACTGACCCCACTGACACATTTATTTTCTTCTTTTAAGCAAAATTATCGCAGGATCATCAGAAATAGCTTGAAACCAGTGAAATATTATGCATCACATCAGCAATTAAATCAAGTCAAATCTACTCAAATCCAGATCAAAATGATAAATTCAAGCCATTTTAAGCTTGGATAGATTTACATTTTTTGCTGTGCATTACTTTCTCATTATAAATAACTTCTGACATATTTGTACTTTATTATAAGTGAAAACAAAAACGATCTAGAAGAGAACATCATGGATAAGTTGCTTTTTTTCTGCACAATCTGGTGATAAAATGGCGATTATCTTTGTTGGCGATTGTACAAAATGTAGCACAAACGATTATTATCTTCTCTTTTTATCACGATAAACGATATTATTGTTTATTGTCCCATCCTTAGTCCAGAAGCTATTTCTGTGTGAGTGCCCTTAATAGGCCCTATATAAATGCGAAAAACAAAAACAAAACTGCACCCCTTCTCAAAATTATGCTCCTGCGGCTATGTTAAGGCATACAAATTGAAGTAGTTCATTTTATACATATTTTATTTGGAAAGTGGTTTAATAGAGTGTCGTTTTCCCCTGTATAGAAACGTCATCTCCAAACATGTTATATTGTAAAAGAAATGGTGTCAGTGAGGCGTGATGACTTACACATCCATCCAGGAGGAGAAAATGTGTTTTCCCCTATACCTCCCATATACAGACATTACAGAAGCATGAAATAAAGCCATCGCTGCGCGCTCAAACCCACATATATGGCCTCTGTGCTGGATTACTCTGTCAGCTCTCCGCAGCCTCTGGATCCAAAACAAATAAATACGTCTCCTGGTTTAAATGGACTGTCTCCTGTTCTGATGGAAATGCAGAGACGGAGGGAAGCCTTCAGTGTTCAGACTGATAGACTGTGACCATGACTGTACCTGTGCATGGGAATTGGCTTTTTTCATTGTTAGATTTTCTCAAATATATTGCAGACTTGACATTTTATCCGCAATCGGTACATGAGCGTAGAATAGTAAGAAGTTGCATTGTAAGTTTGCATGTTCTCATAGTGTCTGGGTGATTCTTTCTGGTGCTACTTTGCCACCAAACTATTTAAAACATGCACAATAAGCTAATTTTCCAGTGGTCACAATTATTGAAATCATAATTATTTACAGGATTGTATTTGCAGGCTTCAGAAATATGAAAAATTGGAACCGTTGCCATTGCTATAACCATTTGAAACAAAAATATTTATGTTTTTTAAATTGGAAATAGTTCTTAAAATGTTGCATGTAACAGCAAGCTGAAACCCATTTAGAGAAATTGGGAGAAATAAAGAGATTGAATAGATTCATTATTTATTAACCTTTATTGACCCATTGTAGAAATTTAAACAGGACTGCATTTAAAAGCACAGACAATGTTTGAAGGACTTTTAAATAGAGTGAAAACCTCTCAAAGAAACCAGCTCTCAAAGTTTCAATTCAGTTTGAAGTGTTTTCCAAAATGTTGCAGCAGCAGAACAAAACGCTTGCTTCCCCAAATCAGTCCACACTCGAGGGACAAACAATAAATGCTGTAAATGTACTGTACAACGTTTCCATTCAGATAAGCACATACTGTTTTTGCAGATAAAACACATTTCAGAGTTGATGTTTATAATCATAAGTGTAATTAAAATTTGCACAGCACCATCTTCCAGTTCAGCAATAAAGTATGACTGTGAGTAGCAGAGGCGTAGCACCAAATTCTGGGCCCCAGGTATAAACCGTCTCGGTGGGCCCCTAATGCATAATTTTGAATATGATTTATTTATCCCAGCAAATTCAGTTATTATTGTTATCTTCACATTTTTTTCACATGGTTTCTACATACACTTAACCATAACTTGCTAATCTATAGACATCCTGTGTAGCTCACGCTGTATGTTTTGATAAAGTACAGTTTGTTTTTGCAGTAAGTACCAGACCAGTTTCAAAAGTACAACAAGAAAATGCACCGACTGCAAATTATTAGACCTGTAGTCGTTTAGTTGATTAATTGATCGATGGTGTTTTAGTCGACCAACATTTTTATTAGTTGAGTAATTATTTTATTTCAGTATTTATACCACAAAAACTGTGAAGATATGGAGTGACTAAGATAAAACATTTCGATAAATCATTATTTTTATGCATGAACTCCTGTGTAGTTGTGATTTTTTTTGGTGCAGTTTGGGTCAGATACAGAGAGATACTTCATAGTTTTGCCACACCCCCTTTTTAGTCGATTAATCGGTCAATAGGCAAGGTCTTTAGTCGACCAAGGATTTCTTAAATCGACTACAGCCCTATAAATTATAATCACTATTTTTATTTGTTAACAACTTGGCTTTTGTGTGAGCAATAATTTTCCTCTTTATTCACCTTATTCCTGAAGTTGCCGTACGCGCCGCCGTCTTGTTTCCGTTGTAGTTCACATGGAGCAGACGAGCTCAACAGAAAATAAGTTCTACATGGACTAAAGCCGCTTCAGACGCCCAGGAAATCGTTGCGTTGTTGACTTGTTGTTGCTCGTGTTCATTAAACATTTTACACAAATCAATCTACTTTATGTAACATTTTAGCGGCGAGACTTTTCCCTCGTTCGTCATTAGCTTTAACGGAGTTCTCGTCAAACGGAAGTGCGTTTACAACAAAAGTGAAAAAAACTGCATAAGTGGGCGGGGCCAATAAAGAATGACGAGGCCCTCAGATGTCATGCATGATTGTATTTAGTCTGTATTTAGAACTTTACTCAACCACAATGCATTTGATTACAACAAAAATAGATTGATGGAAGACAACTGTAACTGAGGAAGAAAAAAAAAAAGAAAAGTATATGCTTTTGTGGGCCCTTCCCTGCCCTGAACCCCGGGGAAACCAGTGCCCTTTACCCCCCCAGTCCGACGCCCATGCTGAGTAGTACAAGTTGTTTTTGGCGCCCCTTTCCTCTCAAAAATGGATTATACTTGTTCATCTTCTGCTTCTCTCATGTTGTCTTGTGTATCTTAACCAGACTATCTCCTCCACTTTTAAACCCCAGTCTAATGATGACCTGCTGACTTTTATTGACCCATCTCTCCAGGAAACTGGCGGCCCTCCTCTGTGCTGATTTTGATCCATTCTGGCAACGCGCTCTTTCATTTCTGCTCACGCGGCCCGCTTCCTCCTCCTGACGATTGTTTTTTATGACTGATAAATCCATTCAAAGTGCTCTCATGTGGAGATAAAGCATTCAAGCTCTTTCTATGTGTTTGCCTGAAGCTTTCCTCCATAGCGTGAAAAAGAAATGTGTTTTAGCATCATAAATATTCGGAAAAAAGTATTAAAGGCAGTGAAATGTAATATATTCCATTAGTCTGTAGCCGGGCAGAAAGCTTTTAGATGATTTTGAAGAGGTTAACGTAAAGTGAGCATTTTTTCTTTGCATGGAAAACAAGAGACCAAAAGATCTTTTTTTAAATCTTATTTGAATTTCTACTTCCTTCTTATGGTCAGTTCCGTGTCTGCAATGAAATAATTTCCTTTTGGGGATGAATAAATTAAAAATAAAGTAATTCTGATTCTGATACTGTTGTTTTATAATTAGGCAAGACACGTCCCTCACCTTGCCGATGTATATATTTTTTATTGTGGTGAACAAAGATGTCGTAGAGGCAGGAGCCACCCGTCGGGCAGTTTGTCCAACTGTGGATAAATAGCTATAACCGTTATTATTACAGTGATATTTGTAGAGTATGCTGTTGAATTTTCAAAATACACACGTTAAAGACCTGATTTATGGTTAATATCTTTGTAATTATTGAGGCTATTCACATGAAACTAATTGATGAACGTCTTTTCAGCACAAATTAGCTTAAATGTTCAATAAACATTTAAAAAAATCAGTGTTATTCAGCTTCTTCTGTATGGAAATATGGCTGCCAATTTATGCCATCACTTTTTTGCAGACATTCCCTTCACACAGGTGATGTTGGGTGAAGTGTCATGCTCAAGGACACGTGCACTTATCAGAGCAGGCATTAAACCTGTTTGAATATACAAAAAAAATCTTTACATTTACAAGTATTTTTGGAGTACAGAGTGAATTAAAAACAAAAATGTGCTTCTAAAATTGTCCCACTTATTATTTTTTAGTTGTAAAGATTATATTTTGACCTGAATAATTCCTAATTGTAGCTGTATTTAATAATAACTGATGAAGGTGCCGGAAAGATAACTGGGAAGTCCTTCAGAAATCTAAAGAAAATTGGTTTTGTGAAAATGGGATTTTCAGATAATAACTGCTGCCTGAACTGTCGTCAGTGTTGTGTGAAAGTGAGTGAGGCGTCTCCACCTCAGCCTAGCTCTATCTGACCTTTGACCCTTTGACCTCTGTGTTCTGCAGACTTCATTACGGCGTCTAAATGGACAGACTCAAGACAGACACAGGCACAGGGTTACAGCAGAGAAAGAGCGAGAGCAGAGTGGACGTGGGAATGAACAGAGGGTTAGAAGTAGTTACTGAAGCTAGAAGTTACACTGCTCTGAGCAAGATTAGTCCTTCCCTAACCTGAACACTGTCCCATAACCCTTAACCTTAATCTGACGCACTTGTTTCAGGTCGTTATTGTACTCCAGCCTCTTCTTCCCCGTCGCTAATTATCGACCAAGTTTCGAGGTTGTTAACAATTATTGCGCTGTGATAGTCACCTTATTCCGGAAGTTTCCGTACGCGCCGCCGTCTTGTTTCCGTTGTAGTTTACACGGAGTAGACGAGCTCAACAGAAAATAAGTTCTACTCGGACTAAAAAGCCGTTTTCAGGCTGACCAGGAAATCTGTGCGTTGTTGATTTGTTGTTGCTCGTGTTCATTAAACATTTTACACAAATCAATCTACTTTATGTAACATTTTAGCGTCAGACTTTTCCCTCGTTCATCATTAGCTTTAACAGAGTTCTCGTCAAATGGAAGTGCGTTTACAACAAAAGTGCAAAAAACGGCAAAATAAGGTCAATATTGATATAATTTTCAACAAGATATACATTTTGACATATCGTATATATCGACGGTTCTCATTTTTTAAACAAGCAGTCCGCAGGTTTGCTTTGTTTTCCTCCTCCTGTCTCTGTGCTCGGTGTTTGCCCACTGCTAATGCTATCGCTAACTCCCAGAGCAGCTAAAACACGCACTGAAACGCTCACAGAGGAGGCGCTACGCTAAAAGAATTATCATTGACAGACATAGTATTAGTTTACCTCTTCGGTGTCTTCACTGAGCCTTAAAAGTTAAATCCAAACTGTGGTCAAATCTGCAGCGTTGCATGTAAAGTACCATGTGTTGCTCTCAGGCTTCTCATCTTTTTACAGGCCTCAAACATCAATAATATGGGAAATACATTACCTTAAAACAGAGGGCTAAAGCATCCCCTAATAAGTTACTGAGAGTGATGCTTTGTACTGTGGAGGAGTTTAAAGATCATGTTACAATATCATAATACATACTTTGGCTATTTTAAGTTGCCCTATTATATACAGCTTATAATTTACTCCAAATTCAGCATTGGATACATAGCCTATTTATACTAGGGGTGCACGGTGGCAGAGCGGCTAGAGCTTCTGCCTCACAGCAAGGCGATCGTGGGTTTGAATCCCAGACCACCCCAACATCACACGCTCTCTCTGGGTGGAGTCTGCATGTCCTCCCTTCTCTCTGGGTTCACTGGCTTCCTCCCACCGTCCAAAGACATGACTGTGTAGGTTAATTGGAAACTCTAAATTGCCTGTAGTGTATGTATGAATGAATGAATAGGAATCTACTTGTTTTTAGCGTACACTTACATACATTTGTTGTAGTTGTTTTATTTCCAGTTGGTAAGATATGGAGATAAATATCGTATATCAGAATATATTGAGGTATGATTTTTGATCCATATCGCCCAGCCCTTTGCACCTGCTAAGTGAATGATTAGTGCATTATTGGCTTCAGTTCTGCCATAGCTTGAGTATAGAGTTGTAGACAGAAGGTATAATACCTTAATCCACCATTTCTGTGCAAAGAGGGATTTTCTTTTTCAACACAAATTGCCCCCTTCACTCTTCTCTCAAACCGTTCCTTCTCCCTGCTTAAAATCTGCTCCTCACTGTCTTTAAATGAGTTATTGACTTTAAGATGTAGGTAGATGCCTGTTTGTAAACCCAAATTTGAATAATCCTATGAAAAACAGAACATTCAAAATGTTGATCCTTTATTAAATTTAAATGGAAAGAGAAATGCTCCATATCGGCAGTGACTGTAGTTGTGGTAGTACTTCCTTGTTTAGTAGGGCTCGTATACTCAACTTCTTAATACATTTTTTGTCAATTTTCTTCAATCAATAATAGTTTAGGTTTTATTTTGACGATAGGCCCAACCCTAATTGACAATTCTTTTGACTCACTGTCTTGTTGTTGTTTTTTTGTTTTTTTTAATGAGAAGGTCATTTGAGGTGCTGTAAATTGGATGATAGCAGTAGATCTGTAAAGCTGTAGATCGAGTGAATAATGGATTTAGATGGAGCGCACTGTAAGAAGAGGGTTGTCAGCCTGTTAGTCCTGGACACAACCATCATCCAAAACACTCGTGAGAGACACAGCGCTGCTTATTATGTAATTCAATCTGAGAAAAGACCCACTCGGAAATTAGGTGTATTATTGACTAGAATTTAGAATAAAAATCTTGATCTGTATTAAGTTGTATTTACTCATTTGATGGTCAGAGTTTGGCAGATAGTTGCTAAAAGGTGCTTGTTTCCATTCTATGTAATTAAACGTATCTATCTTGCATTCATTCCGTGCAATACATTCTTATTCAATTACAATGTGCCCAAAGAAACACTTTAAATTAGAAAGCATTCTTACTGTGAGTGAGGTCGCCTCTCCACAGATCTGAGCTGTAACCTGGCATCTAGTGCCACCTGCTTTTCTCCCTGGAGATAAATACGTTTTGAAAACCTACTGTGGAATATTCCTGGCAAAGCAATAACATCTCCATAGAGATAAGCAACTATATATATATATATATATATATATATATATATATATATATATATATATATGTTTTGATACTGAAAAATAAACTAGACAAAATTAGACCTTTGCTGAGTAGAATGGTCTTGATCTATATCATAAGACCACATGATAATATTATAGACTGCTGCTAATTATTTTATGTTGGAAATTAAATTAAACCTAAAAAATTAAACCTAATTAAACCTAAAAAAATCGTTTTTGTATAATCATGATGATAAAATTGCAGTTTTGAGCCCTAAATACTATCTTAAGTTCTATCTCAAGTTTGAAATAAGCATACAATAAAACACAACTGTGCTTTCAAATCAGAACAATTATAAGAAAGTGAAATCTATGGTCTAAACCAGTGCTTCTCAATTAGTGGGGCGCGCCCCCCCAGGGGGGCGTGGAGTGATGCCAGGGGGGGCGCGTGTGACCCCAGGAAACATGCTTTTTGCCGTACTGTTCTAAAACTAAGTGTAATTGCACATCCACAACAGTAGGTGGCAGAGGCGCTCTCTTTGCCTCTCTGGGGTGTACGGTCTTTCGTGTCAAACAAATGATATGAACTGCAGTAAACAACCCCTAAAAAAATGGAAAATTTTGTGACAGGGATGAAGAGGAAGGCGGAAAGAGAAGGAGCTAGTGAGGCAAAGAAAGTCGATCCAGCTAAGTTGAGTAAGTACGATGATGCATATTTAACGCTCGGCTTCACTGTAACTACGGAGAGAGACGAGGAAAGACCGGTGTGTTTACTGTGTTTAAAAGTGTTGGCAGCGGACAGTATGAAGCCAAGTAAATTAAAGCGTCACTTAAACACATTACACCCCGATCACGCTGATAAGCCGCTGGAGTTTTTTCAGCGTAAACTTGCTGAATATCGCCAACAGTCATCCCGCTTTGTGAAAGCCACTTCAGCAAACCAGCGAGCACTGTTGGCGTCATATAAGGTTGCGTACCAAATTGCGCAGTGCAAAAAATGTCTTTTTTTTGTTTTTAATGTCAATAAAGGATACAATGTTACGCATATGTACTAATAACAATTTGATAGATAGGGGGGCGCGAAATGTTTTCTTCTTCCTGGGGGGGGCGCAACAGAAAATAATTGAGAAGCACTGGTCTAAACAAAGAAACAATTCCAAATCCTAAACTAACTTAAACTAACTACTCAACATTCCTGGAGTAAAATGTAAATCAGTGAATTTATGTCTACTAATGTTATGTTAATTATTTGTCTGTTCTTTGTAAAAGGACATTGGGGCTTGTCCAAGCTCTTCTCCTGAGTCCACTGTGTCTCCATACGCCTGCCAGAGACGGACCTCCACGGACAACAAAAACAAGATATTCACGGTAAGGAAAGGTTTTTCTGTTCTTGTACGGGTAAAAGTTTCTCTCTCTAGGCCTCAGGACCGAGGACTGTTTGTCCTAGTTAAGCTGGAGAAAGTTTTATCCAAGATTTGACATCTAAAATGCCGTAAAACTGACCTGGTGTTGTCAAGAGATTTGGAGATGTAACTCTGCGTATTTTAAAAGCACTTCAAGGGGCTTTACAACTATAAAAGCTGTGGAAGTTGATTACATTTCTGACAACAACAAGGAGCAGCATGTACAGGTTAAAAAACAGAGGACCTAACATTGAACCCTGGGGCACCCCACATGTGATTTTGTGGATCTTGGAGGAGCAGGTATCTGAACTTACCTTGAATGTTCAGTCTGTGAGGTAAAATGTAAACTATTTATGCACAATACCAGAGAGGCCCACCAGGCGTTTAAGTCTGTTAAAAGAATAATGTTGTCTACTGTGTCAAAGGCAGCGCTTAGAGCCAGTAGAACCAACACTGTCAGTAAACAAAATGCACAAACTCGAAATGTGGTGATATGGTACAATATAAAACAGTGAATACTAATAAGAAGAAGTAAAAAATATAAATATAATAAAAAAGGCATGCATAAAATGAGGAATTACTAAATATAAATACAAAATAAACAGAAAATGGAGAGGCAAAACAAGCAAAGTTTTGTCGAAGTGAACAAATGATACAAAATGTTTGAGTCCAATGGCTGAGGGGAGAAAACAAAATTCTGTTGCACCCATCCATATATTTTCAGACTTTCTCTCATCTGTTCTGCTCTAATTGGACCCTCCCTCCTCTCTGACTCCCTCACCTCTGTCCCAAAATGCATTAACCTGCAGAGTACCACCTTCTGCCTTCGATTCAGAGGGACAGCAGCTGACGAGGGGCCGATCCTGGCTCCGTCCTGAACCAGACACTGCCCCCAGGCTCCAAACCATTCCCCCAGAACCGCCCCACATGTGCCCCTGCTCCACGGACACTGCAGGGGGCCGCCGGTTGCCATCTGGTGGTCAGTGAGAGGCGGGGCAGCAGGATAAATGTGTCTTGAAATAGGAGCGTAAAACGAGAAGAGTGATTTGGATATTTGGAGAAGTTGTTGGACTAAAATGGTATCCCTGCTTAGTGCTGGGTGATACGGTGAGAAAAAAAAAATTTAATGGTGAGCTCGTTCCTGTGACAATCTGCTATTTTTGTGAAATCGTGGTCTCGTGATTCACTGTTTGTCTCTTTAATGCAGCTGCCTGTTCAAACACACTTTTTCTCCTGTTGTTTAGCCTCTGAAGCCTCTGAGCAGATGACTTTATTTACCTCTTATAGGCCAGGGCTGCACAATTCTACCCGATCGACATAAAATCATGAATTTTAATGGATGCATTTGTAAAATCACAAAGGCTAATTTCTTCCACAAACAACAAAAAATGCCTTGCTTTGATTTGAATAAAAAACTGCTAAGCCTGTAGTTTGGATTTGTACAAACTACATGTTCTGAAACAAGCAACACCAAAAGCGATAAAACTGTGTTCAAAAGTCGATGTAAACCCTCATTCGTCCAGGTGTGGTCCATCGTAGAAAGGGTTTCAGAAACCAAACCTGGCAACACAATTAAACAGAAACTGGTCCACCCGAAAGACAAGAGGCCGACAGAGAAACAGAGCAATGTAGTTTATTCGATAGAGTGCAGTGAGGACAGTTGTAAAGAACGTTACATAGGAGAAACAAAACAGCCATTGCACAAAAGGCTGTACCAACACAGAAGAGCGGCCTCCATGGGACCGCAGAGTGCAGTCCATCTGCACCTAAAAGCTACAAATCACTCGTTTGAGGATAGTGAGGTGAAGATTTTGAGCAGAGAGAAGAACTGGTTTGAAAGAGGAGTAAAGGAGGCCATTTTTGTAAAAAGAGAGAATCCTTCTCTAAACAGGAATGGGGGCTTAAGATTTAATTTAGCTAAGATTTATGACAGCATTCTAACACCTTGGTCCAGATCAAACCAGTCAAATGCTAATGAGGTAATCAGCAGTGAGGAGGGAGCAACAGCCAGCTATCAAGATAACAATAGACCTTTAGTCACAGGTGAAACTAGGTGAGGCCAACCATTAATCAAACAAGATAGACCAATTAATCAAATCCCAGGTGACAAACAAACAATTTTCTAACAAGACAGGTTTCAGTGACTCCTCCCTGGGGGCAGGACTCTCACTACGTAGAGTAGCATATAAGCCTGAGTTCCCATACCAGCTCTCTGATTGACAATGACTTTTGGATAAAAGTCGAAACGTCTCGATCTTTAAACGGCGTCCGGATGACAACCTCTGAAACTGTGTTCAAAAGCAAAAAAAACACAACAAAAAATCACAAAGGCACAACTAAAAGTGACAAAGACGTGTTTAAATATGACAAACACAACTGAATGTGACAAAAAATGCGACTAAAAGTGACAAAATTGTGTTTAAATTGTGAATTTGAACATAAACTTATTAACAGAATATTATTAAAACACTTATCTAATCAAAATCACAGCTTCAGCTCTGTTATAGGAAATAGAAAATACAAAGTGAACATGAATCGTGATAAAATCGACATGATCTGGCCCCAAGAAAATCGTGATGATGATTTTTTTGCCATATCCCAGGCCTAGTTCTGCTGCTGTAAGTAAAGCAACCTTTAAAAGAAATATACTATGCATTTTTTGTGTAGTCCTTCACCTTTACTTTGACATCTCGCAATACTTATCACTCAGAGTTCCATCATCAGGATTTAGTGTTAGCACTCCACCTACTGGCATAACCCCGGCATGCAAATGTTCACACGCAGTTGCAATGAGTTTTTGGTGAGTTGCGACACAAGATTACTTAAACAAAGGCGAATGACGCAAAATTCAACTCAATGTATGTTTTTGATGAGGAAACAGTGTTACACAACACAACAACATGGCTAATATTGTGCAAGTAATTCTTGCATAGTATGTGTCCTTTACTAAAACTATGTATATTGCCTCAAATGTGTAATGATAGTGATGGTGGGGTTGTAAGACTGATCATAATCAAATCACAATTTTAATTCTGATTTCCTTTACATGCCCTGAAGAAGACCTTTGTCAAAACACGTTGGCGTTTATTACATTAAACTAAATCTGCACAGACTGAAGTGCCTCAGATCGCCTTTTGTGTCTCTGACTTGATTTCCTCTTCAAATTCTTTCTTATTATGTCTAAAACCTACTAACCTTAAACTCTGTACTACAAAGATTTTCTGAAGTGCATGGGATTCTTGTATTGATTGAAGAATTCATATTTCAGTTTCTCAAATACCACTGGACACGTTTAAAATATGAACACTGAACAGATGCATAAAATCATAAATAACAAATCATCAATTAGATGTTTCTCCAAAAAAAAAACATTTAAGCTTTCTAAAGGGTCATTTCTGTGTTGGGTTTGCATGTTCTGTCTCATGTATTATAAGGACAGTCACAATTTATAAACAGATAAAACTTCCATTTTAAATTAATAGTCAGTGTACAGTGTAATATCCTATTCTGGAAATGTTCAAGTTTAGTATAAGAATAAAACGTAATTAAAAAAAACAACTACTAACATACTACAACAACTTCTGTGTTTCTATGTTTTTCTCCAGTGACCTGTACAAAAAGTTGGCTAATAAAACTTACATTACCTTGTTTCTAATTGAGGTGCTTCATCAAACAGACTCTTTTCTAACTAATTGTTTTTCATATTGTCCCGGCCACAAGGGCAAAGTCAATTTAGAGACGCCATCTTACCGTCTGGAACAGTTAGCGACGTTCTCCACTTTTATGACACTTTGATAAAGGAATAAAGAGCAGAGTAATTGGTCATAAAGCCTTTGACACTGATTCATAATTAAAAGAACAATTACACCGAGGCTGATTGGGGCCAGACTGAGCGCTGTGTCTGAGAGGGTCGTGCATCTACAAGTGAGACAAGTTTTAATGGAGCAATTTTCAGCCAGGCCTCTACCATGTGATTGTTTCCTCATCAAAAACATACCTGAGAGGTGGGTGATATTGTGATGAAATGTGTTTGTAAATGCCTTGGGTTGAGGTTTAAATCATGTGAATTGACCTTAAAGTGAACCAAAAAAGGGCAGAAATATCGCTTTATACCTTTGTTTGCGATACATTTAAATCAGGGGTGTCCAAACTTTTTTCATCGAGGGCCGCATATTGAAATATAGACCAAGCGGGCGGCCACAAATCAATCATGAAACGTTCAAAAAGCTGTGATGTCTGAAGAGCCACCACGTCTACATTCAGTCTCAGTGCCTTATTATCAGGTTCTGGGTATCACATGAAGCCAAGACATGCGAGAGGAAAAGAGCCGTGATGGTTTCCGATTAAAAAGAAAGAAAAAAAAAAGAAGCATACCAACCCTGTCCACGTGGCAAAAGAGGACATATGATGTAACCGTCAGAGCGCTTGTTAGTGAGCCTTGCAGACGCCTACAAACAACAAACGCGACTCAATGCATCAAAACGCAACTAAAAACAATAAAGACTTGACTAAAAGTGACAAAGACGCTTTTAAATATGACAAACACAACTGAACGTGACAAAAACGCAACTAAAAGCGACAAAATTGTGTTTAAAATGTGAATTGGAACAGAATCCTATTATTAAAACATAAATCGCAAATCTAATCACAATCGCACTAATCACAAGTCAATATTTTTCCTAAATCGTGCAGCTCTATTAAAGGCAACAGAAAAATTGTGAAAAAGTGAACATAAATCGTGACAAAATCATGACCTGGCCCCAAGAAAATTGTGATAATTTTTTGCCGTATCACCCTGCTCTAGCTCAAATTACCTTCGCTGTTCACAGTTTAAAGTGAACCAAAAAAGGGCAGAAATATCGCTTTATACCTTTGTTTTGCGATACATTTAAATCAGGGGTGTCCAAACTTTTTTCATCGAGGGCCGCATATTGAAATATAGACCAAGCGGGCGGCCACAAATCAATCATGAAACGTTCAAAAAGCTGTGATGTCTGAAGAGCCACCACGTCTACATTCAGTCTCAGTGCCTTATTATCAGGTCTGTTTTGCAGCAAAATGATAGTTATTTAGGTTAGAATTGTAGGAAATCTGAAATGTGCTGTAAATAGTACTTCTCAAGAACGTGTGGGCCAATTCACCAGGAAGCCTAAGGGCCAAGAAAAATTGGTCTGAGGGCCGCATTTGCCCCCCGGGCCTTAGTTTGGACATGCCTGATTTAAATAGTTCTTACCAGTCTATTTTAAGCTAATATGGTTTATTATTTGTATTACTTGGGAAACATGAGACACGTTGACATTCAAATGGAAGTGTAATTGTGTGTATGAACATGTTTTTGCATCCGTGTGGTTTTATGTGTATGCAAATGATACATGCCAAGTTCCATATTTTCATCATTTTTCATAATTTTTATCATAATATTTTCTATCGTGAGCTCGAAATAAACCAATCATTTTAAAATATAGACTATTGCTTCTAGGACTGTAGTCGACTGAAGAAATTCTTGGTCGACTAAAGGCCGGCCCCATCGACTGATTAGTCGACTAAAAGGGGGTGTGGCAAAAAATATAAAAACTGTAAAGTATTTCCATTTATCTAAACCAAACTACACTCTAAAGAACACAACTGTAGAAGAGTTTGTGCAAACAACTATTTATACAGAAAAGTACAAGAAGACAGTGTATGTATTCGTTAAGACTCCAAAATGTTCAGCTAACACACTTCGTATCTACTCGTTTTTGCCAAATAAATAATTTTATAATAATTTAGTATAAATAAAATGATTAGTCGACTAATACAAATCTTGGTCGACTAAGATACCAAAGCAGTCCAGCCCCTCCACATAAAGATAAAACACCTACTTCTTCTCAAAATGGATAATGCTGAAAGTCTTTTTGAGTCGCAGCTCCATGCATGAGCGCTCTTTTTTCCTCCCCCTTCGCTCTCTCTTTCGCGCCCGTCAGTGTCAGGTGGAGGTTTGTGCATTGGTAAAAGATTAGGGATGAGTTTTATCAGCTTGTCCCAAGGATAAATGATCAATAAAAACCTGGGTATCACATGAAGCCAAGACATGCGAGAGGAAAGAGCCGTGATGGTTTCCGATTAAAAAGAAAGAAAAAAAAAAGAAGCATACCAACCCTGTCCACGTGGCAAAAGAGGACATATGATGTAACCGTCAGAGCGCTTGTTAGTGAGCCTTGCAGACGCCTACAAACAACAAACGCGACTCAATGCATCAAAACGCAACTAAAAACAAAGACTTAACTAAAAGTGACAAAGACGCGTTTAAATGTGACAAACACAACTGAACGTGACAAAAACGCAACTAAAAGCGACAAAATTGTGTTTAAAATGTGAATTGGAACAGAATCCTATTATTAAAACATAAATCGCAAATCTAATCACAATCGCACTAATCACAAGTCAATATTTTTCCTAAATCGTGTAGCTCTATTAAAGGCAACAGAAAAATTGTGAAAAAGTGAACATAAATTGTGACAAAATCATGACCTGGCCCCAAGAAAATTGTGATAATTTTTTGCCGTATCACCCTGCTCTAGCTCAAATTACCTTCGCTGTTCACAGTTTCAATGCTACCAGCTGTTATTATATGTTTGCACTGCTTGGTTTTCAGATAATTGCGAGATGACAACTGCTGGAACTCCTGACATCCTTTAATTATCATTAAATGACAGTATATCCAGATATGAAAATTACACATAAATTATTCAACCTCTCATGTTACATTTTTAAAAAGGACTTTTACTGAATATGTTGCTCATTTCTTCTCAGTCCTCAATATTTTGGTTATGCATTGCCTCACGTGGCTTCTGATTTCAAGGTATAAGACATATATAGTGTAACTTAATGAATAATGGGTGGATCTGTGCGTGCTAAGTTTGCATATATCCGCTCCTGGGGCCAATTAAACGTCCAATAAATCATCCTCATCGAATATCATTACTATTAAGAGTAGGTCCCTACGCAGAAAGAGCAGCACTCAAGCGTACATCTATAAAATATCTCCAGTATATCTCCATGAAGCGCTCCCTGGATAATGGTTTGGCAGAGAATAAGGAATCTAAAGTCATAGATGTGAGTTATGGCGTCTGTCCATATGTAAAACTGTGGGAGGGATTGTATAAGAAATGTTAATGACGACTCCGACATCTGCTTCGTAAAACTTCTTTTGCAGGAAATTTGGCTAATTTCCCTGAAAAGAAGAGGATACAGCATTTTATAGCACTGATTTGGAGTTGTTGGAGTCAATCCCAGTGCATTATTCCACTTCTCAAACTTTTCACACCAAGTTACACCTAAAGATAATATTTGTTTTTCCGAGTATCGTCAGATTTAAAGCCGGACAGGCCTTAAAGGGGCTGTACCTGATTTTTACAGTTGACCCAGCACAGATGTATTGTAAAAGCATCTATTCGAGTGAAAATGATACCACACCGTTTTCACTGCATCTGTTTTTTAGAGCGTTTTATCCTACGAGAGAAGCAGGAAGTGCGCTGTTAGCATGCTAATGTTTGTTAGCTTTACCCGTGATGGTCAGTGATGCTCTGAGACTTCTGAAATGTGCTTATAAACTCATCGCAGTGAATATTTATGACGCTGGCACTGCATTAGGAAAGTGAGAGATACATGTGACTGATGTAAAGACTTTAACATGAACTAGCTCTGTTTTCATGTTTCATAACAGTAAAAATCAGGTACAGGGCCTTTAATTGATGCTAAACGTGGACTAAAATTAGACTAAACCATAGATAAGGAAGCGCTAAATATTTACTAACCCATAGTAGGACAAAAACATGAATAAATCTATCTCTAAATAATAAAAGCAACTGTTTACTTTGATACATGCAGAAAAAAAGCCAAAAAGTCAATTATGGGCCGTCATACTAACACATTTTGTAGTGTAGGGCTGCAACCAGTGTTGGGTAAGTTACTTTGAAAAAGTAATTAGTTACTAATTACTAGTTACTTTTGAAAAAAGTAATTAGTTACATTACTTAGTTACTGCCTCAAGAAAGTAACTTAGTTACATTACTTTGGGATTACTTTCTTGTCTCACATAAAAAACTCAACTCAAAAATGTATATTTATGCTTTATTAAAGCCTTTTAAATAAATGTCAACAACAAATAAGTAATAAACGCTTTCAATAAACGCTGCAACAAGCCTGTTTATTTCTGCCTTTGAGGTTACCTGACAGCGTAATTCAAGCCGAGGTTGCTTGCATCTTGTCGGTGTCTCGTCGAAGGAGGCGGTGGCAGCAGCTTGCTGCTCTTCTTTAGCAACAAGTTTGAAATTTGCGTGTTGACGTTGCAAGTGTTTCAGAAGGTTGGAGGATGAGTTGGTTGCAGTTGATAATCGTTTGCTACCCAGGCAGAGCTTGCACTCAACGAGCAAATTTCTTTGTTTTTGCTCGACATCCTTAAAATAGTGTGCATATTTCCACCTGTGAAACGCCTTCGGCTCACACACCTCCGCTATGTTGTTTTTTCCTCTACTCGTGCAGCATGCTCGACAACGTGACTCGTGTTTTTAAGCGTAATGACGTAAATACGTCGCCACGCACCCGGGCAAGCCGAGCCGGTGGCGCTAGTAATCATGCATGTATTATAGTTCTATGCTAGTAACGAACTAAGTACTTTGTCAGTAACTGTAATGTAATTACAGGTATTTTCATAATAACGCGTTACACTACTGCGTTTCTGAAAAATGTAATCTAATTACAGTAACGCGTTACACCCAACACTGGCTGCAACTAACGATTATTTTGGTAATCGATTAGTCTAGCATTTGAAAGGCCTGTAAATATGAGATTTTGTACAAATTTTTCCAGAGAAAGCTGAAGTGAAGCCATTTTATGACGTCCTGGTGAAGAATATTTACAGAGTATTTTCACAACACTACTACAACTATACCACTACACATTATATGATATATTTTGGCTTTCTCTGAGTAATAAAACCTCTTCTCTCGTCTCATGGCATGTTTTGGATTATTTGATTATGTAATTAGTTGAAGACAATTTCTAAAATTGATTTGTTGCGATTAATGGGTTAACTTGTTGCAGCTCTATTGTAGCCAATGCAATAAAACACAGTTAAAAGCTCAAATAGACCAAGTACATTTTACATGATATGTCTCCTTAAGTTATTCATTCATTCATTCATTCATTTTCTACCGCTTATTCCCGTTAGGGGTCGCGGGTAAAGCTGAAGTGTTCAAAGTAGTTTCCAAACCATAAGCAATGAATTAAACTAAAAAGGAAACTGATAACCTTTGACATTCTTCTATAGTGTAAATGAAGCCATTTAATAGTGTCTTTTCTCATGCTTCAGTGAAAGTGAGTCTTGATGCACAGAACCATGATATCCGCAGAAGTAATGAGGCATTGCTTATTGATCTGGAGGTGGACATGTTCTCCTCACACCACTGTAATGATCTCCTGCTGTTTCAACTTCAACACCAAAAGAATCATATTTAAAAACGACATTGTTAGTAGGAAAATAAAAAATATAAAGCAGCACCTTTGTGTCACTGCATTGCTTTTAACACGACCGCTGCTTGCCATTTGGGTGCCCTAAGCAGAAACGCTCCGTGGTGCCCCTTCCCAACCATCTCCAAACGTGGAAAAACATATAGTGGTTTGATGTCTGTGCTACAGCCTTGTGGTGACTGTTATAATAGTTATTTTTATACGTTTAATTTTGACTCACAATCCCAAGGGTCCTCCATCAATACGTTTTCAACAAAATCCTATAATTTCCTGAATTCTAGTGTATTTCAAATATAATATCATTAGCAACTCATAACTTAGTTTATTATGAGCCCCCCACAGTCCCTAAATTTCCTTGAGCATCACACGCAGCTCTTCTCCTGCTCTTCTGTGGGACTGATTGACACTCTAGAGCAGTGGTTCCCAAAGTGGGGGTCGGGACCCCTCGGGGGGTCGCGAGGGGTAAGCTAGGGGTCGCGAGATGATTTCAAGATCTCATTTTCATTAATATGACATTGTATTTGCTCTATTTTAAAATTTAAAACAGTATCTTTTAGTGAAATAGGGTCTAATAAGACAATAAACTATTCAAATAACCAATGTTAAACCTGAATTAACAGGCTTTGACACTTAAAATTATTGCTACTGTCATTTTCATTCCGCTTTGGGGGTCCCGAGTCAATTGCATGGCTAATTTGGGGGTCCCGGGCAGAAAAGTTTGGGAACCCCTGCTCTAGAGAACACTACAGGCTGCAAACTGTAGACTCTTTCTGTTGCATTTATAAAAACATGATTTGACTTTGCGCGCTCTGCAATGTCGGCTCAGCAGTGAGCCACGCCGGCTGAACGGAGCTGCCGCTTTTCACTGCGTATGAGCCCGACTTTCATAAACTAAAGACCATTTGGCTCCTTGTGGAACCTGCCTGTCTTTGTAAACTGTGGCTTGTACAGTAAAGCGACTGCCTGGTCAAGCTGGTGCCCCTCGGAGCTCTTGATGCCCCACGCATATTTTTTTGTGTAGCAGTTCTTTTTTTTTTCTACAAACAAGACAAACAATTAGTCTATTCAGCTTTCCAAGTAATTAGTAATAAATCCAAAACTAATAGCAGCATTTTACAACAGGAAGAATGGAACGCATCATGAAAATGTAATGAATTAGATCGTTTGAATAAAGAAGTTAATAGGGCTGTAGACAACCAAAGAAATGACTGATCAACTAAAGCCCTGCTCTGTTGACCGATGAGTCAACTAAAAGAGGGTGTGGTATAGCAAATAAAAACTATTAAGTGTGTCAATACATCTGACCAAAACTGCACTCAAAAGACCACAACTACTATGGAATTCATGCAAAAACAACAATTTACACAGTGTATTTATGTGTTAGATGAGTTATATAAAAGTAAAAAATTGTCATATTTTGCTATATAATTCCTTTTAATGAAAATCAAATAATTAGTGGAATAATAAAAATGTTGGTCAACTAAAGGATTACAGCCCTAGTGGTAAAAGCTAATAAAATGGTAAAATAGAAACGCAGTAACAAACATACAGATTTTGAGACATCCAAATGAAACTAGAACAGACGGACTTACTTAATTTAAAGTCAAGTTAAATTAAGTAAATTAATCTGTTCTAGTTTCACTTTTTCTTTTTTTAGATATAATTAATGAATATGTAAATGTCACAAACGTCAGAATTTTGTTTGTTAGCAAGAGCAAGACTAGAACGGTCTTAAAACTCTATATAAGCTCTTCGATTGTTTAAAGGGCCTATGACAGGTTGAAATACTCACTGAACTAAAATGCAGTTAAGGTAAATATATTCAAATTTCTACTAAAATCTTTACAAATTTAACCCCAGTTTAGCTGTTTTTTAGGTTTTAAATTTTACTTCCTGGTTGTAAAGTATGACATCACGCTAGGAAATTACCATAGCGACCAGACTGTACACTGGGCCAAAACTCATCTAATGTCACAGATTTTGTTCATTTGACAAAGAAACACTTTTATTTTGTTGACTCAAAGTTTAAAGGGTCAAAAAAGTAGTTTATTTTGTGTAAATTATGCATGACCTTCGTCTCCCCAGTGTGACGTCATCAGTTTATTTACTTCCTGTAATTGTCAACGGATTTTTCAACGTTTCTCCACAAATAGGGACTTGATTGGTGTAAAACTATAATTTGTATTTACACAAAGTATTAATGCACTGAATGAAGTCAAAATTAGAAAATAATAAAAACCCGTCATACGCACTTTAATTCTTGGACGTTTTCCCTGTATCTCACTGTTAGATTTTGTACATTTACACTGCTGTTTTATGATGCCACTTCTTATTATTGTTTCATCTTGTTTCTAATGTTACGATTGGCACATTTTAGGTTTGTAATGTTGTCCCCTGCCAAGTCAATCTGCATTAAATCTAATCGTATTTCACTGGAATACTTTTCTTCCTTAAACGTATAGAATGAAACACAGTTGAAAAGTGACAGTTAAGAACAAAGACGTGCATTAGACGTGTAACTGTGAACGTGACAGACGGAAATAGGGGTCCAGACTCCAGCTGTCAGGAAGTGTGTCAGAGAAACGGTGAGAGCGAGAGAGGAGAGAAACATTTACACAGTTACACTTACTTGAGTAACTTTTGAAAGACATTGTACCTCAAAATAGTTTTCAGACAGCAGACTTTCACCCCTACTTGAGTAATATTTTTGACAGTGTGACAGTTCTCCTACTTGAGTAAACGTTGTGGTTGGGCTGCAAGATCCACTGATTAATCGACTAAAAGGGGAATGAAGTATTTCCTTGTATCTAACGGAAACTGCACTCAAAAGACCACACCTGCAGAGGAATTCCTGTAAAAACAACAATTTTTACAGATAAATCCAAAGAAACTGTGTATTTATATGTTGGACTTGAAATTTTGAGCAAACTCACTCCACATTTTCTTTTTTTTTGCCATATAAATACTTTAAATCTAAATAAAATAAATAGTCAACTAATAAAAATGTTGGTCGACTAAGACACCATTGAGCGATTAATCGACTAAAAGACTAAAGGTACACAGCCCTACATCAGTTCATATTTAAGTTCTTTCTTCTTTTCTTCCGTTCTCCTTGATGTATTTAAATATATTGTGTGGTGTTAAGATGTAAAACTTTGAATAGAATCCAATTATTAAAACATGAATCACAAATTTAAAAACCACAGTTGGATATTTTTTCTAAACCACGGTGCATTAAAAAGCATTAAAGCAACATATTAAATGAATTTTGGCAAAAAATAAGGCCTTAAAATGCATTAAAAGCATTAAATTCAATCTCCACAGGCATTAAATCTAAAAACCAATTTTGAAAAAAGATTTATCCATCACAACAATAACTATAAACGTAATAAAAATAAGACAAATATCAACCAATCAGAAGTGTGCGTCCAGGACAGTAGTTTTTCTTTGAAATTTAACATTCCAATTTATTTTGAATCCCAAATGTACTGGATTTATTGAATCTAGATGTTCATCAAATCATCTAAAATGTAAAAGCTTGGGTTCAACACATTTGCATTTGCATGGTCTAAAGTTCATGTAAATTAGCTTTTTGAATATTATAAAGTAGTTTATTATATTCTGGTCATTCTGCTGCCAAATGGAATGGTTATGAGTTATTGTTTTGGCATGATCAAAGTGTAAATGTCTTGTTTTTAATGTTGATTATGGAAGCAAAAATCTTGAAATACGGCATTAAAAAGCATTACATTTGATTTGCTGAAAGACCGTGTCAAAATTGGGATTAAACTAATGCTCCAAACGAGGACTAAATCAGGACTAGAACAGGACCAAACCAAGGGTCCGTTCACACTGAACTGAGGTCCTAAATTTAGCCCATTTTAGACCTGATGTGGACTTTTGTTCGAATTCTTTTTGGTCCAGGTTTAGTTTTGAGTTTAGTCATTTAAACGTACCCCAAGTCTACATCTGGACTAAACGTTGTCAAAATAGGACTCAACAAAGACAAATTAACACATAAGTCTAGAAATGACAAAAGCTTCATGTTGACAATATTAAATCATTTGTGTTTCTTGCACCGCTCATTTCATTTTTCTGTCTATCCTTTTGAACATAATTTAATGTTTTGTCATATTATAAATCTCACTTTACGTCCACAGAGTTACTTTTACAATTGCTGTTACGTGTCATAGTTTCCCCAAATACTTCTTTAACTCTTACTTGAGTGATTTCTTGGACCTCTACTTTTTTTTTTTTTGCATTTCCAGTAACTGTATTTTTGGCTACTCTTCCAGGCCTTTGTAGAGACCGAGTGAGAGAGGCGTGACAGGAAGAGAAAGTGTTGATTGGAACAACAAGAGCAGTGAAAACAGCATCAGTTTGAGTGCAGCAGTGCCCCAGTGAGGTGTCAATCACGGAGTTATTCATGCTGAAAATCATGCTCTATTGAGTTTTTATTCCATCTGTTTTCAAGGCAAGAGTAACAATGTACATGCTGTAGTGTTGGGATCCCAAAATAAAAGCTGAAAAACACAATTTAGTCTAAATACATACAAGCAAACAAACAAAAAAATGTAAAATAGACAACATGTTTGAGATGTTTGGCTTGTTCCCAGCTTAGGTATAATATGTTTCTGTTTAAAATTGTAAATGCATCACACAAACATTGTATGAGCTGAAAGAAGAGGTTTTATGACTCAGGCGGAGAAGAAATGGCACAAAAATGGCACAGGAAACATATAAAGTGTGTTTTTAATTAAAATCCTTGTTCATCTATAAATATTTTCCACCAGGGTTTCGTCAAACGGCTTCACTTCAGCTTTATCCGTGTAAAATTGAGTAAAATTCTCATATTCTTTTGCGTTCTAAACAACTACTCGAAGGAATAATCGCTAAACTAATCGATTACCAAAATAATCGTTAGTTGCAGCCCTATTTAACGTAGATTTATTTGTTTAAAAGGTTCAGTGTTCATGTGCAACAGTAAGTCAACAATGCAACAGATGTTTAATGCCATACGGTGGAACATTCCAGGCAAAGCAATGACTTCTTCACGGAGACACTATATTAGAAACACCTTAAACATGCAGTGTATTCTTTCAAATCCGCAAAAATCCCAAACACATTCGTCTTTGCTCTGATGACCATCCTGTTTGTCCTATGTTATAATTCCAACATAATGTGCAGATGCCAGCGCAGATAATTGTGCGCCGTAACTTTGTCCAAACCAATTTGTCATTCTTTATTGAGTCTTAAAAGTTAGCGGAGGATAAATGGATCAATAAAAAAGTCTATAAACTGGAGATGTATCACGTAAACAGCAGGTAATGAGAGCTCGGTCTAATGATATTGTAAATAAACACTCGGATAGATGCAATTATAGTCTGGGCAGAGACGTCTTTTCTCATTAAGAGGCATTGGAAAAACTTTAATACGGTGTTCAAGAATAAATGGGCACCTGACAGAAGAAGAACAGCGCTATTGACAACGAGAAAAGTGAAAATTAATATAAAAAGACATTCTTGCAAGAGATTTTATTGCCCAGAATTGAATTTAACAAAAGTTACGTTGGTAAATTGGTTCAGTTTCCTAATTATCTTGAAATGATGACAGAAAAAGTGAATTGAAGAGAATTTAATCTGGTGGTTAAAGCAGCAGCACATGTGCCAGGCGTCATTGTTGTGAGTTTGATTCCCAGCTCTGACAGTTTGCTGAATGTCCTCCCTGCTCTTCTCCATTTCACACAACATTGTCCAGTCTAATAAAGCATATCGGGCAAATACAAAAGCCTTTAGAAATAAGTATATCTCAGGACAACACTTGATGATGTCATCCGGTGGTAGTCCAGGAAGTGCTCCTCCGTGTTTTTCAAGTCCATTCATCTTTTCCTGATTCGTTCTCTTTATTTTCTATTTTATCCACCTTATTCTGCCCCGCCCACTTTTGCCGTTTTTTGCCACAGATACGCACTTTTGTTGTAAACGCACTTCCGTTTGACGACAACTCCGTTAAAGCTAATGACGAACGAGGGAAAAGTCTCGCCGCTAAAATGTTACATAAAGTAGATTGATTTGTGTAAAATGTTTAATGAACACGAGCAACAACAAGTCAACAACGCAACGATTTCCTGAGGCCTGAAAACGGCTTTTTAGTCCATGTAGAACTTATTTTCTGTTGAGCTCGTCTGTTCCGTGTAAACTACAACGGAAACAAGACGGCGGCGCGTACGGCAACTTCTGGAATAAGGTGAATTAATCGCGCTATTTTTTCCTCATTAGCATATATTTTTCTTTTCCAGGTATAAAGAATAACTCAACTCTTACTTTAAAATATAATAACTTAGGTACAAATACACACACATCAGCCTTTGGAGTGTTAAAACCTGGAGTTACTTTGTCCATTACTCTGCAAACCATAAAAATACATTACTGAGGCATTTTAAACATTTCAGACATTTATTCACCTTCATTTATGTTTGTATGAAATAGTGTAAAAACTCATGAGGATTTTGAATTAAGAAGTTTCACTAAAAACACTTAAACATCCACTTGCCACATCTGTACTTTGAGTCTGAAAGGTCAAAAGTAAATACAAGCTCGGCCGCACAAGAAACACAAGATTAATGCATTCAACCGTTTGAAATAACATTTTGTGCAGCCCTAGTTTTGATATATATTTGCCACACCCCCTTTTAGTCGATGAATCGGTCGATTGGGCAAGTCTTTAGTCGACCAACAATGTCTTTAATCGACTACAGCCTTAACTAATTGAAGACGTTCTGAGATCTATTGTTTTTTGCCTCATAACCGGTCCATAAGCTCGCACAGACGATTCAGTAGATTCATTGTGAAGCCTATAAATGATGTGAATCTCTTCCTCGGTGTGACTTTGCCCTCCTCCGTGGTGTCCCTTTGTTTCTGCTGCTGAGAGAACAGGCCTGTCCTCTCTGTCCGTGAGTTTTGGCCGTGGGGGGTAAATCTGCTCCTTACATCACTGTCTCGGACCCCTCCTCACCCATTCTCCCACACGCCAGGCTCAAATCCTCATTACGCAGACAAATGCAGTAGTTTGGGCGCAGTGGGGTGGAAACAGGCCCAGGATGGTTAACAAGAACATCGAAGAAGTGTCTTTGTACCAAATGTTTTTGATTCAGGAGACAGACAATGGGCTCATGAAGCGCGAGCACCTGATTTTCAAACTGCAAAAGGAGGAAGAATGTGTTTAAAGCTTTCAAACTAATTTATAGCTCTTACAAATCCTTTCACACATTGTAAATATCCATATGCACGGCTTTAGAGCAACCTTTTTCAGACGGAGAAGTGAAACTGGGGCAGACCGCCAAACTTACTTCCAGGTTAACGAAAGATAAAATACATTATTATAAGATGCAAACAGTGCATAGTGGTTTGATTATGTCACAAAGTGCTGATTATACAAGATATTATGGGGTGTTGAACCAATTTACAACAAAAAAGGTTAGTTTTAAAGAAGTATCTATCATACCCGTGGATCATTATTTTGTAGTTTGGACATTTTAAATTGAAATATTGATTTAAAATGACTTATTATGAGAAACATGTCCACTGGCAGACAAAGGAAGTTCTGACAGAAAATGTAAATCAAAGTAACTAAAGCGCATATGGTGTGTTTCGGGGATCGGTGAAAACGGGGAGAATTGGAGCAATGGCGTCTTGAATGTAGGAGAATAAAGATTACTCAAACAGGCATGAATCACTCAAAATACAACACCTAAAGGGTAAATGAGAAGGGAAATAAATTATGACAAAATTGAAACGCTCTTAAAAGTAACATGTCTCCTTTATCTTAAAGCAGAACACAGTAACTTCAGCGACAGAGCTCCCCCTGCAGGTCTCTGGAGAACTTTTTTTCCCCCCCTTCCTTTTTATTGAAATAAGGAAGTTTAATCACATAAAAACATTTAGAAAAAAAAGAGAGTCATGGAGCCTCAGGAGAGTTGTCTTTGGGTCAGCGTCAGGAAATGTTGCAGCTGGTTTTCCGCTCAAAGACAGTAGGGGGCGACTGCGGGGGCTTCAAACGGCCCAAAAATACATTTACAACCACCACACAGACTTCCAAAGACATTTAATAAGTTAAAAATGTTACTTAGTTCTACTTTAAACTATCATTTTGCTTCTCAAATTTGTTTACTCCATGCTCACAAATCAAGATAATAAATACATGAAAATAAGTAACATTTCTCCTCACTAATTCATAATGGAGTCATGTGGTCTTGGGATCAAACAGACAGACCACTTTAAAGACACTGAGCTTGTCTCGCAATTGTAAAAATATGTGGCCAGACCTCACGCTTTACTTCAGAGTGTCCATGCGCCCTCTGCTGGGTTGTTATATCACCAAACTTAAGGCCTAAAAAGAATAAACTCGTTTTCATTACGATGTACCAAGTGAAAGATAATATTACCCAAATGATGATAAAAAAAAAGACCGGATAATGACAAAAATAGATCTGTTAATTAAACTTTTAATGTGACAGATGAAAACCTCATTGTTTATCTAATGGCTTTCCACATTGTCAAAAAAGGTGTGTATGAGACATTCAGCTGTTAATTGGAGGTGTTATGTGCTAATTGGAAATTTTTGAATATTCATTTTTGTGATGAAAATGTGCTAAACTGACTTAAGATAAGCAAATGCAGCTCAATACTGCATACACTGCAAACTTTGTCAAAACCGAGTTGAATAGTTTATCTTTATGTAAGAGGGAAATAACAAATAAAATAAAATAAATAAATAAAAATCCAGCAATGCCACGTCAAACAAAGATTTTGATAAGCAGCAGTGGACATTCCAGTGCATCATTTGCCTTCTGAAAGTTGAAATGCCTAACTAATAGCTGCAGTCACGCAAAGTCTATATGACGGGTTAGACGACACGTTTCACTAAAACGTTGTGAACATGATTATATTTAAGATTTTACTAAACATTTTGCCAATTTGTCCCCAGCTTGACAGTTTTTGTAATGTTTATAATGTTCCTTCCTAACATGAGCAGCAAATATGACACAGTTGGAGGCAATTCCACACCTGTTACCATAGCAACTATTTTGAAAACAAGGACCAAAATCAACATTAATCACACAATAGTTATGATTTGACAAATATTAAAAGGCACTGTACCTGTTTTGAAACGTGAAAAATAGAACTTATTTATTTTTATTTATTTATTTATTTGATAGGGACAATACACATTAATAAACATCAGTATAAAACAGATGTAAATATGCCGGATTATAGCTACAAAGCTAGTTTTCATCCGTAGTCTCTAGGCAGGCAAACACATAAAAATTACAACATGCAACACAAATAGCACAAGGAAAAGTTAAGACTAGTTTATGTTAAAGTCTTTACATCAATGACATGTATCTCTCACTTTCCTAATGCAGTCCCAGCATCAGAAATATTCACTGCAATGAGTTTAGAAGCACTTGAGTTGAGCGTCACAGACCTTCACGGACAAAGCTAACAAACATTAGCATGCTAACAGCGCACTTCCTGCTTCTTTCGTAGGATAAAATGCTCTATAAATAAATGCAGAGTTCATGTTTCACCCGAATAGATGCTTTAACAATATAGAGAACGTCAAAAAACTGCTGTTACCATGGAAATCCGCCATGTTTGTTGTTGGTGTGTTAAACTTACATAGAGAAACATTAGCCAAAACAATGTAAAAAGTGAACAAAAAATCCATGGAAGAACCTGATAAACTGCTGGTCACTTCTGGTACATACATTTATCAATATATAGTGTTAGAACACTTTTAAATTAACACTAAGTTTAGTATTTAGCATCTTAAAATCTCCATTGATTCAACATTAGGCTAACTGACAATTCTGTTATGTGTGACGTCACGAACCCGAGCTCAATATCTGTGCTGGGGCAACACAGATTTTACTTTATTACATGCAAAAAATCCCGTTTCACAAGAGTAAAAATCAGGCACAGCTCCTTTAATACATGATATCGCCTTTATTTTGTTGAATGACTGTTTAAGCAAAAAAAAAAAAATCGTCAGTTGAGTGTTAATTGTGTCTTTATTTTCAACTGAACGTCACTTTTTGATGACATAGGTAGAGGGATTCCATTTTAGAACTCTAAACTAGCACTGAACTTTTATTTTTCCTTTTTTGTTTTATCAAACTACAACTTCACAGATGTAAAACTATGATAAATATTTACCGCAGGTGCCCTCCCACCAAACTAAGTCATTTATTTTATTTTATTTTATTTATTTGACAAGGACAGTGTACAAGAGCATTAATCACAAGAATATGAAAAGATGTCATAATTGGAAAACCACGAGAACCTGTCCTATAGACCAATGGTTCTCACACTAGGGGTCGGACCCCTAGTGGGGGTCGCGAAATGATTTCCAGGGGTCCCCAGATGATGGGGAAAATTGATATTATAACTGATACTATACTATAATTGAATAATCTTAAACAAGGCCCTTCAAATTAGGGCTGGGCGATATGGCGATAAAAATCGAATCGTGAGCGCATTCCTGTGACAATCTGCCATTTTTATGACATCGTCGTATTGTGATTGACTGTTTGTCTCTTTAATGCAGCTGTCTGTTCAAACACACTTTTTCTCCTGTTGTTTAGCCTCTGAAGCCTCTGAGCAGATGACTTTATTCACCTCTTACACCTCTTAAGTGCAATAATTCAACTCAATCCACCAAAACGCAACTAAAAGCAACAAAAATGCGTCTAAAAACTACAAAGACGCGACTAAAAGTGACAAAATGACGCTTAAAATGTGAGTCTGAATAGAAAATCAAATCACAATCGCAAAACTGGTCAGAAAAATCACAATTACATATTTTTTCCTAAATCATGCAGCTTTGTTAAAGGCAGTAGAAAAAACAAAGTGAACAAAAGTCATGATAAAATCGAAATCATGATCTGGCCCCAAGAAAATTGTGATTATAATTTTTTGCCATATCGCCCAGCCCTACTTCAAATGCAGTGGTAAATGTAGATTCCTATTTGTTGGCCTATTAAAGTCATTTTTCTAGGTCTGTATTCTTTAAATAAAATCAAACATTAAATACAAGGCTCATTTATCACTTTGTGTCGCCTGTTTTTTGTGTTTGGGGGTCGCGAATGTGAACTATTTTTATTTTGGGGAAGTCGCGACTGAAAAAGTTTGAGAACCACTGCTATAGACTTTAAGTGCTACAGTGCCCTCTGTTGGACATTCAGTTTACAATTTCTTGCGTCTTTGAGAGCGAATCCTAAACACCATCCTCATGAACCTTTCACACCTCCAATTATCCCTGTCTCCTTCTCCCTGGTCTCTTCCCGTGCTGACCTTTGACCCGGCTGCCCGCGTGCACATGGGTCAGCGCCTCTCCGTGGGGGGCGCTGATGATTGGCCCAGGACTGGCTCTGCTCACTGACCCATAGGCTGCAGCTCTGTTCAGGCCTGGAGCCTCTAACTTTGGCCCTTGATTTGAGGAGGGCACACACTGTAATCTTTCCAAGCCTTATATGTATTAACAAGCCTGACAGTTCTTTGTGGATAGAATTACAACAGTTTAGACCGGTTAAAGTCTATATGACAGGTTCTCATGTTTTTCTAATTATCACTTAATTTGGTGGGATTATCCCTTCGTTAAATATGTATCATTGTGTTTTATCTGTGAAGTTGCAGTTTGTGAAGAAATTTCAGAAAATAAAACTAACTAATGTCCATAACTCGGTTGTTTTCAGACCGAAAATCCCACTTGAAACTTTAAAAATGTTTTAATTGCGGTTTCAGAAACAGATTTTAAATACAATTATAGGTCTTATGCTCATTATTCACCACAGCTGATTAGCTGTGAGCAAGCTCTCAAACATTTTAAACATATTTTTACCGGTTCTGATGTACATTTTTTACTTGTTTTTACCATAGAGATTTTGAAAAATTCAAATATTACGAGTATAACGGCATGACGGAGGCTAACCAGCTCTGTGGTAACTAATGTCCATAACACGGTTGTTTTCAGACCAAAAAACTCACCTAAAACTTAAAATTGGGCATCATGTTTTAATAACATGGTGGATTATAAAGTTTCAGAAACAGATTTTAAATAAAATTATAGGTCTTATGCTCATTACTCACCACAGCTGATTAGCTTTGAGCAAGCTTTCTAACATTTTATATTTATATTTTTTCAGAATCCCTTTGAGAAAAATGAATGGAAAATTACTAATGGAACCGAGGAGTGGGCGGTCACTGAGCTCCAGTGAAAATAATATAATTTACACACGATGATAGTTCTAATAGTTTAAATAATCATTCAACCAAGTAAGTGTGTTAACAGGTTTTATTTACTGTCAATTGTTAATTATTGCGTAATTTATTTAGATATTTGGCCCTTGTTTACACTATGGTTGCTTGGTAACAGTTGTGGAATTACCTCGACCTGTGTTTATGTTCAACCAGGAAGTAAAATTATAAACAAAAAAGTCAAACCGGGGATAGATAGGAAAACTATTGTGTAAAATTTAAAATATAATCATGTTCACTATGTTTTAGTATGTTTAGTTTTAGTGTAGCCTAATCTGTCATATTCACTTTAAATTGAAGTTAAGTTAATAATTACAAGAAGACTGAACGAACTTTCCAAATATTATGTGTCAATTTGGTCTATTCACCTTATTCCTGAAGTTGTCGTACGCGCTGCCGTCTTGTTTCCGTTGTATTAGTTTACATGGAGCAGACAAGCTCAACAGAAAATAAGTTCTACATGGACTAAAAAGACGTTTTCAGGCCACTCAGGAAATCTGTGCGTTGTGACTTGTTGTTGCTCGTGTTCATTTTACACAAAAAAACCTACTTTATGTAACATTTTAGCGGTGAGACTTTTCCCTCGTTCGTCATTAGCTTTAACGGAGTTCTCGTTAAACGGAAGTGTGTTTACAACAAAAGTGCAAAAAACGGCAAAAGTGGGCGGGGCAGAATAAGGTGAGTAGCTTTATAAGACCTGTGTGATTAAAGGTGCTGTAGGCTTTTTTTTGTCTTTAAAACGTGAAAAACAGATTTATATAATTTTAAACTGTTTGCAGCTGTCCAAAGAAATTCATCACTTTCCCAATGCATTCACCTTATTACTCACCACTATGAATTTTTAAGCACTTTTCACAACGTTCACAGCTCATGTTTGAGTGGAGGTGACTTAATCCTTGATGGAAAGTGCTAAATGGATGGAGAAAGTCGTTTCTTTCTTATTTTACCTATTTTTGTTGTTGAAGGAGGTGACTTTACTCTTTTTCGCCCTTTGTGCAGCCCTGGTTTGTCATTGTAGCTGTTGCACCAGATAAAGCAGTGGTTGCCAACCTTTTTTGTCTCGAGTACCCCCTAAACTTTGTCTCACACTCAGAGTACCCCTTAACTTCAGTTTAAGGCAAATCAATGGGTTTACTAGTCACATATTGTTAATTATCACCATTTCTACTTTTATTTTAATCATATTTATGGCCCAAGATACTCCAAAAAGATACTAAATTTACAACTAATAACATGTTTTTGTTCAGATAAAAGTACATTTAATTTTCTTTTAAAACCCCCTGGTAATTGCTCATGTACCCCCAAAGGTCCCCATACCCCTGGTTGGGAAACACTGAGATAAAGAGCTGCATAAGTTTGTATTTTATTGCTATTTTGACTCCATAAACCGGTTTCACGTGTGTGGCTCATTCACTGTGAAAATTTGATGGATATGATGCAGTTTACTCTGGAATCGACATAAAATCTGTATAAAACTAACGTCTCCACATGCCTGGCTTATGGATTTGGGCACTTTTGTGGAACAGCACTCGGGTTTTGACTTCAGACTTTGGTTAGTCCAGATATAGACCTGCATTCATAAGCGCTGCACATGTAGGAGTGAGTTTCTGCAGTACATTCACAGCGCTGGAGCCTGTGGGATACACGCTGATTGTGGCTGGTTGAACATTTAGCCCGAGGCTTTCGACGAGGAGACACCAGAGTCCAAGTCCAAGTCCGGGATTTTCTCTGGACTTGGTTCGGACCTGCGGGCTCTGTGCAGAAACAGCATACTTCACTGAAACTTAAGCTTTGACAAATGTAAGTCCAAGCCGCACGCCCCAAGTGACTGTACAACAACGGATCCTATTCTCTGTGTTTTTGAGAAGTGGTCTCTGTGGGATTATGTTTTTTACCGAGGAGTTGTTTCTCTTTGACTGTTTCTTTGGTTGGAAGATTTTGGAAAACAAAAATCTAGGAAGTTGCACAAGAATCCCAGGGGAGACTTTCTACAGTAACAGTTCTATATCTCAAATGTGGAAATTGATTGCCAGTTTGTTCCCCTAACATGTACGAATTCACACTGAAATAACAAACTAGAGCCATATATTATTTTTCTGTCATTTGTCTATGTATTTCTTTTCATAATGTGCTGCCTCTAGTGGTAAGAGTTGTTTCTGTTTTGATTTAAGGTGTTTTGTCTGCTCAGAGCTACCATAGTTTCCACATTGTTCCAGAGTGTATTGACCCTTTGCACCTACGTCACACGATCACGTGGGTGCACCATAATGGACAGCAAGAGTATGTGAGCGCAGAATTACGGGGAGCGCAAAACTAACAAACTCACAGTGATTGCAATTATTTTTGTCACTTAAGCGATGGCTACTTCTAACTCATGTTCAGTTCAGTTGTCAGTGGAAGCAGGACATCTTTTACGCGCTCACAAAGCGCGGTGTTTTGAGAAAGTGAAGATCGCTAGCTTAGAAACGGACCCTTACCTGTTTCCTCCTGCCATGCTCACCGATTTAATCAAAACGTCAATATCATTAATTTTCTACCGCTTATTCCCGTTAGGGGTCGCGGGTGACTGGAGTACACCCGGGGTACACCCTGGACAGTGGCCAACCGTGGGTTCTCTCTGGGTCCTCCGGGTTCTCCCACCGTCTAAAGACATGACTGTGTAGGTTAATTGAGAACTCTAAATTGTCCCTAGTGAATGAATGTGAGAGTGAATGGTTGTCTGTCAATGTCTCTGTCTCTCTGTGTCAATATCATCATAATCATAATATTTTATTCACAAATAATAATTCTGTGGATGTAATATGTATTATCCATTTTGCAGGCTTGAGTCTATATACATACATGCATACATAAAAGTTAATTTCTTGGCTGGATAACTAACGCCGTGCCCCGCATAACTTTGACTGTTTCACATATTCAGATATGTTTTCGTGTAAAATGTCATACACTTGTAACATTGGCATTGACTTAACTTGTAAAAAGTGCTCACTGCAAATCCGTGAGTACTTGGAGGGCTTCCAGGTCTTTCGATTTATTGCTGCTACCCATCGCCGTCTTCTGTCTTCATCAACAGGTAAACGATAAAAGGCTACATTGGGCTTACGGCTTTGCCTGTTAGTGCAGCCAACCGCACAACAGGACATCACCATTTTACGCGTAAACTTGATCAATGTTAGCTTACTAATAGTTAGGTTTACGGCAAATTTCGATCATTTTACCTCGCACAAACAGCGCTTCCGCCGTCCGTCATGGCAAAGTGGGCGTTCCGTGACGTCACATGCAAAGGGTCAATACAGTTCAGTCACTTACCAGATTATTTAAGCCCTGTAAACTGTCATTTGGCCCCATGCAAATATCTGTCTGTAAGTATTGTACTGCGAAAAGCTGTTATTTTTCTCGGTTTACATATATGATGAACTTTAAGTTGTTTTGCACGTGGAATTTGCGCTGTAAAATAAGACGCTATTAGCGTTAGCATGTCTATGGGAATTCCCATGCATATTAGCATCAAGCTAACGGCTAGTTCAACACACGTTTTTATGCTGTTTAGTCAAATTTAAGCTAATGTTGTGCATATATTATGGCACATTGGGGTATATTGTGTTGTTTTATGTAGTTGTGTGCATTTTATATCAATTCAAGACATTGTTGTAATATGCATCTATATATTGTATGTTACAGTTTTACAGTCTACGCTTCAGTAAATTACCAAAACAGCAAGAGGCTTCCTGGGTGTTTATTGGAGCAACTGTTCGCTATCTGTGAAGCTAATTTCCAAACACTAGTGGAGGCAGAATACATAACATGCTACATTTCTGCCTTTCTCCATTTTTGTAGCAACAGAAAACAAAAATGGAAGAGCATGCAAAATCAAACAAAAATAAAAATCATTCTTAAATCCAATCTTCCCGCTCAAAGTAGCACGATAGAATAAAAGGGGAAATGGCTTTTAATTCACTTTCTGGTTTGATAGTGAAAAGTAGGTTGAAGAGGTAACAATTTTGACAGTTATCACTTCATTTCACGCAGTAACACTTGAGGATTTAGCGTGACGTCTTTATCTATATCAGGCATATGTGATAATGTGTTAAAACGCTGTAAAGTGGCTGGGGCTTCCTTTTTAGGCAAGTTATTTATCATTGAATCTTCCAAAAGAAACAAGAAATGAGGAAATAAAAGATCCCATTTGTGTTATCAATTTCTTTATATAGCCAACCGTTTTTGCTTCTGCAGAAGTACATTTCAAAGAGATCCATCATTTTCATTGCAGGGACCGGGTTATTTTCAGTTGTGATTTATTAAAGTTAGTTTAATGTCTGGTTTAGATGTTAATTCTTGTCTCATCTTTTATCTGGTTTAGTTATGGTTAAGTTCTTGTTTAGTCCAGGTTCAGCCCTTGTTTAATGTTGGTATAATTTTGTTTCAGTTTATTTGTAGAGTACAATTCATACACAAAGTAATTCAAATTGCTTTATATAACAAGAAAAGCATTACATCAGTGCAATATTTAGTCCTTGTTTGGTCCTGGTTCGGTCCTTGTTTAATTCTGGTGTGGTTCAGTTCTTGTTGAATCCTGCTTTAGTTCTGGTTTTGTTGTGCATTTCAAAAGGGAGGTCTCTTGAGGTTGAAGTCTTCAATTGGAAAATGATACCCCTGTAAGATTGCTTGTCATCTTGCACACACTGACATGCACACACTCGTCAGAATTGGAACTGAACTGGGACTAAACCCGGACTGAACCCGTGCCAAACCAAGCCTACACCAGGACTAAATCTGGATCAGACCAGAGCCAAACCATGACCAGTTTGAGACACAGTAGGTTTGATGTGAACAGGGCAGAGGAGATGCAACCAGAGACAGGCGGTGATGGGTTGGAGGTGGGCGGGGGGGCTGGGGGGCTCTGGGGACACTGCTCCTGTCCAGTTTAATACAGGTCAGTGCTTCTCACAGTCACTATTCTCCTGATACATGTGCGAATTCCCTCTCCACTGGGGCAGTGATCTAGTGTTTTATGCATTCAATCTCTGCTTAAAGCCATGGAATGTGTTGAGTGTGAGACCACAAGGTATGATAGAAAATAGAATTAGATTTTTCTGAAAGTTACAGCAAAAAAAATATATTAAAGTAATACTCCAGAGTGATGATAAAAAATGCAGGTTAATTCTTAGGTTCAATTACCAAACAGCGGGAGGACTTTCTGTGTGGAGTTTGGATGTTCTCTGGCTATGTATTTCTCTGATTGGCTAATCCACCCAGGCCTGGCCTGTGGCACAGGTGGCATGGGCAGATGCTAAGAGCTCACGGTGATAACAGAGCTGCCAGCTAAAATAAAAATAAAAACTCTGGAGACAATTTGGAATCCAAAAAGATATTTTGCATTCCATAAGCTTTTAGCCAATGTTTATTTCGTATTGAATTACGAGTACAAACACGTCTCTCAACACATTTGAGTTGAATTCAGTTGTCCTTACAAAAGTTTGAGGCTTTAGTATTTCTGTCTACAGCCCAGTGTGGATTGTACCCTGGAGAGGGAGCAGGGCAGAGCACAGGGGGGCAGCAGAGGGACAGCAGCATGCGTAAAACACAGGTTAATCCCACCTGTAACCCAACAGTTCTTATGGTTAACAATGGCCCATTTGAATCTTGGAGAAAAGTGCAATAATATTGGATTAAATGACACAAATTATCTATTGTAAAACATGCATTTAGACATCTGTAAAAGAAATTGCATCTGTTTTGTCCAAAATTACCTTGGGGAGGCCCCCCAAGCTTTCAGAACTATCTGACAAAATATACATTTATTTATGGCTTGGACCTAAAAAGGCTGTGTCAAAAGTACCCTGTACGAGGCTGTGTTACTGCAGGTAGAGACAAGGGCACCATCCGAAATCTTGTCTAGGGCACCAAAAGACCTAGGACTGGCACTGGACTCGCCTGTAAATCATGCTCATCTGAACTGTTGAAGATAAAACCGAGCTCCATGACAACTGTGTGGGAAAAGCTGTGTGTCATGCCAAAGTACCATGTGCACACACTGCAATCAAAACATATAATTTAACACACTATATTTGAGCTGTACGTCTTTTCTCCATCGCCTCTTTCTGTCTCTCCTCCTGTAGGACGCCCTGGAGGTGCTGGTGGAGCACTATGAGCTGTCTGAGATAGAGGGTCCGTGTGTGGGCTTCAGGAGAGCGGCGTCGGTGCTCAAGAGTTTGTCCTGGAGCGTGAAGAGTGTGAGGAGCACAGAGGGGCTGCCCAGTGTGGGAGACAGCACCAGGACTCTCATCCAGGTGACTGCAAACCTCCAAACCAATGTGAACAAAAGCAATGTCTAAGCAAGACACGAGTACAGACAAGTACATACAAAACTGTTCATTTGCAAAAGCTGCGCGTTCAAAAGCCAAATCTGTTTCTTCTACTTTTTCCTTAATAATACAAGTAAAAGTAGAATTTGGCAAAACAGGGAAAATGGATATTGTTCAAATGAGATAGCTGTTTTTGCAAATGAATTCCTCAAATATACACTACATATCGCAATGGAGTTGTTGAAGCATTTGTCCGTCAACGCAAAAGTTGATTGTTGCCTTTGTGTTCTTGGGCAAGACACACACTTCACCCAGACCCAAATAACTTCTGTATGAATGTGATCGTGTTTGTATGATTGCAGCCTTACCTTGGGCTGCTCAATTATGGCAAAAATAATCTAATCTAATCACAATTATTTGGCTTTGAATTGAAATCACGATTATTTGGAGCAATTACTTCTATATTGTCAAAATGATTCTGTAGAGAAAGTGTAAGCCGAAGATATTTTATTAGTAATTTTCAAGAAAAGTGCCTTGGAATGCACCTATAGCTCTGAACATATTGTATTTATAATTGCAAGATTTTTGTAATTGAATGGAGTAATAATTGAAATCACGATTTTATTTACGATTAATTGCACAGCCCTAGCCTCATGTCTGTTAATCTAAAGCCGCTGCCAGTGTCCCTCGAGGAACTGCCAGTTTTGCCTCGGAAAAAGTCCAATTTCAGTCACACATGCATTTAATTGAATAATGTACTTTTTCGGAGTGTTCTGAACAACTTCTGGATCTGTTGAAAAAGCAAAACTATATAAAGAACCAGGCACAGGGGTCAAGGAAAAATATTTGCACGTGACTCAAAAAAGATTTAAAAAGTAATGACAGAAAAAATTCTTACATTATACTTTTTTGAGATGCTCGTAAATACAAACATGACACTATTATTAAGTAAAACACTGCTACAAAATAGTATTAAGCAAGAAGACATTAACATTTAAAACCTTTATTTACTTTTTATGTTTTTCTGTTCAGTTCAGTGGACTTGACTTGTATTCGTAGATTTGTTTTTCAGCATTTTTCAGGTTCGGCATCAATACATTTGTGACAATAACATGATAGACACATGATCAAACACTCAGACATTCACGTTGGTTTGAAGAATAGCATGTGAATAAATACATCAGTAATAAGCTGTTTCGACAACTCTTTGTTCTGCAGCTCGGCGCTTGTTTTTTGTCACTTATATGCCTTATCAGCTGAGTAATGCTGAATGACAAACAGCACATCATCTTTGCCTTTCAAGTGAAATATAAACATGATTGTCGTGCCAGTTGGGTCAAAATTCACCTTTCTCTACCTTTCATCTACAAAATGATGTAATAAAACCATAAAGATACATGTTTCTGTATTTCCAAACACTGCTGTCTGCTCCTCGCCTGGTGTTTAGAGTAATCAGATGTTCTTCGGTGCCTCGTGGTGGGGCCCGTTTCCCTGCTGCTGCCTGCGGAGGTTTATTTGGCGTTTACAGACTCAGTGATTGCTCATTACGAGGCCTTGAGGTTCTCCGTGGATCATATTTACAACTGAACAAAACCTGATTCAGCTTCAAGGGAGATGTAACTACAGCCCATGTTCATTACAGTTATTCAATCTAGGAGTTCAACGATTGGCTGAAAGCAAACACACTAATAATAATACTAATATTTAGTCATTTGAAATCTCTGAGGAGCAAACCGTAAAATAGGGCTTTTCAATTTAAGGCCCAAATTACATGATCCTGCCCTAAACCCATCATCCAAAAAGAATATTTTATCCCTTGTTTTTGGGTTTAGTCCTGGTTTAGTCCTTTTTTAGACCTGGTTTAATCCTGGTTTAGACCTGGTTTAGACCTGGTTTAGTCCTGGTTTAATCCTGGTTTAGTCCTGGTTTAGTCCTGGTTTAGTCCTGGTTTAGAACTGGTTTAGTCCTGGCTTAATCCTGGTTTAGACCTGGTTTAGTCCTGGTTTAGACCTAGTTTAATCCTAGTTTAGACCTGGTTTAATCCTGGTTTAGTCCTGGTTTAATCCTGGTTTAGTCCTGGTTTAGAAGTGGTTTAATCCTGGTTTAATCCTGGTTTAGTCCTGGTTTAATCCTGGTTTATTTCTGGTTTAGTCCTGGTTTAGAACTGGTTAATCCTGGTTTAATCCTGGTTTAGACCCAGTTTAGACCTGGTTCAGACCTGGTTTAGTTCTGGTTTAGTCCTGGTTTAGTACTGGTTTAGACCTGATGTTAAACGTTTTTATTAACATATTTCTGTATTTCAAAAGCGTTGGACTCGTTTTCGGCCCTGAGGACAAAACCATCTGAAAAATCTGGCCCTCGGTGAAATAAAGTTGAATACTATAGGCCTGCCGTATGATTAAAATGTTTACTATGATAAGCAACTGCAGCGAGACCCATACTTAAGCTAGATTTCGTAGATTTCATTGGAAAAGGAAATTAATCATCCCTGAGGCGGTCCTTATCTTATGAAAGGGGCACATAGCATTTGAAAATACAGATATTAAAACATTACAGTTACCTAACCAATAGATTTTAATTCTACCTTTCAAACTATGAGAGACTAAGACAAAAATCGAGTGTATTTATCTTCTACAGCAACATAGATGTAAATGAATCCTTATTTGAGTCTTAACTGGTTGATGGGGTAAACAGGACGACCCATCCAGAAAATACTAAACATCTGCAGCGTTAAACTGGAGAAAAGAGCGTGTGCAGCTTTGAGAGAGATTTGTGTCCAGTTTGTTTTCTTCTCCAACATGAAATCCAAGTTAAATAAACCATGTGTGATCAATATTTGTCCATAAATACTGCAGCGTCTCTCAGGTTTGCGCGGTCTTTCTGAGATAAACATCATTATTTGAGTTTTGGTTTCATTCAGAGGCGTCACAATTGTATCAGGGCACTCCGGCTCCCTTTGACAATTTACACACAAATGACACAATATTTTGAGAGTTTAAACAGTCAGTCAACAAAATAAAGGTGTTATGAGGTATTATTATTTGTCAAAGCATAACTATTGCTTAATTTACATGGATGTTGGCCCTTGTTTTTAAAGTGGTTGCTAGGTAACAGTTGTGGAATTACCTCTAACTGTGTCATATTTGCTGCTCATGTCCAACCAGGAAGTAACATTTTTAACATTACGAAAACTGTCAAACTGGTGACAAATTGGCAAAATGTTTAGTAAAATCTTAAATATAATCATGTTTGTTTACTACATGTTAGTGAAATGTGTTGTCTGACCTGTCATATAGACTTTAAGTAGCGATTAAAGGGCCTGTACCTGATGTTTATTTACTATTCACCTTATTCCGCCCCGCCCACTTTTGCCTCTTTTTGCCACAGATCTGCACTCCTGTAGTAAACACACTCCCGGTTTGACGAGAACCCCCTTCATGCAAATGGGGAATGAGGGAAAAGTCTCGCCGCTAAAACATTATATAAACTAGATTGATTTATGTAAAATGTTTAATGCACACGAGCAACAAGATGTCACAGCGCACCGATTTCTTGGACGTACTGAAAACAACTTTTTAGTCCGTGTAGAACTTTTTTCTGTTGAGCTCGTCTGCCCCATGTAAACTAATACAATGGAAAAAAGATGGCGGCACCCACGGTAATTCCGGAATAAGGTGAATAGTTAAGATAAATTCTCTTTACATTCCACATTGTTTTTTTTTCCCCTTCCTTTTTTATTGAAATAAGGAAGTTTAATTCCATATAAAAACATTTAATGTCACTCAATATAAAAAAGAGAGCCAAGGTTTCTCTGGAGAGTTGTCTCTGGGTCGACGTCAGGAAAGTTGAAGCTGGTTTTCCGGCAGCAGGGGGCGACGGCGGGGGCTTCAAACGGCCTAGAAATATATTTACTACAAACACAGGGACTTACGTTTGGCAAGGTAAAAATGTTATTTAGTTCTACTTTAAATTGCACATTTCCAGCTACATCCACAACTACGTCTTTTTAAGTATCACACATCTCTGTATCGATGCGCGTATTGCCAAGAAGTCTGTCACAAAATATCACAATATCAATATATTGAGTGCAGCCTTAATGAACACACCTTCTCCAGATTTGTTATTGGAACATTTGAGATTTGAATCAGGACACCTCAACTGTAGTTCCTGAGTTTACATGCATTATTAAAAGAAAAAAAAAAGGTGGCACAGAGTAAGGCTTCACGATATTGGAAATGATTGTGATATGGCTATTAAGAGCAGCGATATCGATATTATTGCGATATTTAAATACACTTTTTGACTAAGGCTGAAACTAACTAGTTTTGTTGTCAACTAGTCAACGATTAAATCTATTGTAGATTTAGACTTAGAATAAACTAACATTTTTAACCAAATATTGAAATATTGTGAATGAAGACTTCTAGAGAGAGAATGTTTATGAATAAAGTGTTTAATTGAGGAAAATCAGAAAGTATATTCTCTTTTTACCATTTTTCTGCAAATTTAGTTTGAAAAGGCTAGATTTTTTTCATGATTTTCAATGTTTTCATTTTAAAAACAGAACATTTCTATCAGATGGAAGACTTTGGTGTTGCGATATATTTTGGTTTTTGTGCTAATGTTATTGCGTCAGACAATATTGCGATATCGATACTTTTACAATATATTGTGCAGCCCTGGCACACAGAATGCTTTTCATTTGTTTTTCACTTTAAAAGAGCCACGCTGTATTGGTCAACCGCCACAGCTGCCCTGGAGTGGACCGACAGAAGCAAGGCTGCCAATCTGATCACAGACCACATTCACACACAGGCAAGGAGAGTGGAGTGTCTTGCCCAAGGACATAACAACATCCCCCACAGTCTTACTTTTCTTTGCCCGGAGTCCAAAATGTCAAACAAGCGCACATAAAGCCAACTATAGACTCATTTTAGTGACAAAAATGGCTGAAATGTCATGGTTTTTTTTTATTTTCAAATGGACACTATTTATCCACTGTGGTCTTTTTGCTGATTCAAAGAAAAACAAAATCATCCTTGTCAATATTCGAATCCTTTGTAGCAGTTCTTTTATCACTGTCCGGATTCTGCAAACAGACAACAATGGGACGAGGCGAGAAAAGCTGATGCCACTTATTTTATTTTCTCATAGTTTTGTATTGTTATCCAAAAACATGACGAACCGCTCCCGTAAATCACACTGGCAAAAGGAGACAAGGTTATTCATCATAAAAGTTTGTGATGTGAGCATTTTTCAGGATTATTCAAAATGTTCTAGTCTTTTGAACACATGTCAGCAAGAGGTAATAAACGTCAAGAAAATGTATTAGAAGAACGCAACTTTAAAACTTGTGAGTGGGTTTCAGATTGTGATGTTTCCACATTCATTACATGTTTTCATAAGAAGCATCTGAAAGGTAAATGCACAAACGTTGAACATGATCCTTTATTTTACTGACAAAACTCAGGAACTCATACTATTACTAAACCAGGACTAAACCAGAGATAAACTAGGTCTAAACCATGACTAAACCAGGTCTAAACCAGGGCTAAACCAGGACTAAACCAGGTCTAAACCAGGACTAAACCAGCTCTAAACCAGAGCTAAACCAGGGCTAAACCAGGACTAAACCAGATCTAAACTAGGACCAAATCAGGACAAACCAGGACTAAACCAGGTGTAAACCAGGTCTAAACCAGGACTAAACCAGGTCTAAACCAGGGCTAAACCAGGACTAAACCAGGGCTAAACCAGGACTAAACCAGGTCTATACCAGGACTAAACCAGAACTAAACCAGATCTAAACTAGGACCAAATCAGGACAAACCAGGACTAAACCAGGTGTAAACCAGAGCTAAACCAGATCTAAACCAGGTCTAAACCAGGTCTTAACCAGGACTAAACCAGGACTAAACCAGATCTAAACCAGGACTAAACCTGATCTAAACCAGGTCTAAACCAGGACTAAACCAGGACTAAACCCGGACTAAACCCGAGCTAAACCCGAGCTAAACCCGAGCTAAACCAGGTCTAAACCAGGACTAAACCAGGACTAATCTTGGTCTAAATTAGGACTAAACCAGGATTAAATCAGGTCTAATCCAAGTCTAAACTAGGACTAAACCAGGACTAAAGAAGGAAAAAAGAAAAGATGGAAAGAAAGAAGGAAAGAAAAAGATATAAGGATGGAAAAAGGACAGAAAAAGGGAAAGGTGTAAGTAAAGAAAGAAGAAAAAAGTAGGGAAGGAACAACTGAAAAAATACAGAAGGGAAGAAGGCAAAAAAAAACCAAAAACTTTTTGGTTTGATCCTGCTCTTGTCCATGTTTAGTTTGGGTTTGAATACATACTTAACATGCACTGAAAACAGGCTTATGATCAAAAGAAGACAACGTGGGTAAAAGAGTCTTGCTCAAAGACACGATGAAATTATGCACTTTAAAGGTGAGCAATCCTTGTGAGTGACTGATTAAAATAATAGTTCTTAATCCTCCTAATTACTGAGCTTTTCTGACCAACAGCATCTACAACCTAAAAACGTCCATTAATTCTAATATTTTGATTCAGTTTTCTGCAGAAGGAAATAAGTTTTGCCACCAAAGAAGAAGTTTTGGACTCGGAAATGTAAATATGTTTCTAAAATATTCTTGTTTACCAAAGCGGTGACACCAAAGTTACATTTATTCCCACCAAACTCGCTCACAAGTTGAAGTAAACCTTTGGAGTAAAGATGAGCACTTCAGCTTCGCTCACACATGGGTACACTCGCAGACAGGCATCTCCAAACCTCAGCTCACTCAAGAGAAAATAAAAAATATAAAAATAGCGGGTCAATCATGTAGAGTTACTCGGAGCGGTGGTTCAGGGCAGGTGTCACGGCGGCGTCAGAGAAATGTCCAGAAAATGTTTTGACTTCTGCAGGAAAAGCTGAGCAGCACTGGACCGTCTGACACTTTATGGTTGATATTGTCTCCTTTAAACAGAACCCATCAGACTATTTAAACATTTGCTCAGATGAATTATATCAGAACAAAACATCTACAAATCAGTTAAAGTGCGTGTGACAGGTTTTTAGGATTTTCAACTTTTGACTTGATTCAGTGTTCTCTTGTAAATATAAATTATAGTTTTACACCAATCAGGTCACTGTTTGTGGAGAAAAGTTGAAAAATATGTCAAATTTCAGGAAGTAAACAAATCGATGACATCACACTGGGGAGACAAAGGTTAAGCATAATTTACACAAAATAAACAACTTTTTTGACCCTTTGAACATTGATTCAACAAAATAAAGGTGTATTTTTCTTTGTCAAAAAAAAAAAATCTGTGACATTAGAGGCGCTTTGGGTGCCTATTAGGTGGAAAAGCGCTCTATAAATAAAAATTCTTCTTCTTCTTCTTCTAGAGGAGGTTTAGCCCAGCATGCAGGATGGTTGCTATAGTAATTTCCTTGTGTGATGCCATCATTTACAACCAGGAAGTAAAATTGAAAACCTACAAAAATGGCTAAACCGTAAACCGGTAAAATGTGGAAAACTTTTAACAGAATTTGAAATATGTTTATCTTAACTGCATTTTAGTGAAACGAGTAGTCCAACCTGTCAGAGGCACTTTAAGTTCAACATTTTAATCGCTAAATGTTGACGTACAATCACAATAGAACTTAGAAGATGTTGCAGATGTTTTCTAAATTGACTTGTTTGAGGCTTTATAGCTGTTTTATTTCAGAATTTACTCATTTAAAAAAGAACGAGTTGTGTTTTAGATTTCTTTATTTGTAATCCTGCATAAATGGTCTCCCCTATTTGTAGGTTCATGTTTTTCAGCTGTATTTAAAGTGCGTGTGACAGGTTTTCATGATTTTCTAATTTTGACTTTATTTGGTGTATTAATACCTTTTGTACGTATACATTTCAGTTTTACACCAATCAAGCAGCCGTTTGTGGAGAAAAGTTGAAAAATATGTTGAAAAATAACAGGAAGTAAACAAACTGATGACATCACACTAGCGAGGTAAAGGTTATGCATAATTTAAACAAAAGAAACACATTTTTTCATCCTTTAAACATCGATTCAATAAAATAAAGGCTTTGTAAAATAAAAAAATCTGTGACATTTAATGAGTTTTAGCCCCGCGTACAGGATGGTTGCTATGGTAATTTCCTAGTGTGATGTCATCATTTACGACCAGGAAATAAAACAAAATAATTGCTCAACCGTGATAAAATTTGTCAAGTACTTTAACATGATTTGAAATGTATTTATCTTAACTGCATTTTTGTCAAATTAGTCGTCCAACCTGTCGTAGAAAATTGTAGAAAAGGTTTAATCTGGACACTGTTTTAGAAGACATTTCAACTTAATCTAATGGGAATGGTTGGAGAAACTAAAAAGACGGGCTCCTTCAAGCATTTTTTGTTAAGAAAGAAAACCCTTCTTTAAATAAAATTATGGTCTGAAATACAACCTCCCCTCAGTCGACAACAGCCTCATAAAACCTTGACACAAATTCAACCAGTCAGAAGCTACAGAGGCACTGGACAGCGCTGAGAGAGAGAGAGGGGGCCAGACCTCAATAGGCCCAAGGCTTATAAACAAGGTTAGGTCATGTTTCAGTTATAACTCCTCCCTTTGGCCAGGACCAATCAGAGCTCAGGAGTTTGTAAATGCTGCTGCTCAAACTGTTTCCATCGGATTGAAAATAACTTTTGGATGGGAGTTGAAATGTCTTGATTTCTTATACAATGTCCAGATGATGACCTTTGAAACCTTTTTTCCATAGATCACTTTCACCCGCTTGTCTCTGTAAAGGTGATGTTGCTTTTCCTGGAAAGTTCTACTGTATGACATTCACCAAGAGAAATACTTGCACTTTAATGCTATAAAGTGGAACATTCCGGACAAAGAAAAACAAATCAGGCCCTCCAAGGGTAATGATCCGGCCCTCAACCCATCTTCCAATAATATAGAAAATATTTTATCTCTTGTTATTGGTTTAGACCTGGTTTAAAGTGCGTATGACGGGTGTTTATGATTTTCTCATTTTGACTTTATTCAGTGTATTAATACCCCTTGTGAGTATAAATTGCAGTTTTGCACCAAACAGGTCACTATTTGCGGAGAAAAGTCGAAACATCTGTTGAAAATTACAGGAAGTAAACACAGTGATGACATCACACTGGGTTATGCATAATTTACACAAAATAAGACACCTTTTTGACATTTTAAACATTGATTCAACAAAATAAAGGTGTTCACATGTGTTTCTCTTTGTCAAATTAACAAAATCTGTAACATTAGATGAGTTTTGGCCAGTGCACCGTATGGTTGCTATGGTAATTTCCTAGTGTGATGACATACTTTATAACCAGGAAGTAAAATAAAAAACCTAAAAAAATAGCTAAACTGGGGTAAAATTTGGGAAGATTCTAGTAGAAATTGAAATATATTTATCTGAACTGCATTTTAGTGAATTGAGTAGTTCAACCTGTTATAGGCGCTTTAAATGTGGTTTAGACCTGGTTCAGTCCTGGTTTAGACCTGGTTCAGTCCAGGTTTAGACTTGGTTCAGTCCTGGTTTGGACGGTTTAGACCTGGTTCAGTCCAGGTTTAGACTTGGTTCAGTCCAGGTTTAGACTTGGTTCAGTCCTGGTTTAGACAGTTTAGACCTGGTTCAGTCCTGGTTTAGACGGTTTAGACCTGGTTCAGTCCTGATTCAGTTCTGCAGATGTTGTTAAAGCCTTTTTTTTTCGGACATGTTTCTGGCTCTGAGGACCAAACCAGACAGACTCCAGAAAAGTTACATAGTGTAGAAATGCATGAAGAATAAAAACATATCAACCTATGTGAAATTCACCTTGTTCAGTTGATTTGATTGATGTTCAGCTATCTTAAATCTCTCTAAACAAAAACATTTCTTCATCCATCATTTTCATGACATCCCAGTCACTGAAACAGGTTGTAAGGGAGTTGTTTACACCACTCAGATGTAGCTCACTACTCACCCAAAATGTTTTTTTATTCATCATCCGTCTAACTCAACACTTGTCTCTTTGAACCGATCAAAATCCACAAGTCAGAACAAGGAAACGAGGAAAACGTGAAAACAAATGGTGTGTCGTGAGTGAGCATCGGAGTGGCAGAGCGCTGAGAGAGACTGAAGTGTTTCCTGGAGGAGATGTAAAACTAGTGACACAAAAGATCAGGATCAGGGAGTTTTGAGGGAGGAAAAAGTGTCGTGACTAAAGGGGAAAAGTGGTGACGTGTAATGTGCAGCTGAGGCTCATCCTGGAGCTGCAAAGTTTAAAAGGAGAAAGTGATGCATCGTTGAGCAGTGATGAAGATCCAAAATGGCCCGGACACAGTAAAAAGTTAAAAGTTGAATACTTCTTGTCAGGCTACGTTCACACTTGCCTGGTTTGATTCCACCTCAGCCCTGTTTCTGACCTGGTTTGGTCTTTGTCCAGATAGTTCAGTCCAGGTCTGGGTTTAGTTCCACATTTAATGCAAAGATGTAGTATTCCAGTCACAAGATTTGACCTAAACTTTTGTCTGATGACTTGGGGCTCAACTTGGATGTGTAATTTTCAGACTCAAGACTTGACTTGAATTCAGGGTAGAGTATTTGCACACCAAGGGGTCAGACTTGGACCTGACCATACAGCTCTCCAGTTGTTTGGGTCACAAGCTGTGCTCAAAGAAAACTCAGATTTCAATTCTCACCTAGAGTTTGTCCAGTTAATAATTGAGGTAAAGTTGCTTTCTGGAGGAATCGCCCGACAGACAGAAAGCTGAGTCTTTGTTGGGTCTTGGTAATTTCATACCTGAAGTGCAGATCACTAAAAATCAGATTTAGGGGAAAAATGCCCAGGTAATGTGTTTATAAAAGGCCTATCAAAAGTTTGATAGGATTGGATTTCTCACTTTATTTGAGTCATTAATTGCTCAGCTTGAACTGAGACTTTATTTTAAATTGTATTCTGTGAGTGATATTCTAGACTATGTAAGAAAAATGCTCTTGAAATGATATAAAACGTTTACTATTCACAGGAGATACTTGAGTGTGGCCGCTCATATGAAGTGGAGAAAATACTTGCAGATGAGAGGTACCAGACGCTGAAGGTAAATACACAAAACACTTGAACCTTACAGTTCACTGTATAACATTAAAGTTGTTGAAAAGAAAGTAAGTGCATAAGCAAGTAACTTAATTTAGTCTCAACCCACTGGGGTTTGGCGGGTTACACTCAAAGCAAAAGCTTGAGGTGTGTGATAAAAGATTGGTATTCTCATACATTAGAGTTTTCAGGCAATGTTTCGAGAAAAATGCCATTTGTCACATTATGCACAAACCCCTTTTTTGACAACCCCCTCAGATGAACATAACGGCTTGTTTGTCAGAACAGAATATATTATGTTTGTAAGAGACTCCGAGCTGCAGGTAAGGACGGCATGCGTGATGAAAGGAAAATATGCTGATTTTGAAACATTACAGAGCAATAATTATTGTAAAATACAATAGTAATAATCTTGGTAGATAGAAAACATATTTCTACACTTAGTAATATTTGTTAGGCTTTTTCTAGTAAATGGTCCAAATACATGGAGGATTTCTGTCAAAGGTGCACATTTGTAACTTTTCTGGTGGAGGGTCCACCACCTGCTTGTCGCTATGGAGTAGTTTCTGCTTTGGCTGCTGGCCCCGGCTCTTTTGGTGTTCAAGGCAAGAGTTCTGATGGCGGCCCCTGCCTCCATCTGCACTAACACAGTCTAATCATGTGTACTTTTGCCAAGATCTTTGTAGACATCCATTAAGTAAAGATTCATGAATACAATTCTGAATTAATTACGTGTAGTTTTGAAAACTCTACAAAAATCTGAGGGTCCTCCATCACGAAAATATAAATTTCCTGTAATCTTTTTTTGGTAATCTGATTGTGGGATACTTCTCTCCAAGACTGTGATGGGACCATTGTCTATGATAAGAATAGACTTGACATATCTGGGGTTAAGCTGTGTTGTACACGGGCTGCTGATCACTTGCACAGGACAAAAGCCTGAAGCTTTTATCAGGACACATGATATGTTCTTCCTTAAATCCAGAGTTGTGTTAATTCATCAGATGTTAAAGCTTGTAATTTCGTGAATAAGAGGTGGATTGACAAAAAAATAAAGACTAAGCCAAAAGATCAAAAACTTATGGGATGAAGAACATTTGGAATTCCAAATTGTTTATACAAAAATCAGGCACATTCAGGCTGGAGCTTCACCCATGATCATACAGTCTTACCATTTGTCTATATGCCATGAGCTGAGTCTGCCGGACTGCTCTACAATGACATTTAATGTATTTTACATTTTTTAATTACTGCTCAAAAATGCTAAGAAAAATATTCATTCTTAATAATTATTATTATTGTTCCTTTAAAGAGTAATTCAATAAAGGTAATGATAAACAGAAATACTGGTTCACTTTTCATATGATTTCAATACTCACTTCTACACTATATTAGTACACGATGATGTCTTCCTCGGCTCTTCTCTCTAAACCTCATTTACATCTGAGCTCTGGAGCCGCACAGACTTCGACTCACCTCTCGTGCTGAAGTGCTCGTGATGATTACCTCCTGCTTTCGTTTCCTCGCAGCTGTTCACGAGTGTGTTCGGAGTCGGACCTAAGACTGCAGACAAGTGGTACCGCCAAGGACTGCGCTCGCTCTCCCAAATACTGGCTCATCCCGACATTCAGCTCAACCGGATGCAGCAAAATGGTACTTGAGATATTATGAGACCAAAAAGCAGCTCGAAAATCATTACTTTTCTCTACAGGGAGTCTCTGCAAGTGGGTTTCGGTGTTAAAGTTGATCTTAATAGTGCAATATGACATGTTTTGACAGTTCAACAGAAGTGCATTAAAGTGCGTATGACAGGTTTCTATGATTTTTTAAATTTTGACTTCATTTAGTGTATTAATACTTGTTGTAAATACAAATTATAGTTTTACACCAATCAGATCGCTGTTTGTGGAGAAAAGTTGAAAAACCTGTTGAAAATTACAGGAAGTAAACAAACTGATGACATCACACTGGGGAGCCAAAGGTTATACATCATTTACACAAAATACACTACTTTTTTGACCCTTTAAACATTAATTCAACAAAATAAAAGGTGTTAACGTATTTTTATTTGTCAAATTAAAAAAAAGTGACATTAGATGAGTTTTGGCCCAGTGTACAGTGTTGTTGCTATGGTAATTTCCTAGCGTGATGTCATCATTTACAACCAGGAAGTAAAATTAAAAAGCTAAAAATTGCGAAAACGGTGTAAAATTTGTAAAGAATTTTAGCAAATTTTGAAATATGTTTATCTGAACTACATTTTGGTTAAATGAGTAGCACAACCTGTCATGGGCACTTTAACTGTATCTTTCTGGAGACAAGAAGGCGGCACCACTAGGAGAAGTTACAGGTCAGATCTGTGGAAAGGTGAGCCCACGCATAACAAGAATGTATCAAGGTATTTTTGAGGAATAAAAACACGCGCAATGAAGAGTTTTACAGTGCACCTTTAAAACTAGAATTAAAGTAGTAACATTTTTACCAGATGAAACGTCTTCATAAGTCCGTGCAGTGGTTGTAAATGTATTTTCGGGACGTTTGAAACCCCCCGCCGTCGCCCCCTGCAGTCTCTGAGCGGAAAACTCTACTGAGAAACCTTGGCTCTCTTTTTTTTATATTTGGCAATATTAAACGTTTTTAAAATGTGATTAAATGCCCTTATTTCAGTAAAAAGGAAGGGGAAAAAAAGCTTTTGCCATCATTTTACTGGGAGTGTACATTCACAAGAGACCTGCAGGGGGAGCTCTGTCGCTAAAATTACGGAGTTCTGCTTTAAACGTCTTATTTTATACCAAACTGACGATTAAAAAGTATAATCATGTTATGTTTTTTCCTTAATCAACCATGTGACGTTATTTAAATCCACAGATAGATTTATTTCGCACACGTAAAAATCGTAGGTCATGAGAAATAGCCCCAAAGCGCTAATGAAAAGACATTTAAAACAATAATAGCCCAAAACAAAAACAGTGCAGTTGGCAATAAAGTAATAACACAAGGGAAACAATTCAGTTGCAATTTAATGATTCTTTAGCAAATAAACATCTGCTGGAATAAAGCTTTGTTTTGCATCGTGGGTTTGTTAGATTGTGTTCTCCCTCTTGATAATACAACACGCTCATCCACACGTCCTGACAGCGTGAGGTGCTGATCCAAAAGTGCTTCTCTGTTTAAAAATAAATCGCTAACCTTAGTCAAACTTTCTTTAGTAATTTCAGCCAAAAAGGCCTTCACTGGAGCTAAAAAATGCTGCTTCTCTGTGTTTTAAAAATAAATCCCTAACCGAATCAAACTTTCTTTAGTAATTTCAGCCAAAAAAACCTTCACTGGAGCTAAAAAATGCGGCTTCTCTGTGTTTTAAAAATAAATCGCTAACCTAATCAAACTTTCTTTAGTGATTTCAGACAAAAAGGCCTTCACTGCAGCTAACAAATGCAGGCAGCTTAACTGTTTGTGGCTTGTTTTACTCTCAGCACTGCGCCTCCTGTTGGTGTTTTTTTGAATTTCTACTCGACAACAATGTGGTTTTAAGTTGTTTTCTTACACATTAGTTCCACTGTATGAAATACCAAAGCTAAAAATACCTAAATAATTGCATAATACAATATAAAACCTTGGTACCACTTTATAATAACTATCTTATTTTGTCTTAATAAAGCATTAACAAAGACTTAATTAATAATGAATATATAGTTTATTAAACATGATTCAGGTTTAGTAACTACTTAATTAAGGTTAAGGTTAGGGTTAGGGTTAAGGTTAGAAATTAGGGTTAGAATATTCGTTAAATAGTTACTAAGCCTGAATCATTCTTAATAAAGAATTTGTTGAGTATGAATTAAGTCTTTCTTCATGCTTCATTAAGGCATGAATAAGTGTAGTTATTATAAAGTGTTACCAAAACCTTTAATATAATACCTTTTAACGTGAGTGAAATAAGATTGAAACGGCAGGGAGTTTAAAGACAAGACAGCAGTTGGATACAGAAGCGGTTTTAATAAAAATCATAATAAAAATAAATAAAAGTGTTAGAAGGAGCGTTCATCAATCAAATAACAGAACAGACCATCAATCTTGTACAATTGAAGGTCACAAAAATGCTCTGGGGAGGTGTGGGTGCAGCAGAGGACGTCGTTTCTTTGTGTTGTGTGTCAGCAGATGATATTTAGGCCGCTGACAGCAACATGTTTTCAAATTGCACGGAGAGTATAGACGTATTGAATAGTGAATGAGTTGTAGGTCGTCAAACGGTGAACAAAACAGTAATTGTCAAAGGGAAGATGTCTCCTCCAGGGCTAAAACAAAGGTGTTCGGGATATTAGACAGTAACGGCTCAAATGAAAGCGTAATGGAGGGAAGAGCGAGTGAAGAGCTTGAGGCAATTGGTCAAAATGCAATGATAGAGAAAAGAACGAGTAAGAAAGCAGTTGGGTATTCTTGGTTTAATGCATTTTTTATTTTTATTTTAAAAGCTGGAACATGCACTGCAAATAATGAAGTTCTAGATGAGCTAAAATGTCTTGATTTCAGGATATTAATCTGAGTAACACATTAAAAAAACAACAAAAAAACTTATGTTTTACTTCGTGTCTGCTAAGCCATAAAAGTGCACGTTCCAGTTAGTCTACAATAATACACTCCACATACAATAAGCTAAAAAAAGAGTCAGATAAACAGTTACCTGTCCAGCAGAAACTTTGCAACGGAGGCATCAGTTGGAAGCCTGTTTTGCGCTTTCAATGCTCGCCAGCTGCAGAACGATTCCCCAGAATACACGCGTTTTGTTTCTTTCCTCTGCAGACTTTCGCCTCTTCTGTGAAAGCTCGAAACAGTCTTTCTTTCGCCCCTCAGCCATTTCGGTACTTCGCGGATGAAAGTTTAGACCTACAATGACGGAACTCGCCGCTAACCTCCTGCTACATAAACACACTAGCATATCAACCACGCATGCGCGGCCAGAGGAGCGAGCGTTTCCCCTGGACGAGCCTGCGGGCGGGCACTAGCACGAAGAGAATGATTGACACCTGAGCGGACCAGTTATTTGTGCTACCCACGAGGAAATGAGATTCTGATTTGTTGCCCGAAATCCTCCATTCCACCTTTAACAAGTAACAATCAGGCAAATATTATAGTATCTTTTTTTTTTTTTCAATTTATTTTTTATTAGGAAAGAACAAATATTGAACAGACGATAATACAGTTTCTGTTGAAAAAGAACAATGTCTTTCCTTTGTTTTTTTTTGTATATACAGGCCTGACCGTTCTATACACGTAGATGGAAAACACACATTCATATACCAACATATATATATATATATATATACATATACTTATACATACACACATATCTATTCTTACATGCATACTCCCACTCATATATACATATATACACATACCTCCCTACCTATAGTATCTACTTATACGCCACATACTCATTTGTTATCACTTAAGAGTCCATTCGCCTGCATACTATTCTCGCCCATATTAGTACCCTATGATACGAAAACAAAATCAAACAGACAAGTTTGAACTATATACAGGAACAGGGGAGCCTACTTGGATAAGAAACCATCTTTATATACTGCTCTGTATACTTTTGTGTTTAGAAATGGTAAAGAAATCATAAGAAATCTGCTCTGTTAGGGGTAATATATTTGATCCATTTGTTCCAGTTGCCATAAAATTTGTCTCTTTGAATATTAATAGTATAGGTCAGCTTTTTCCATCTTATATATCTCAAAAACGATTTCAGTCCAGCCATCCAAAGTGGGAATCTCAGGAGTAAGCCATTTTTTGGTGATATTCTTTTTACTGGCTACAAGAAGGACCTGCAACAGTTTTTTATCACTTCTCCGCTCTATTGCTGTAACATTGCCCAAATATAAAGTTTCAAAATTGCAAGGTATATTTATTCCAAACACTGACTTCAGGCTATTGTGGATCTCCTTCCAGTATAATTTTAATTTAGTACAAGCCCAAAATATGTGATAGTGATTAGCCTCCAAAGCAGATCCACACACTGTCTCCAACAAGTTAAGTTGCAGGTAGCTTTACCTCTGAGCTGGTGTTTTAAAGTACCTAATAATGTTCTTCCAACAGTGCTCCTCCATTCTAATGAAGTTGTTGACGTCCCTTGAAATAACCAGATATGCCCCCATTCGTCCTCAGTAATTTCGATTTCTGCCTCTTTTTCCCATTTCTGTTTTACATACAACGTTTTACATTTATCAGTACTAAACATGGCATTGTACATTCTAGATATAATTTTATGGGTTGATAATTCATATGCTGATTTTTAGTATTTTGAAAAATTCTTCTTCAGACTGGGTGAAATTTGTCATTTTGCATTTGGAAGTAAAGTTATGTCGGACTTGGAGGTATCTATAAAAATCGTTTGCTTGCAGATTGTATTTATTTTGCATTACCTGGAAGCTCTGAAAACATTTTCTCTCTGTGAACGACAAGTAGGTTGTTAGGCCTCTCTCTATCCATGATTTGAAGACACTGTCCCCTCTATTGGGGAGAAACTCTGTGTCGTATCACCATCTGAATAGATTTACCATTTTCTGAATTTGGGTCAGATTAATTACTTTGTGCCAAATCTTAAGCGTTAAATTTATCCAACGATTTTCCACCTCTCTCATCTGTGTCTGCAGATTCTTGTCGCCAATTAAAGCCTGCAAGGGGAAATTTGTCATTTCAAACTCCATTTCTTTCCATTTTGCCTTGTAGTCATTGTTACACCAATAGAGGAGTGGGATCAACTGTGCTGCATAAAAGTAATATCTTAAGCATGGGAGGGCCAGCCCTCCTTTCTCCTTCCTCAGTTGCAGTGTACAGTATCGTACTCTTGGCTTCTTACCTTGCCAAATAAAACGTGAAATCCATTTGTCCCACTCCCTAAAGTAACTATCTGGTATTTCCACTGGGAGTGTTCTAAACAAGTATAGCAGTTTGGGAGTATGGTCATTTTAATTGTGTTTATTCGGGAGGTGAGACTTAAAAACGGGACAAGACTCCATCTATGTAAGTCCGCTTCATCTCTGATGACACTGGATCATAATTTGTTTGTAGTAAATTTGATAAATCTTTAGTCACTGTGACTCCCAAGTATTTTATTCCTGTAGCTTCCCAATCCAGATTATACATTTTCTGTAAATTTGTTGAGACTTTGTAATTTAAAGTCATCACCTGTGTTTTTGAGATATTAAGTTTATAGCCTGATAAGTCCTCGATTCCTTTCAACATATTCATTAATATATTAAATGATTCCTCTGGATCTTCTTAAATAAACTAGCACATCATCGGGCAAACATCGCCACCTTGTGCTCAACACCTGACATTTTAATACCTTTAATTTGGGGGCTCTGTCTTAACATTTGGTCCAATAGGTTCGATAAATAGGGCTTAATAAAAGTGGGGAAATGGGACACCTGCTCTACTCCTCTCTCTAATATAAAACGAGTCTGTTAAGTCGCCATTAATCTTTACTTGCGCTTGTTGGTTGTGAATATAACGCCTGAATTACTCTAACAAACTTATCATGGAAAGCAAATTTACCCATTGTTTTATAGAGAAAAAAGCCACCTTACCGAATCAAAAGCCTTTTCTGCATCCAGTCCCACTATTAAAGCTTGTTTTTTTTGCCGCACTGCCTGATTTACAATATATAAAGATCTCCTTATATTATCCATTGTTTGCCTCTGACGTATGAATCCTGTTTGGTCTAGATTAATGATCTCCGGTAGAATATTTTCTAGTCGTCGTGCCAAAATGGACGTAAAAAGTTTGTAGTCCACATTAAGGACACTTATGGGCCTATAATTTGCACATTCTTGTTTATCTTTATTTTCTTTTGGAATAACTGATATGATGGCACCACTCCAAGAGGGCGGTATTTCGCCTGTCTGCAAAACCCAGTTAAATGTACGCAATAACAATGGTGTTAAACTTGCTTTTAGGCATTTATACCACTCGCCTGTATAACCATCTGAGCCTGAGACTTGCCAGATTTTTAATTTAGATATGGCGAGATTCAGTTCTTTAATTGTGATGGGCTTAATTAAATTTTCGTTTGTGAGTCGGTAATTGTGGGTAAATTGAGACCTTTCAAAAGTCATCAATGGACTCTTCACTGGCCGCTGGAGGTTGGGTATATAGTTTTTGATAGAATTCTTGGAAACATTCCTTAATTTTCCCCCTTGAATCCTCGATCAGACCAGTGCTAGGATTTTTAACCTTACATATTGTGTTCTCCATTTGTTGTTTGCGTAATTTATATGCCAAGACTTTTGAAGCTCTCGCCCCCGCTTCATAATGTTTCTGTTTCAGGAATGTCAATTTTTTTTGCACTTCTAAATTGAAAACCTCCTCTATTTGTCTTTGAACCTTCTTTATTTCTGATCTCAATTTCTCATTGGTATTTTGACTGTCCCTTGCTAGCATTTGTTTAAGCCTTGACTGCAAGTCTGCCAGTTCTTTCTCTTTATTTTTTTTCATATATGATGACAGGGAAATAAGTTTCCCTCTCAAAACCGCTTTTAAAGCATCCCAAAGGATTGTGGGCTTTATTTCTCCATCATCATTAAGTTCTAAAAAGTCTTTAATTTCTTTTTTAATTTCGTCTGCTGTTGCGGAATCATTGAGGATATAAGAATTGATTCTCCATAGATTTCTCTTTTTATCTTTGCCCAGATCCACTAATAGACTTATAGGGCTATGGTCCGACAGATCAATCGTCAGTATTTGTGCGTCCTTTATCCTTTGTCTGTCATAACTAAAAACGGCAATAATCAATTCTTGAATAGACCGAGTGTGGAGCGGAAAAGTGAGTATAATCTCTAGTCGTTGGATGTCTGTCTCTCCACACGTCTATAATCCCCAACTCTCCCATTAAAGATTTAAACTTTTTGGACAGAGAGTTATTCTGGACCACTCTACCTGAAGAGTCTAAGTTTGGACAAAGTCTAATATTAAAATCACCGCCACAAAGGACTAATCCTTGTGAGGTGGCCATCAGAGACAATATGTTCCTATAAAACAGCCAATCACTCCCTGGCGGGGCGTATACATTTATCAATGTTACATTCACACCCTCCAGTCTACCTGAAATCTTAATAAATCGCCCTCCCCCATCTACTAGATCAGAACCATGTTCAGACATCAGGCCACCGGATATTAATATGGCAACCCCTCTTTTGTGTGCAGATTTATGCGATGAAGAAAACACATATCCAAAGCCCTGCCTTTTAAGCTTGGCATGTTCTGATTTAGACATATGCGTTTCTTGAAGAAAAGCTATTTGGGCATTTTCTTTCTTAAGTTTTGATATGATTTTTGAGCGCTTTATCGGATTCAATACCCCATTTACATTAAATGATATACATTTTAATAAACCATTATGCATATTTCCTTGATTTAGTAAAACAATCAAAAACAACCATCCCTTTCCAGACACCTGAATAGCAACCCCTTGTATAAACACAGCAAACAACAAAACACGCAATAAACATCGTAACTGTTAAAATTTTGAACTTCAGAACTTGTACCCGCTTCCAAAGTTGAGGTCCAGACTCCTTTGGGCCTCGTTTCCGAGGGATGTCCTCTTTTGCCCTCACGGCATCGAGGGCCCTCTGTACCAGACATCTCAGTTTCCGAGGTTCGCGACGAGACGAATAGTTCGCATTCTGCATCCAAGTCTTTGTTTTGATACTCTAAAGAATACCTCTATTCCATTTGCTTCATCAGACGTTGGTGTTCTCGATTGGATCCCGCCTAAACCCTTGTAGCTTTTCCTTAAATCCTGTCTTTCGCCGTGGTGGCTGTCTGGGCGTCCAGGAGTATCGCTGCAGTTTCGCCAAAAGAGAGTCCGGGCTGGGCATTCTCGTTACTGGCACGCCTTTATCTGCCAAGTCAGATGCCGCTTCTTCCACTGCTCCGTATATTTTTATCTCGTCCTTCAGGAACACTTTCAGCCGAGCTGGGAAGAGTGTTTGGAATCTTATGTTATTGGCTTTAAGGATTCTCCTTATCTCTCCGTATTCCTTCCGTCTAGCCAAAACATCCGGCGTAGTCGTGATCCAAGTAATTTTGCTGTCTTTCCACATAAAGCCCTTCTTTGCCATGCCAATCTCAAAACCTCATCTTTTGATCCGG
>CM033634.1:6549783-6827268 GCA_019453435.1 Rhinogobius similis
TTTTCTAGCGCTCTCTCTCTTTCCTTCCATATCTTATCTCTATTTTATTTCTCTCTCCACCTACCTTTCTCATCTCTCCTCCCCCCTCCTCTGTTTGCCTCCCTCCTCTCCTCAATCTTTCCTCTTTCTCTTCTCACTCTCTCCCACTTTTCTATCTCTTATTCTTTGTCTCTCTCCAACATGATTAGTTTTAGACATTTTGGCCACCACATTTTTAAACTGTTCAAGAATCAAGTGCAAAAATATGTCTCGCTAAGAAATTTAAGAGAAAACCCCACGCAATCAGTGAGTCCCAGTCAGAGCTCCCCCGGTGGACACAATCAGAAGTGGCGCCACATGGACAGAAGTGCTAATCAGAAAATGCAATACACTCTTCAATGTTTTTATTAAGTTGAGCGAGATGGTATCAAGTTATATTAAAAACATACACATTGACACTCACCAAAGCAGGTAGAATGGGAGAGATTGATATATTTGTTGGGCTCTGGTGATGAAGATAACATGGAGAGGCTGAGAAGGCTGATAGTTTTACTGCTGCGGTGGAGGAAGCTGCTGGAATGGTAGATTGAAAGGAGAGAGAGGCCAAAGGTAACAGGCTTTGATTGGCTGACAATGACTGAGAAAGAAGAAAGAAAGGAAAAAGGTCACAGTCTTCATGGACATAGTTTTGGAAAAAAAAGTGTTATGGAAATGAAGAGGTCTAGGACTGAGCTGGAGGTGTCTTTGATATTGCACCTTCGCCAACATAAAGTTTGTGGTAATTTGTGGTTTAAATGGCTTGAGATCAAAAGGTCGGCGTAATCTCTCAGGGGTCCAACATAGATACGGTTTCAAGGGTAATCATCTGGACAATCAAGACATTTCGACTTACATTCGAAAGTTATTCTCAATCGGCAACTTTCGGATTAAAGTCGATAGATCTTGATTTTCAAAACGTCTTGAAGTCGAATACCCTTGAACTTTTCCATGTCTGAACAAAAAAGACTCAAGGCTCAACTTTGAAGCCTGCTGCAGCTCAAGAAGTAACTTTCCCATTCATTTTCTCCATAAATCATTTAACATGGCGTAAGTCTAAGCAGCTGTGATAAGTTATATCCCTAACATGATTTCTTTCAGTCCAATAATTATAAAAACAAAAACAAAAAAAACAAACCCCTCCCCAAAAAACAAAAAATGAATCAAACTATTAATATAAATTTTTTTGGAAAGTCTATAGGACAATTGAAGGTGAAATTTACTCGGTTGATGGTCACTGTTGAGCTCTGTTCGATGAATCTAACCAGAGACATCTTTGCTATGACGTAAGTGCTAACTGCGATGCCACAATGTCGTTGTTGAAGCTCACAGATTTTGTTGTTGTTTCAAACCCAGCGGCAAAAGAGAATGAGGCTCCCTGCTTTCTGAATGTTTTAGCTTCAGGGTTTGGAAAAATAACTATGACATTGATGTTGTACAAGAACTTTCATCAACATAACTCACTTTTCTTTATCTGCGGTAGCATATATTCCTTGGTGAACACACAATCTTCTCTCCGCAGTCTTGGTTGGCTGAAGCGAAGAAACAAGGAGTGGGTCGGTCTAATGTTCAAGAAACCTGGCAACAACACACACAGTTAGCCAAAACACGTATTTAATCGTAGTCCAATTTAGGGTACTAATTATGAAACAAAACAACAACACTGCCGTCCTGGCTATTGTAGTCTCCAAGCAATTAGCCATGAAGAGCCTTTTATGTTACTATGTAGGGAATTGTATTGTAGGCCATTCTGTTGAACACAATGGGAAAAAAGGTTGTAAATACATAAATTGGCACGAAATCACACACAGCAATTTCCTCATTGTATATACGAACTTTAACTCTGCTCTACACTTTTTTTTGAAGAGATTGGTTACCCCACTTGACAATCACATCCATCAGACGACGGACAGATAAGGCAGGACTCACTCTGAAAATGAGTATTGAAGTTTGACCCCAGACACAGGGAGATCATGCAAACTCAACACTGAAAGGTTCAACATGTTAAGTTAAAAGCCAGGGATGCGTTCACACTCGTCCACGAATCAAAATTAGAACCAAAACTAAACTGGACAAACCAGGACTTGAGTTAGATTGAGCTAAAGTCATATTTGCACGAGATCAGTTTTATGGGCCTTGAGTAAATTGTGATCATTACGGATGTTGTCTGAGAAAATACTTGTAAAGTTGTCCCTGCATTTTTGTAATTCAGCCAATCTAGTCCTTTCTGAATGCTCATGTTTGTGATTTTGGCTGTTTTTAGTCCATGAAAAGCTAATCAAAATGTCGTTACAGTCCATTTTACACCCACATTTATGGCTCATTAACTGTATATCCAACATAGTTAAGCATTGCCATACACCAATATTCTAATTTTTTTAAACAATAAAGTCAAAAACACAAAATAACTACAAGAAGTGAACTGAAAGAACAATGGCAAAGTAAAGGAGGTCCAACTGGTAGCATGGAAGTTCTTTGGGAAACTTTGGACGATGTTACTGAAGAGAAAGACCATGGATGTTTCTGAAGAAATATAATGTAATTTCCATCGCCCATTGCAATTTTGTGGTAATGAATGATATCTGCTGCTGTAGTATAGTTACGTTACACTGAAAACAAAGCTAAAATAGAAGAAATTCTATAGCGACATGAATTATAGCTTCTTATTTCATTGCAGTTATCTGTCTGTAACAAAGTCCATAAAAATAAGTAAATCACAGAAAACACGGAACCGTAAATGCACTTAAAAAAATCAAAGACGTGGGATAATTTCAATTTTACAGATGTCTCTAGGTAAACTAATCCTGTGCAAATAGGGATTAAGTCTCTATCAGGATTAAACTGGGCTCAAACCAAGACCAAACCAGGGCAAGTGTGAGTGCACTGAACGAATTGTTCCAGGAGTTGAAGGCAGAACAGAGGCATGTTTAACTCTTAATCACAATGTTCTAGTCAAGCCTGTCATTGATAACAGTGCATGCATGGCCAGATCTGCTTAGCTCAGCTCTTCTGTGCCCTTAATAAACACTGCTGCTGCCATACGCTCGTCCTCGTGTGTGTATGCCGCCCAGTAATTTACAGCAGACATTAGAATGCAGATGATGGTGCAAAGGTGAGGCAGTGATTCTTGGTGACACAGGCTCTTATGAAGCCTGTTTGTCTGTCTCCTCACATTACTCAGGATGCAGATTGTTCTCCATGTACACTTGTTCTATAGCTGTTTGCCTGGCGGGCAGAGGCGCCGCTGTATGCTAATGCACAGTGCAATATACTGGGGCTGGAGACGTGCAAGTTGTTTTACCGTGCTCTCTTCACAAATGTTAAAGAAACACTTACTTTTCGGTGGAAGGTCTGTGCCACTCGCTTGTCGGTCGGAGTCTCATTTATAAAACGTGTGACATACACACAGGTTATGTACGTGATTTCCACATTAAGTTTGTGATCTAAAAAAAGACAACTTAACCTGAAAATATGCAGAAACATCCCAAAACTCCAAACTTTGCCCGTGTGGGCTTTCAGATATAAGCCAGAGGGCGATCTGAGCTCAAAGAGGACAAATTTATACTTGAGTCAGCAAGTCTGAGAGTTGTTTTGAATTTCACATACGGTTTTATAAATGAGACTCAGATATGTGGAGAAACGATCCTGATCACAGAAATAATGCATGTTTTTTTAGGTATTTTGTTAAATTAACAACAAAATATCTGAAATATAACAGCTGCAAGAAAGATAGGTTTAATGTCACGCTGTGGAACATTGGAGGCAGTGCAATGTGGCCATACCTGTGTATGCACGATGGGGCCTGGTTAGCGCGTGGATGGGAGGCCTCTGGTGCCCCAGCGAGGCAGCAGTGACTCTGGTGCGAACTGCCGATGGTCCTTGGTGGATTTGAAGTGTTTTGTGTCGTCTGAATGCAGCGCTAGGCATGGCACTTTAGAATTCAACCTTGAGCAACAGGCATGACTTTCAGAAGTGTTTTTATCATTCATCTTCCTTCTTGTATATGGCAAGGCACTTCACCCAGCTAGTCATGCTTGTGATTGTGAAATGTTGCTTCCGTCAGTTTGCCCCAGGGCAGCTGTGGCTACAGTAGCAACCTTCCACCAGCAGGTGTGGAGTGAATGAATAATGCACTGTAAATCGTTTATGAGTGTCCAAGAAGGCGCTAGGGGCCTAAATGAATCAAATGCATTATTCGAAATTATTATAACTATAATAATTTCATGGAAACAAGCGGAGTGAGGTTACATAGTGCTCCTTTAAGTCAAATATTCAGAATTTAAGAAATATGAGCCTATAAAGAGCAACTTATCTCTGATTGAGGCTTTAGAGGATTGTGATGACAAGTCCTCTGCATTTGAATCATCCTTCAACTAATGTCACAAGGAAACCATCTCCAGATATTTAGCCAGGTCCTTAATCATGAATACTAAGCTGGAGGATTTGCTCCAGACTGATTTCAGACTGATGGGATAAACAAGACTAACCAGAGTAATCCACCCCGAGAAAGGCCATACTAAATTATATTATTCAGTATTTATTTCAAAATATTTCAAAAAGCTGAATACTGCTCTCCCTTAAAAGTGCAGGAATCAAACTTGCAACTTGTACGCAGTAAGGTAAGATCTCTAACCATTCACTTATCATGCTACACATGCAGTTTTGGTTTCTCATGTTCATGCTGCACTTGTCTTCGTGTGCAAAAGGTCATCTCTGAGCAATAAGCAGTCTCTAGCTTTCCCTCGAAGACCTTGGACGACTCGCCTCTGTAAGCACATGAAAGTATCGAGAAGTAAAAAAACAACAGCCTAAATCTGCTGTTTCACTGCAGCTTACTGTCACAACTCTCTGACAAGCCTGGATCTCTGTCTATGATGTCTTCTGAAAAAAAGACCCAAAACATAAAAAAGGACTTCAACATTTGAGTGACACATTTGAATATTCCCTTTAGCTTGTTTTCTCGTCACAGCCACTGGCCCCTGCTGCGTTGTCAAATTTCTCTTCGCATCAAACTCGTTTTTTTTTTCTTCCCTGTGTTGTGTCTTGTGCCAAAGAAAAACGGAGTCAGGTAAGTGTGAAACTGAGTGCGGCGGCGTAACTCAAAGCAGCGTGCCGTGTTGGGAGGAATCCAATAGCTGCCAATCCGTGTTGTTGCATCGTTTGATAGTCCTCCGATGTATCTTCTCCCCCCTTCACTCCTCTCCCCGTCGGATCTTGGTTCTGTTATTTATAGCGGCTTCCTTCCAATCGTGACGCAACGCAGTACAATGGAAACCAGCGAGGAGGTTTTAGTGCAACAGACGATTGGATTATTAGAGACAAACAAAGGCTGGTACTGAAGAGAACAGCAACAAGCTTGGACAACATGCAATGACTGTCCAGGAGATGTTTAGCGCAAGTTACGTCAGTGCACAAGCATGGAAATTATATAGCATTTTTCCACTTATTTATGTCGACTGAGGTTTGCATGTTTAAAACAATTCCAGCCTCACAGAGAATCTAACAACAACATCAAAGCCATTGACTAAATGTTACGTCAAGAGAATGGAGGCAAAGTGAACCATTGTACAATTTAAATGAGTAACTTATAACAGATCTAATTGCTAAACATGGTAAGCCTTTATAACAACATATAAGAAACAATTTTGAGTTTGCAAAGAAAAGAGAAATGTCTGCATTAGTTTATTCACAAGTGCGCACAAAAGAAGGAGCCTTGTGTGTCTGAGTCTGTCCCAACCAAAGTCGTCTATACCACGAGGCCAAACAATGACGAAACACATCTTTTGAAGCAGAACTAAGTGACTTCAGCGACAGAGCTCTCCCTGCGGGTCTCTTGTGAAAATACACACCGATGTGTTGTTTTTCCCCTTCCTTTGTATTGAAATAAGGAAGTACAATCACATACAAAAAACATTTCATGTCGTCAAATATAAAAAGACAGTGAAGGATTCTCAGGAGAGTTGTCTTCTGGACGGTGACAGGAAAGTTGCAGCTGGTTTTCCACGCAGAGACAGCAGGGGGCGACGACGGGGGCTTCAAACGCCCCGAAAATACATTTACAACCACCACACGGACTTTAATGTAAAAATGTTATTTAGTTCTGCTTTAAAGGCAAAGGATGTGCAGTGCCACGACACTGAGACCAGTTAAACCTGTTTAACAAAGAGAAAAACAACACAAGGCTGAAGGGATTAGAGAGCTATCAGAAAGATTAACATTAATGTCATTTTAAGCAATGTTCACTCTTTTATCTGGGACATACTGTATTTTATTTTCAACATGAACATTATAAAACTATAGTTCATTTTCTCCACAACACTATATTGTAGGACTGCAACATTGGATTATTTTGGTTATTAATTAGTCTAGCAAGTATTCTTTTGATTAATCAATTACTTGTTTAGAACGCAAAAGGCGTGTGATATGAGATTTTTACTAAACTTGACCCAAATAAAACTGAAATGAAGCCACTTGAGGATGTCCCGCTGGAGAATAAAACTTAAGAAAGGGTGTTTTAAGAAAAAACACTGACACTGACATTGACAAATTCTCTGTGTCATTTTTATGTGATTTCTGCTCTGTCTAAGTAATAAAACCTGTTCTCTACGAATATATAAACATATCAAGCATTTCACAAATAATGCCTAAATTTGGAATTGGAAAGTGTCTATAATAATCTCCTGATATTATTAATTATTTCATGTTGCACCATATTGCTGAAGCAAGTGAACTGTGAATTTTGTTCACTGTCAACAGCATGAAACCTTTTCTGCTTCTGAGCAGGATTATTTAATTTCTAATTCCAATTTTTAATTTCTTTTCTCAGACCAGTGTTTGTTGTCATACCTTTACATTTACTTTCAAGACATTCTGTTTACTGATTTCCACAGTCTGTGGTGTGGACTTCCTTCCAGGAGATGAATGACAATGCGTTCTGCATTCTGACTTCTTTAGAACAGTATCTGAGGGATGAAAAAGCAAGATTTAGTGTATCAGGGGCACGTTTCTGGATTTCTATTCCCTCTTTTGTCCAGCGGTGGTATTTGCTGCCCTCTGTCACAATGACTTTGGCTTCATGATCCCAATCTATGACGTGGTCTTCTCTTTTGCAATGATCAGCTTTTCATTTTTGCATCCATGTGTGTTCCAGATGTTTCTTTTTCTGTTTTATATTCTTTGACAGCAGACAAGCAGTCGAAACATTTAAAAGCATGACAACAAACAAACATTGGTCTGACAGAAGTAATTCAATACTCAAAGAAGCCCAAATGAACCTTTTTGGAGGGTTAGGGCCAGACCGTCTCAACAACTTTCGTGAGATCAGACGTAAAGACACTGAAGTAGAACCCAACACAATTACATGGTCGAAAAGATTGATTTAGCTGGAAATATACTGGGCTGGGGGTCCATAGGTGGTGACGACAGGAAGGTATGCTGGAGCAGGAGCAGGTAAAGAGTCTATAAAGATGAAATGATGATGGCCAATTCACAAATAGTGCCAAGGAGATAGTTACCACATACGATAAACTGACGAACTGGCAGGGAGTTGCGGAAGAGCCAGGTTTTTATTGCCAGATGTTGATTGGAGATGGACCACAGTTGAGTACTTGGACACATGGCTGGTGGCTCCTCCCCAGGAATGTGGATGGCCAGCTCCCAGGAGTGTGACACGGGGAAGTGCCAGTCAGGCAAAAGGGAGGAAATTGAAGGATCATTACAAAAACTGCCAATTTGTGGGGTGTTCCTGGTCTGCAGTGATCCAGGGAAGGAAAAATGGTGAACATGAGTGACTTGGTACATCCAACATAGCGGATACAAGTCCAAAATAACTACTTCATACTACAGGAATAGACAATTTTGTATTAAAGTTACGCATTGTTGAAAAAGTAATTGTGCACGATCCCGGTTGCTGTTGAGAACTTATTTTGTTCAGTGATATATATTTGGTTTTGTAATATCAACATACTGTGAATAAAGCTGTCTTTTCTATTTAAATTAGTGGATACGCTACACTTAGATCATTAAATTATGCTGTTTTGAAACAATGTTGTCCCTCTATAATTGAAGCAAAGGAACAAATGTAATCACTGTTTTGTTCTGTTTAATTAGACGTTTTGTTTGCTGTGAAAATGAGCTATGTCACACAGAGAATGTGCTATATGCTGACAGTTAAACATTCCGTGCCTTTATGCTTCTGCTTCTGCTCCGATTCGGTTCAAGAAAACATAAGTTGCATGTATTTTTTCAACCAAAACCTTGAGACCCAGCCTCCAGACGGACACCACGCGGCCTGTTTGTGCGACTAAATATAGACACTGCCGACTCACTGTGAACTGCCCACAGACGAAACACATGTGCTGTTCATGTGCGAAAGCAGCAATGGATCGTGAAAAAGAAAACGTTATATTCATTGTTCAATATCTAGGTCCATTCAGCTTGAGTTTTCAATGGGTTCCGGTTGTTTTTTTCATTTCTTTTGTCATAATATTTTGGCCTGTTGGAATTGCAGTCGCAAGTCCCTCTTGAATCTTTTCATCCAGGTTTGAGACAGAAACAAAACGCAACTCGGTTTAGGCTCCCCATCAAGGAACAGGAGCTTCTACTGTACTTTGAAAATGAAACAGCATTGTCACCGATTGATCTGAAGCATCAGTAGAACTCTTTTTCCACTAATCAGAGACTGGACTAAAGGTTAAAACAGACACTACTGCTGGTCCTGAATGCGAGACACCATTCTTCACGCTGAATGAAACAGTGTAATTACGCTCGCTGGAGGTTGGAAGGATTGTAGAAGCAGAACAGCAGCCACACTTAAAACCAAGACAACTGTGGCTGAAGACGTAGTTTACCACCACCACATGTAATGCACCTAATTGTAATGAGATTTTGAGAATTCATACTAATGTTTATTTTAAAGTGGGCTAAATATGTTTTTATGTTTTTCTAGTTTTTGACTTTATTTGGTGGAATAAATCAAGAGTCAATTTAAGAAGAAAAGTTGAAAAATATGTTGAAATTTACCGGAAGTAGAGCAGAGTTCCACAACATCACTCTAGGGTGACATACTAGGGACAATTTACAACCAAGAAACACATTTATTTGAACCTTTAAACATTAATTCAACAAAATAAAGGTGTTAGGAAATATTTATATTTGACTAATAATCATTTCTGTGACATTAGAGGTGTTTTGGCCCAGCGTTTATATGATTGTAACAGTTACAGAATGTCCTGGTGATGTCATGATTTACAACCAGGACAAAAAAATTTGAATATACAAATGACCAAACTGGGATAAAAATAGTAATTCTTTAGCAGAATCTTAAATATTATCTTAACTTCGCTTTGGTAAAATGAGTACTTCAAGCTGTCACGGGCACTTTAAATAGTGAACCACATTTCAGATTAATGTTAGAGTATTAACTGGCCATAGATTCTGTCGGTATTGGAGAGAATGAAAAGCTGGAACACCTCCAACTGTTCACTTTAATGGAGAAGAGCTGCTAGATCGCCCACTGTTTAACACCCACAAGCGCAAAAACTGTACAAACATTGTCGGTTGAGCGGTCAAATCCACTGACCCACAGTTTGGCGCAGCAATTCCAGCTTCCACAGATGAATAATGATGTTGTATCCTTGGGCAAGACATTTGACTCCCTCGCCGTGGTATCTGCGTACGCTGGTGTGTGAATGGATGAGTGGTTCCTTGATGTAAAGCGCTTTGTGTGCATTGAAGGTTGACGAAATGCTATATAAATGTGACAATTCACAGTGGCGTGGAGGAGAAAAGGAGCGTCCAATGACACAAACATGAGTAAAATGCTAACAGTAGCAGACCGCTAAATTCAACCGCAATGCTAGTGCCCGCTGCTGTATTTCAACATCTACAAAACAATCCTTTTACTTTTCTGGGGTAATGTCATGCAAACAATTCCCGCTGAGCCTCCATAATGACTCGACTCGAAAAAGTAGCATTTTCCCGTTGAATTACAGCGTTTCTCTCGCACCAGACCACGCCCCCCACAATGGCACGTTGTCGTCTGTGTCTATCGCGGTCCACCATCACTTGCCCTTGTGCACTCTTAGACGCACACAGAAGCACAGAGTACAGCCTTAGTTTCCAAGAAGTAGGCTGATAATATCTCATAAGAAGTTTGGCCCTCCTCCTCCTGTCTGCCTCTCCTCTTTGATCTCCACGCATTACAGCTTTGGATCCTTTCTTCCCGTAAGCCTTCAACTATCCATCCAAATCCCTCCTCCTCCTCCTCTCCAGTCACGCTGCACCTCAGTCGGGCACGTCGCCTCGCCAAGCTCCCTTATTACTCCTCCTTCATATCCATCCTGTTTTTCATAAGTCAAGGGCGGCATTAGCATGATGATCACAGTTTTGTATCGCGGTACTCGTCTCTGCCAAGGCTGGAGGAGCAGAGCTTTGTTGAGAAGTGGGCAAAAAAAACTGCTAAACATTCAAGAAGCGAAAGCATGAGACAAAGGCATGGGGCTCTGGTATGAACTTTAAATAAAAGATAACTTGTAATTATGTCAGATTGGGCAATTTACATGCCATGTGTTGTTTAATGACTGCACATGCATGACGGAAACCACCCACGTCTTGTCAATGGGAGACAAAAAGTACAAAAAAGAAGACGGAATCAAACAGACGTCATAAACTAAAGCTTGCAGAGGTATTGGATTGGACAAAGCTGCGTCAGAGGCCAGCCCAATATTTTCAAATTTTGGGCTGACAAGACGACAGCACGGAGGAGACGTGCCAACCTAAATATATCCAACCAAGGGCACACTCTACGTCACTTTAGGGTGAGTGTTTAGTGGGAAATTCTTTTTTTGGGTTATATCTGCTGTAGTGACCACAATTGGCAGTTTAATTGTTGTTTCCTATAAAACATTTACTCAAACGTTGTTGTTTTTTTGTCTCACTGCCATTGGCTGGAGCTTTTTGAAGATCTACTTGGAACCTTGTTAAGATCCAATCATGCAAAATCTGACTTTTGACATATATTCAACTGATCTTAGGACTGTATTATATCAGGACATGCAATATTTTTTTAAATTTAATATACAATACATTAAATTAAATACAAAACATTGAATTAAAACGGAGAGATATTAAAATATCGAAATCAAATTGCATGATCATACGATGGTTAGAAACCATGATTGGTAAAAACAAAAAGTCATAAAGAAATCATCTCTAAACTTTATTGTCAAAAACTCCTTGAATTTACCCATTCTTACAAAAATGTGTTAGATTTTAATTGTGAGAAAAGATCCAAGATCAAAGACACTGAGTGCTCTTATGGCAAAAAGGAAACATGATGTCTGCATGACGGCAGAGCTGGGAAACATGTCTGTTCAGGGCACATTGTGAGAGCAGGAGGCCTCGTTAGTCCCAGGGCTGCTGGTGAAAGCTCATGGTAACATTGCAGTGTTGCAACAACAAGTACAAATACCAGCTGTAGAAGGCCAAAACTGAAGAACTCCGTAAGACAAAAAGTGTGTTTGACTAAAATATAAGTGTTATTTTGTGGTTTTGTCAGTTCTTGTTGTGATTGTTCTTTACAAAATTGAATTAGCATTTATGCTCTGGAAAATGCAAGCATCGTCTTTTGTTTTGATCCACAACAAAGCACATTACATTAGTGATGAAGGTTTGTTGCTCAAATCATGAAGAGACACAGTTTGAGTCCTAGATTTTGAAATATAAAAGTGAACCATCCCAGAAGACTTTATTAGAAATTAAACTGATTTAAATTTATAATATTGCTTTTGAATTTGTGCTGTGAAAACCAAAGCCTTCATCAGCTCTGGCCTTCAGTCTGAACAAAACCCATTTGAATTCATGCCCCAGCGCAGCCTTGAGTTCACACATGCAGCACCATGCCCTTTGTCTTAATAGAAAAACACAACATTTAAGCACGTCCCTCTCTCTCAGACCATATTTCCCCTCCTATTTACTACAGCAGGAAATTAAAAGACAGTTAATTGTATCACAAACACACATCTGCGTTACTAAAACCAGATTAATTTTTAATGGAACAGATGCCGTCCAGGGCCAGTTTGTCCCTCGGCCAGCCCCGACCCGCCTGCACTGCAAAAATCATGACGAGAACTAGAACTGTCTTGTACTTTTAATACAGCTATATAGTACTGCTACTACTAAAGTCATCTTTTCAACCACTCTCTATGCACTGGTACTCAACTACTTATAGCCACAGCTTCCCAGAGGCTTATTGACAAAGACTGTGCCGACGACCTTTTCAACGACCACCAGTTCACTTGCACTAAACGGTTCTAGAGACAAGATGGGTGAAGTATCAGTGCTACAGGACACTGCACAGATCAGAATCAGAATCAGAATCAGAATCAGAATCAGAATCAGAAAGCGGTTTATTGCCATTGTAAGTGAAATTCACAAACGTAGGAATTTGCTTCGGCATAGGTGCAACATAAAGCAATGGATAAAATAAAATATATATAAAAGGCATGCATAAAATAAAATTAGAATAAAATAGACTAAGATAGACTGACTGAGACTATATACAGAATGTACAGTTGGCTGATGCATTGACAGTGCAATGTGCAAATGAGTAGTGCAGATAAGGACCTTGTTTTAAATTACAGATAGTCATTTGGACGCTATTTTAGAACTCACAATCTTTCAACTTCCATCGGAAAGTCATTTTCAATCTGATGGAAATGGGTTGAGCTGCAGCATTTACACTCCCCTGAGCTCTGATTGGTCCTGCCCAAAGGGGAGGAGTTATAACTAAAACTTGCCAACCCCTTTTTACCACTACATTTTACAAGCACTTCATTAGAATTTGACTGGTTGGATTTCTGCCAGGGTGTTATGACGCTATCGTAGACTGAGGGGTGGTTGTCTCTCTAATTCATCTTTAAATTCAAATCAAATATTGCCACCTCACTCCTCTTACATCGACTCATTTCAAATCAGAATATGGATCTGGATTTCAGTCGTTTTAACAAGACAGGTTTAATTGCTCAAGCAACGTTGAAATGGTTTTAAAACATGGCTGACTGACAGTGTTTATTGAAATAAGACAATATTTTATGATCATGGTTGAGTAGATAGCATGTATGCCTGCCGTGTGGGACAGGCTGATTGGCCATGAGTTCAAATCTAGCTCCGACAATTTAATGCACCTCATTCCCTGGTTTTATCCCCATTTCATGCTGCAATGTCCTGTCAAAAAAATAAAAATAAAAATGCAATGGGCACATAATAATGATGCCTTTATTGGCCCTTTAATAAAGTCTGACCATAATAGTTCATAATAAACAAAACACTTATAAAGAATGATTCAGGCTGAGTAACTGCTTAATTAAGGACCAATTGTATTTATTAGTAGTTACTAAGCCTGAATCATTCCTAATAAACAGTTCATTATGAATTAAGTCTTTGTTAATGCTTAAATAAGGTTAATTTTAAATGTAGTTCTTATAAAATAGACTAAAGTATTGAAAGAAAAAGACACTCACTCTCCTTATATTATTTAAAACAAAATTCAGTTCATACTATAGGTTTTTGCATTTGCTATAAACATTTTCAAAAAGCACAAACTCATGTAACTCGTAACCAACTAAAGCTGAACTAGTAAAACAATTCAAATCTACACTCCAACCTGCCTCACAAATCCTCCGCGAAGTAGCATCCCTCGACTGCTGTGCTAAGCTAAAAGCAGAGCACTTATAGGTTTAAAAGCACCCAGTGTAATTAAAGCCATCACAGCCTCAGAGCCATTATCGATATAATCACCACGGCAACTCGTTTGGCCCGGACGCAAACAAAATCATTCACACTCCAGACTTTTATTTGGACATGATTCACCCCATTCTACAAAGCTCAAAGGGTCACGAGCCAAAAACACAGAACTGTAGATAGAATTTGGTGAAATAATTGAGTAAAAGGGAAAAAACAATCAATAATTAATTAGAATGAATTGCACAATAAGAGGTAAAATAATTATAAAACTGGCAACTCATTCATTTCCCTCTTTATACAAATAATTAGTCTGTCTCTGGGTTTAATTTCAAGGCAGTGCATGGGATCTATAAGTGCTGCTTAATCAGAGTTTGGGTGTGAGTGCATGAGGGTAATCGATTACAAAAGTGACTCGAAGTTTGAAAAATAAGTCCCTCGTTAAAAGACACGATTTAATCCTCGCATTCAGCTGTGAGGTTGGAGTCATGAGAAGACTATTTGGCGTTACATAACTGTCCTGGGTGAACAAACACGCACACTGGAACTGTAAAAGGTGCACTAGGCTGTGGAAGTTAATGAAAAGAGACAAGCGGAGTATCGGGTCTCTCTGCAAGAACTAAACAGTTGGCATGTATTTGAACAAATACATCCGCCCGACTCGTCACCTCATCCCGTCTCAGTCCCTTCATAACAGCATACAGGAGACAATAATAAAAGCCAGGCACAGTTCAGTGTAGAGAATCCGTCATCTGCTTCTTTCCATTGATGTATTTACTGCTTTTAGATGTTTAAGAGCATAGTATTTACCACAATAAAGACAATGTGTGTTTTTCATAGCATTTTAAATTGAATTATTTGATAATTCCCAATAAAAACACATGTAATTCAATAAAAACAAGAAGAAGCATTTACCATCGATGACATGGTGCACCTTCAAACTCACTGATTCCTAATACTGAGGAGTTGTGAGGTATGAGCTGAGGGTTGTGAGATTTCAAAATATGATTTATGAATGAATAATGTATTGGAATTAAATCTAATCAGGCAATTGACCTTATTCTGCCCCGCCCACTTTTGCCGTTTTTTGCGCTTTTGTTGTAAACGCACTTTCGTTTGACGAGAACTCCGTTAAAGCTAATGACGAACGATGTTCGTTTAATGAACACGAGCAACAACAAGTCAACACAGATTTCCTGGGCGTCTGAAAACGGCTTTTTAGTCCATGTAGAACTTATTTTCTGTTGAGCTGCTCCATGTGAACTAATACAACGGAAACAAGACGGCGGCGAGTACGGAAACTTCCGGAATAAGGTGAATAAACACATGGAAAAAGTTTCAGGGGAAGTCATCTGGGCTCAAAAATCAAGATGTTTCGACTTCCATCTGAAAGTCATTCTCAATCTGCGATCCAAGGTTTTCTGCCCAAAACTCTTCAAAACAAGTCATTCGTCCATGAGTGTTTCGCTGTCGAAAAGGTTTCAAGGGCAGTCATCTGTTGCCCGACATACCATCCCAATATACAAGGAGCGGGAGGGATGGCGTGTCAGGCAAAGTCATCGGAGCACTGCGTAGAAAAATCAACCCGTTTGGATCTCGGTATTGGATGGCGGTATAGTGCAACATACAGTAACAATGAATGATAACAACAGAAAGGTAGAAAGTATAGACAATGCAAAAATAAAATGTGTGTAAAATAAAAATGAAATACAATTTATATAGATTGACTTTAAGATGACTGAAACCTTCTATGATGAAACACTCCTGGATGAATGAGGGTTTACACTGGCCCCGCAATAAACTAAATAAACACCTGATTTAACAAGTTTTGTCAGAGTGAAATGTATACTTCTTAACTTGTGAGATTCTTCTTCTTCGGGAGGACGATTTGACGAAGGCGGAAGTCCTCCCGCCGACACATGTGAGGTAAATGAGCTTATAGCTATTTACAAACTGTCTTATTAGAAAAACGTCACAAATTAATAATTTCAAGAAGACAGAATGAACTTTCCAAATATGAAATGTATACCATGATCCATTGAAATTAGCTGTGGGTGTTCTGAGTTGGTTGCATTGTTATTTTAGCTGGAACGTTTGGAAACCCCTGATTTATGAAAGTATAAAAAAATCACTTTGTTATTCCACATTTCCATCGGTGTACATTCTGAGCAGTGGTACAAAAGTACAATACTTAAGTACATATTTTGGGTATTTGTACTTAAGTAAATTTTACAGTAGATACTATTTATGTTAATTTCCCTACATTTCAGAGCACATATCTGTACCTACTCCACTACATTTTTGAACTGGACTGAAAAGTAAAAGCATGTTTCCTTAAGGTTTTAGACCTGCTGAAAAGACTGAGGGGTTTATGTCGAGCACATTTATGGCCACATCTTTCCTGCTGCAAACAAAGAGCCTCTAAAGAGAAAAATAACCTTGGAAGTAGCCTATAATGACCAAAACTCAACAGAATAAATCAGTCAAGATTACAATTTGATGTTTTAATAGTTCTCCAAACCTAAAATAACTAAGTTTTACTCTTAATGTAAATTTTTAGGAGTACTTGAATACTTTTTGTTGAGTAGATTTTAGAATGTGATACTTTTACTTTTAGTTGAGTATTTTTTTGCTACTGTATCTGAAATTTTACTTGAGTAAGAAAATGCTTCATCCACTGATTCCGCATCATTGTTCTATCTCCACAAGTAGATCTTGACATTTATTTTCGACACTTCTGACAATTGCTGTGTTTATTTTAAGACCAATTGTATACCATTGTGTGCTGCCGCCGCTACACACTATACATTTACACAGTCCTTCAAATACCCCATTCACCAGCTCTTTACACAGTCCTCCAGCCGCGCAGCGACCCGAGGATGGGCTCTGACATTTCCTCCGTGAGACATGTAATCAGGGCCGGACCGTGGGGGGCTGGGCCAGAAATAAATAAATAAAAAAAACAGCTGAATGTTAAACGTGCTGAGGCGTTTCATGACCTGTCAAAGCAGACGCTGATTTGTGGAGCACTCAGGAGGCAGAGGCAGATTACCAGCTCTCCAGTGCACGTCTGAAGGTTCGCCTGTGTTTGCAGACAGCAGGGGGCGCTGGAGCACGCCATCGTCGCAATTTTTCCCAGGAGCCTCATCCGTAAGACACATCCATCTCCATTACTCTGTCACGAGGTATAAACATGGTACAGCAGCAGCACAGGAGAGCGGGATGTGCTGACAGTGGCGTCTGATTGGAGGAAAACGGGTACAATTGTAATGTTTCTTTTCTTTTTTTTTTAGCATATTGGTTGTTTAAATATATTTAGATGTATTATTATTTTATACATGTTTGACAACTGGTGTGGGAAGAATAGTTGTGCATTTGTACATGTATTTAGTGACAGAATACTTGTATTAAAATGTATTTTGTAACTTCCGGTTTCATGCTCCAATCAGATCACTGTAGTCTCAACAATCTGTTTATTATTTTTTCCCCCCAAACTTTGATCTGTATTTATCGCAAATAAGAAAAGGGAAATCTTCACAAAACACAAGAGGGAAGATTCAATTGAATGATGAAGTACAGTATTCCTAATGCTTTACAAAAATGACTGTATTGTGAAAACCACCAAAAAACAGTGACTTTTTTGGAATACATTGTTGATAGCTCACATTTCAATTTCACACAGGAATCAGGGCATCAGAACTGTATCTCCCAAACCCTGTAATTTAGACAAAATAACTTTATAATAACTTATTTTTATTATTTATACCTTAATAAAGCATGAACCAATACTTTATTCATAATTTACAAATAGTTTTTTAAGAACGATTTAGGCTTAGCAACTTCTTAAAGTCTATATGACAGGTAGGTTCTCATGATTGTAATTATGACTTAGTTTGATGGGAGGGCACCCGTCGTAAATATTTAGTAATAGTGAGTGTGAGAACAGGAGACGCTCTGGGACAGTTTTGTATTTGCTAATTTCCTGTGAATGTTGTTTAATCTGATCAACTTTTTTGGACCAATGTTGGTTTTTTTTTTTAACTTTCTGTTGGTTAAATCAACAATTTAAAGCCCTGCAAGGAGACTGTGGCTGTGATTTTGGGCTTTACAACACTTAATTGAATTGAAGTGGTATATTGTCTTTGATGGGCGATCCTATAAATCTCAACTAGGAATGTTTTAGCTTCCAAGTGTCTTAATCCATCATTTGACCAGTTCCTTATGAAGATATCGCTTTAGAAATATGAGTATTTTACCAGTATTATTAATGCCGTTGCTGGAGCCTGCTATCATCTGAATTTTTCCCTGGGGGCCGATCCATAATCTGTCTCCATCTCCATTACCCTGTCAAGAGGAATAAACATGATGTAGATTCAGCTCAACTCATCACATTGATTTCATTGGTGTGTCTGGGACAGTGAAGACACAGGGCACTCCCTGCAAAGGTAATGCTGTTATGGCCAGCACATATCATCTTATTTGCCAGTCTGTTAGCGATGTGTATATATATATATATATATATAGCCGGGCTACGGCGTCACACAACGTATTGAGCATTTAGAAAACATCCTGGGGTTTGTGATCTCTTTCTGGGCCTCTTAAAGGACACATATTATGCATTACTTGTGTTGTTTTGCCTTTATCTCGAGTATCATACTTTGGCATTGTTCATTTTTTCCACTTAAAATAATGAATAATTGAAAACCACTGATTACTGTCTCACAGTAAGGCATTCCCTCATCTGGACCATACCATGGAGAAATAAACAAAACCTAGCTTGCTCCTGACATGCTAAAATGCCCAGAATGAGTCTGCAGATGATTTATAGACTTTAAAACAGCACAAGAGACCTCCAGATCTCTACCAATGATGTCACAAATCTGTGAAATTTGAGACTTTGTGTTTTGTGAGTATCAGAGCCAAAGGCACTCGTAAGCAGTATTAAGTGTGTATGAAGTGAACATAGTACATAGTATATGTCCATAGTCGCCACATTTGAACAGTTAAAAGGCCTGTTTCTGGCTGTTATTACTTCTAGTTCAGGAGAATGCCTTTTATTCTGTATATTATGCTGTAAAAACAGCTATTTGTGAAAAAAGAGACTGACGGATATTGCCTGTACATTTAGAAAGATATTTTGTTGGATGAGATTCATAAGAAAGCAACTGCCAGAGACAGACATTTTATCCATCAGACATGCTGTTGGATGAGAACCATGTGGAAACTTTTGCTTGTCACAATCACAAACTCCATGATGGTTCAACATCAGAGTGAGAGAAGGGCTAACATGTTTGTCACTAAATGTTCAATTGGATGTTATTTTAACATGACCATGTAAATTATATCACATCCCTTCCAAGAGTTGGAATTTCTTCTTGGCCACACGTTTTCAAAACTTCTTTGAAGCAGAAACATACATGTGCCAGATACATTTTGAAATGCAGTCTTATCTTACATAGATACAGTCGGCAGCTCTTCATAGTGGGTGAAAGCGTTTCCTGGCAAATTATCTGTATTTTAAGCAGAACTAATTCAAGTCGAGTCACAACTGGATCTTAACAGAGGTTGTTAACATGGCATTGCCCCAGAAAGAAAAGGGATCTTTCTGTGAGTGTTCAAATTCAGCAGACAACGCTAGCATCGCAATAACATTTAGCCCTTGGATATTTACACAAATTTGGACCACTGGACCACTTTATTCTTCTTTGTGACTAGGTGTCTGCATTTTGTACAATTTAACTCCTAAGTCCACATTTATAGTTGTTGAACAGTGGATGGCAGAGCAGCTCTTCTACATTAAAATGAATGGACACTTCCCCCCACAGGTCTGGTAGTGGTCACTCCCTCAGTTGCCAACTGTGTCTATACTGTAACTGCACATCTGATACTCTACATGTGTTTACATAACTTTAATGATGTCTTTAGTATTTTATCCCTGAAGGGAGCTACACAAATGTTGTAATTGCTGTTTTGACCTGTAAACTAAAACATAATAGTTTAGTCTTTGAAGATAAAAGACTGTGAACCAAAGCTTTCAAATTTCAGTTTTCACACTAGTAACAATCAGTGCTTTTGTGATAATTACAAAGCCATTTATAACAAAAACATGTCAATCATCAGCAGAAAAAGTGCAAATATTTTCATAATTAACATTCACCAACAAAACAAAGAGTGATCATACTAAGTGAGAACTTAATTTGCCAGTTTTTCCCTTTTGTCATTTTGCAGCCGAAACACTAACAGTGATGGAACACATGGGTCTTTATTTTATATTTTACATCCATTTGAAACGGCTCATGGCAAATAAAACAGTGGACTTCTGCTGTAAAATGAGTTTGGTTTAATGAAAAAAGACCATACTGAACGTGGACTGAAGCAGCAGTGAAAATCAGTCCGTATACTGCTATCTTTGGAGCAAACTATTAGCAGCGGTGAAACGATGGCACAAACTGGGCTAACGGTCGACTGAAATAATGGACATGAGACAAATGGAAAAACTGACATTCTGACTTAATTTGAAATTGGACATATTTAATAAACGCTGGACTAAATGGAAATTACACGAAAGACTTGCTGTGCCGTAATTGTATTATTTTTTTCATGTATTGTTCTGTGGCGCTTGTTTTTTCTTTATTTATTTTTTTCTTTGGCGTTTGGTCTCTGATCTTTTATTTTAAATGACACATACAACACAGAACAAGGAAAATGGCCAGTCTATACAATAAAAGACGTTTGATTTGCTCCAGTTCCACCATTGTAACCATTTTAATCCAGTTAGTCTCTACTGTAGTTTACACAAGGTTAACTGCAAATTCGGTACAAACTAAACTTTTCTTGTGTATTGCATTTATTACAGATTTGGTCTTGCTGTGTGATGTACTGAACCCAAAAAAAAACCAACAACATTAGTTTGTTTTGAGTAGATTATTTGGCCAAAGCTAATAGTTCAAGCTGAACCTTTTCCTCAGTCGGGCTCAGTGTAGTGTAGTGTAAAATAAAGTGTTACAGAATACTAATAAATAATACATTTTAATCAACCTGGAAGCAGAAGAAAGCCTGTTATCCATTATAAACCATTCCAAGTTTAATCAATGCCTTCAAATGCCATACAAACAAGCTTCACAAATAAAATAAATCCAGTCATGATTTCACTCGTTGCATGGTGAAAAAATACATTTATTGGAATCTGTGTCAATGTAGAAAAAGTGAAAAGTGGCTTCAGGTTTTGTCACAGTACCACAGGCGAATGCTAGGACAGAACTGAAATGACCAACAACCCGCGAACACATCATCTCTGGACACCGAAAGCTCAGGCTGCTCCAAAACGCACCAACAGCAAATACACACATTGTAATAGCATTAACACAGGACTGTCAGGGGCACCACAAGCTTTAGAGAGAAGCTGACTTAGGCCATGTCCAAACTAATGTCTTCTTTTTAAAACATTGTTTACATTCATTTATTTTGACATCACTTTTGAGAATAAGTTCAATTTGGGTTTTGCCGTCTAGTTGGGTGTTTTTGATTTGGGTGCGTGTGTTTTTGATTTGGGTGCATGTTTATGATTTGGGCGTGTGTTTTTGATTTGGGTGCGTGTTTTTGATTTGGGTGCGTGTTTTTGATTTGTGCGTGTTTTAGATTTGGGTGCGTGTTTTAGATTTGGGTGCGTGTTTTTGATTTGGGTGCGTGTTTTTGATTTGGGTGCGTGTTTTTGATTTGGGTGCGTGTTTTTGATTTGGGTGCGTGTTTTTGATTTGGGTGCGTGTTTTTGATTTGGGTGTGTGTTTTAGATTTGGGTGTGTGTTTTTGATTTGGGTGCATGTGTTTTAGCTTTGGGTGCGTGTTTTAGATTTGGGTGCGTGTTTTAGATTTGGGTGCGTGTGTTTTTGATTTGGGTGCATGTTTTGGATTTGGGTGCGTGTTTTTGATATGGGTGCGTGTGTTTTAGATTTGGGTGCGTGTGTTTTAGATTTGGGTGTGTGTTTTTGATTTGGGTGCGTGTGTTTTTGATTTGGGTGTGTGTTTTAGATTTGGGTGTGTGTTTTTGATTTGGGTGCGTGTGTTTTTGATTTGGGTGCATGTGTTTTAGCTTTGGGTGTGTGTTTTTGATTTGGGTGCATGTTTTGGATTTGGGTGTGTGTTTTTGATTTGGGTGCGTGTTTTTGATTTAGGTGCGTGTTTTAGATTTGGGTGCGTGTGTTTTTGATTTGGGGGAGTGTTTTTGGGTGCGTGTTTTTGATTTGGGTGTGTGTTTTTGATTTAGGTGCATGTTTTAGATTTGGGTGCGTGTTTTAGATTTGGGTGTGTGTTTTTGATTTGGGTGCGTGTTTTAGATTTGGGTGTGTGTTTTTGATTTGGGTGCATGTTTATGATTTGGGCGCGTGTTTTTGATTTGGGTGCGTGTTTTTGATTTGGGTGCGTGTTTTTGATTTGGGTGCGTGTTTTTGATTTGTGCGTGTTTTAGATTTGGGTGTGTGTTTTTGATTTGTTTTAGATTTGGGTGCGTCTTTTTGATTTGGGTGCGTGTTTTTGATTTGTGCGTGTTTTAGATTTGGGTGCGTGTTTTAGATTTGGGTGCGTGTTTTTGATTTGGGTGCGTGTTTTTGATTTGGGTGCGTGTTTTTGATTTGGGAGCCTGTTTTTGATTTGGGTGCGTGTTTTTGATTTGGGTGTGTGTTTTGGATTTGGGTGTGTGTTTTTGATTTGGGTGTGTGTTTTTGATTTGGGTGCGTGTGTTTTTGATTTGGGTGCATGTTTTGGATTTGGGTGCGTGTTTTTGATTTGGGTGCGTGTGTTTTAGATTTGGGTGCGTGTGTTTTTGATTTGGGTGCATGTTTTGGATTTGGGTGTGTGTTTTTGATTTGGGTGCGTGTTTTTGATTTGGGTGCGTGTGTTTTTGATTTGGGTGCATGTTTTGGATTTGGGTGCGTGTTTTTGATTTGGGTGCGTGTGTTTTAGATTTGGGTGCGTGTGTTTTTGATTTGGGTGCGTGTGTTTTAGATTTGGGTGCGTGTTTTTGATTTGGGTGCGTGTGTTTTAGATTTGGGTGTGTGTTTTTGATTTGGGTGCGTGTTTTAGATTTGGGTGTGTGTTTTTGATTTGGGTGCATGTTTTTGATTTGGGTGCGTGTTTTAGATTTGGGTGCGTGTTTTTGATTTGGGTGCGTGTTTTTGATTTAGGTGCATGTTTTAGATTTGGGTGCGTGTGTTTTTGATTTGGGTGCGTGTTTTTGATTTAGGTGTGTGTTTTAGATTTGGGTGCGTGTTTTTGATTTGGGTGCGTGTGTTTTTGATTTAGGTGTGTGTTTTTGATTTGGGTGCGTGTTTTAGATTTGGGTGTGTGTTTTAGATTTGGGTGCGTGTTTTAGATTTGAGTGCATGTGTTTTAGATTTAGGTGCGTGTTTTAGATTTGGGTGTGTGTTTTAGATTTGGGTGCGTGTTTTAGATTTAGGTGCGTGTTTTAGATTTGGGTGTGTGTTTTAGATTTAGGTGCGTGTTTTAGATTTGGGTGTGTGTTTTAGATTTAGGTGCGTGTTTTAGATTTGGGTGCGTGTTTTAGATTTAGGTGCGTGTTTTAGATTTGGGTGCGTGTTTTAGATTTAGGTGCGTGTTTTAGATTTGGCTGTGTGTGTTTTTGATTTGGGTGTGTGTTTTTGATTTGTGCGTGTTTTAGATCTGTGTGCGTGTTTTTGATTTGGGTGTATGTTTTAGATTTGGGTGTGTGTTTTAGATTTGGGTGCGTCTTTTAGATTTGGGTGTGTTTTTGATTTGGGTGTGTGTTTTTGATTTGGGTGTGTGTTTTAGATTTGGGTGCGTGTTTTTGATTTGGGTGTGTGTTTTAGATTTGAGTGTGTGTGTTTGATTTGTTTTAGATTTGGGTGGGTCTTTTAGATTTGGGTGTGTGTTTTTGATTTGTTTTAGATTTGGGTGCGTGTTTTAGATTTGGGTGTGTGTTTTAGATTTGGGTGCGTCTTTTAGATTTGGGTGTGTTTATGATTTGGGTGTGTGTTTTAGATTTGGGTGTGTGTTTTATATTTGGGTGCGTCTTTTAGATTTGGGTGTGTTTTAGATTTGGGTGTGTGTTTTTGATTTGTTTTAGATTTGGGTGCGTCTTTTAGATTTGGGTGTGTGTTTTAGATTTGGGCGTTTGTTTTGAATTTGGGTGTCTTTTAAATTTGGGTGCAGGTTTTTTATTTGGGTGTGTGTTTTTGATTTAGGCTCATGTTTTTGATTTGGGTGCATGTTTTAGATTTGGGTTGTGTTTTTTAATTTTTGTGTTTTTTTTATTTGGCCGCGTGTTTTAGATTTTGGTGTGTGTTTTGAATTTGGGAGCGTGTTTTCTCAGTTGGGTGTGTGTTTTAGATTTGTGTGCGTGTTTTGAATTTGGGTGCGTAGTTTAGATTTAGGTACATGTTTTCGATTTGGGTGCAAGTTTTTGATATGTGTGCGTGCTTTGAATTTGCGTGCGTATTTTAGATTTGTGTGTGTGTTGTCTTAATGTTTGCGTGTTTCTCGGGGCCACCTCACAGAACACATTTAACCAAACTCACTGCAGTCACAGAAAGAGAAGTTAAACCTGGTGTAGCGGCGCAAAGACGTGGGGAAAATGCACAAAAAGCTGACAATAAACTGGAAGCTGTAAATGTTTCTTGTGAATTGTAGAGAGGGCCTTATGATTAAAAAGTATAATTCAGGTCCATTTGTTATTCTTGGGCGACATCTGTGGCTCACGTCGCAAACCTCGGCTCCTCGACCCAGAGCTTTGCCCCGAGTGTTGAAACCAAGGCCACCTTTGAACAGAGAGCTCCAAAGAGAATTCATCTGGAGGACAAGAGCCAGTCCAAAGCGCCTACAGTGTTATACTTTTTACTTCAGATGTCTTTGACACAACCCTCTCTCTCCAGCGAAATTTGATTTACATAAAAGACTGAACACAATATCGAATATCTCTTTAGTCATTTGATCACGATTCCCATGTGTGGTACTAAAAACCCAGGTGGGCCAACCTTCTGTCAGAGATGATTTCTTTTCTGATCAAGTTGATGAAAAAAAGGCTTATTTGGAATTTATTAATCACAAAATGTTTTAATAATTCTTGTCGTTTTTAATCTGAAACATTAGAACAAATAACTATAGAGACAATTATTAAAACATACTTATTTTAAAACATAATTTAACACAAAGTTCATCAGTCCTATCTGTGGTGGGGATTTTAACTTCCACATTCAGAATAATTTTAAAATTAAATTTGCCAATTAAAAATATAAGCACATTAGTTTAGACATGGTATGGTTATGACTCATTTGTGATACTGTTACAAACCCGTTCTCTTCAGTTTATAATCAGCGCCACTGACTGCAGCCGCTGGGACTTTCACCAGAACCTGTCTCCAGTGAGAATGATGGCCACTTTTTTTTTTTTTTTTTTTCGGGCCCGATTTTTCACCCCATAGTCTCCAACGGCCCTTCACTGCTCAAAGACTTCAAGTTGAATGTATAAGTGTATTTGATTTCCCCTTTTTTTTTTTTTTTAATCCAGTGACAAATTAAACTCTGATGATCCAGAAATTATAATGAGTAGTGCATTTCTATTTGCGATGTGACAGGATACAACACATGATGGTTCTGCATACTTCATGGACTCAAATAAAAACCGACAAAGCAAATATTTCAAAACAAAGACATTTCTAAACTCAGATACTGAGTATTAACATTAAGAGGTCAGTTTTTCCATACATCTTTCTTTACACATATTTTTTTATTCTTAAATATCTTCATAAATCTCATATAAAATAATTACTCAGGAACCAATTCTATATACACAGACGGGAGTGCACAGGATGGAGAGGAGATGGCGTGCATGGCGAGGGTTTGCAATATTTTGATCCTGGATTTACTGAAGATATAAATATACCTTCAAAATTAACATTCATGGAAAAATAAACAAACAAATGGATTATTCAATACGATCCCATTGGAGCGGTAACCTAACCTTCACTGTGATGAGAAAACAACCTCGGCCTTGGCGGAGTCCTTGCACAAATTAGAGCATTTGAACTGAATTGAACTGAACTCATGAAGTCAAACCATAAACCGTTTATAAAATGGACAGTGTTGAATTGAGGACATTCAAGCGGCTACATTTACTTTGTATAGACTATTCACCTTATTCCGGAAGTTGTCGTACGCGCCGCTGTCTTGTTTCTGTTGTATTAGTTTACACAGGGCAGACGAGCTGAACAGAAAATAAGTTCAACTCGGACTAAAAAGACGTTTTCAGACTGACCAGGAAATAGGTGCATTGTTGACTTGTTGTTGCTCGTGTTCATTAAACATTTTACACAAATCAACCTACTTTATGTAACATTTTAGCGGCGAGACTTTTCCCTCGTTCGTCATTAGCTTTAACGGAGTTCTCGTCAAACGGAAGTGCGTTTACAACAAAAGTGCAAAAAACGGCAAAAGTGGGCGGGGCAGAATAAGGTGAATAGACTATCAGCTTTCAATGAATCGTTACGTGTGTTGTTAGATGTGTAGCTTTGACTGTAAACCATGTCCCAGTGGGATTGAAGGATGGGTCAAATGCAGAGGACAATGTTCAGCTGAAAAATCCTTATTTTAACCTTATTTTATAGAACACTCGGGCTGTAGACTTTGGTTAGTTGCATCGGTTAAGGGTGTCTTATTTGTCAACTATATTGGGGGATTTTAAAGAATTTATATTAACAACGGCAGACATATTTAACTTATTTTGAAATTTGGATGTAAATTGTGGGTATTTTACTGATAAACTCATTGTTTACTATTAGTTTTCACTATAAATATTTGTAATTGTGTGATCTCCTGTAATCTTGTGGTCTTTTCAGTGCACTTTGAATACAGATCAGTCAAATTACAGAGCTACTTAGTAAATTTGAGAGCTTTTGCCAGCGCCTTTCCCCCTTTTAATCACATTCAGATGCATTCTTTTGTCGACTTTAACCGTACAGTATGGGAGTTGCAATTATTAGAAATATGGAAATAGCATGGTAACCAAAAATGTAATGTATGTAATTAATAAATTCTTCTTTTTATTTTTGTGTTTATTACCCCAGCCCAATATGAAAATGGTAAATATGATTAGTATGTTTTCTTTATTCATATGAAAATAGGGCTGCCCAATATGTTTATCTCTCTTTATCACTTTATCATTGCATCCTATTACCATCACAATACTATAATGCTTTAAACTACATGAAGTCCTTGAACCTGTCATATTGGGTAAATACCACTCTCACTAAACAATACAAACCGACTAACCTTTTTTTATTGTGGAAAAAATACAGTATTTGTTGACTATATGTGGTAAACAGAAATCTGTCCAATGCATTTCAATGTCCTTCAATAAGCTGTGCAATCTTATTGTGGGGGAAATGCATAATGTCTTCTGCTGTGAGCTCCCTGCACTGCTGCCCTGCACATGACCCCGGATGCTATAGGAATGTATTTCTAAAGCTGGGGTCTTAAATAAAGCCATATACTTGGAAAGGGCAGGGGCTGTCGGCTGTGCAGCTTTATCTGGATGATGCAACTTGGTTTACAGAATTGCAGCCAATGTAAGCCACACAATTCAACATAACATGACATAGACGATTTGAAATAACAAATTTTATGCTAAACTAGAATTTTTGTATGCATATCACTGTCCATTTTATGCGCAGTCAGGTAAGACCAAACTGGTGAAAAGATTTGTAGAAAAAATCAAATCAAACAACAATAGCAAGCTGCAGCAGTCTTATCAGGTCAAGGCAAATCATTTGTTTACACTAAAATGAACATTTAGCTTCATACAACAGCGCGCATGCTTTGGGAATAAATTAAAAGAATAAGAAATTAGGATGCGGCATTCAACAGAACTCTGCCATGTGTGAGTTTGGGCTCAGCCGATGTTTTAAAGGTAATTTGACACAGGCAGTTTTTCAATAATTGTTTGCCCTTCAGCCGTTGTTCGGTTCTGTTTTGTGATGGAAGGAAGGGGAAAACAATTGTTTGGCAATTAACTCAGTGAAAACCTGGCTATCTGTTGCACAGTGTAACCAACTGAATAAATAACACGCTTCATCCACAGACGTGATGGCACAGACTCTCTATTCACAACCACTGTCGCTGTTTTTAGTCCTCTCAGAAAAACATCAGTGAAGACATCATACACACGATACGATCAATAGAAACCTGGAATAGGATGCCCAATCTTTTCATGGGTGTGAATTTTTATACCTGGCATCCACACAGCTCTTGCAAGCGACAGTATCTTTGTATAGTATTTAGAAAAAAAGAAAAGACTCTAGTAGTTATTCACAGTTGCTTGACTGAATGACAAAAATACCCATGGAGTCTAAAATTGCTGGTTTAGTTTTCTAAAAGATGGATGCCAACAGTTTGTTAAAGTACTGGAGGTGCACTGTCATCTCAGATTTTTGTGGTCCATAGAGTATAAAATCTTGCAGCGAGTTGCCTTGAGCACTAACACACAGATTCAAACATACACCATTCATGTTCTTGAATATATAGATCTGTAGCAGAGGGGATACCTTCAGGAACATGTGACACCATCTGGATGGAAAAGATTCTGGTCCATTGATGTAACAGCGCCCCCTAGTGGGCACTCATTTCATTACTGTACAGTAAAACGGCACACAGAAAACATGACGTCAAAATAAAATATTCCACACTGATTGTGACAATTCCAAAGTTGTTAAATCCTTTTCTCAGTGAAAGGGAGGCGAGGGTTATATTTGGTGGGGTTTGGGTATATTCCTTCATGGGACTACACAGTAGTTTCGTTCTTCCAGGGTCCAGTGCGTATATTCCCTGTGCTGTCTGACGCATAGAGCAGTCCTTCGTGGAGCCCACCCTTAAGTATCCCGTTCTGATTGGGCGGGTTCTGAGGGAAAGATTGTCTGCGTGGCGCGTGCATCTCCAGATGGTGATGAGTGGCTTCCTCCTCGGCCACTTTACCGCAGCCACACAGGAAAACGCCCGTGTCCGTCTCAGCGGGGCAGAGCGAGGGGAACAGGTCTGCTTTGGCACAGCAGATGTGCCGGTGGCAGGGGTTGTGGCAGGCCGTGTGGCAGCTGTGGTGCGCCTCGTGCTCGTGGATGTGGGGGCAGATGTGGGCGTGCCGCTCGTGTGTGCTGTGAGGGCTGTCAGTGTGGGAGCTGTGCACGCTGCCCGCGTCTCCGCTGGAGGAGATGTGGTAGGCGTACTCCCGCTCACCACCACAGGGGGCGGCGGCGGGCCGGCGGGGCAGGCTGCGGCTCTTAGTCCTGCCACTGTTCTTTAGACAGGGGTGCAGCTGAATGCCGGGCCGGTAGCCCTCAGGGTCCGAGTGCAGCAGGACGTGGGTGGCCCCGGGCTCCTCGTCTAGCAGCTGCTGTGTGTGCAGCGCGGCACAGCAGGGGGCCACAGGGGCCACACACGACACGTGGTTCTGGTGTTTACAGTGGCAGCTCAGCAGAGCCTTACAGGCCGTGGCGTCGTGGTGACAGTGGCCGTGACAGGGCACATGCCCGGTCGTGTCGCCGTTCACGTTGACCTTGGGCCGAGTCGGAGCTGCGGGGCCCTGGGGAGCGGTACAGGCGTTACCGCGGCGACTAGGGCAGCAGGAGCACCAGCAATGCCACACGTCGTCCCGCTTGGCACAGTGATGGATGAGAATGAAGAGGCCAAGCGTGACGGAGAAGGCACCGTACAAACAGCTGAAGATCATGTCGAGAAAGTGACCCTGGGACACGGCCAGCGCCCCAAACGTCCACGTGGCCAGGAACAGGAAGAGCGTGAAGGCGGCCGTCCGCAGCTGCGCCTTGAACGAGTGCTCATTGGCCAAAAGCGCCGGGTTGATAGGGATCCCTGGGCAGCCTGCGGGACAGTGGCTCCCAGGGGCCGGAGTCAAAGCCCCTGGCTCTGCCCCCTGGTGGCAGTGAGGAGGTACATCCACGGCGGCCAGGCGCTGCTGCTCCTCCGATAATGTCTTCAGCTCGTACTTCTTCTCTGGATGCTTCCGTAGCTGGATGAAGGTGCAGGTGAAGTAGATGCAGGTGACCAGGACGATGAAGGCCACAGGGCCAAAGAAGGCCCCCAGACTGGGCTCCCAGGCCATCCAGCAGCTGTGCACAGAAGACAGAAGGGTCAGAACAGAGTTTAAGACATTCATATCATGCAGGACATATACCAGTTTACATATACCAGTGGACCTCTTGGTCACAGAATTGTGATGCTTTGTGGAATATCCCTTTTATACAGTCAAATATTCTTACATAACTTTTATACAGTATAACATTGGTGCGATATTTATCCCAACACCTGGGAACCAGATGGAGGTAGAGCGTGTGAAATATGATGAGATTTGACCTTGAGATCAGGAATAAATGCAGACTTACTATGGTGCTTGCTCCCCGCTGCCATAGTTGTCTATATTGACGGCTGCCGTGACCCCGCAGATGATGAGGGGCACCCCGCCACTGACTAAATAAAATCTGTGAAGAGAGAAAAAGAGAGAGAGGAGTCAGATACAGCGCTTTAAAAGAGCCCGTAAGCCCTATCTTACATCTGGATTACAACAGCACAAAGTCAAATGTGATGGAGTAACAGCATTAGACAAGACCAAACTAGTTGGAGGGATAAAGTGACACACACGATTTAGGTTTTTGCAGAGAACTGGCCTGTGTTTCGCTGATACATCTGGGCATCTCAACCTGAAGTAAATATTGGGGAACAGGAAAACAGCAGGGCAAATTTGTCAAGACGCGGTCATCTACAGAATTGAAATGGTGTGCGTGATTCATCTGTTTGTTTGGAGTGGCTCTGTGCAGGTGTGATCGCAGCTACAGTCTGTTCCTCTGCGCCCGACCAAAGTGTACATTCAATATAAACAACAAATCTGCTTCTGAGACACCTGCTGCTGAGGACGACATACTGAGCGACTGTGACGGCTGTAGACTGACGAGGGGGGAGAATGTATTATAAGATGAATTATAAGACGTATTTACACACATTTGGACATACTGTATGGTTTGTATAAAAAAAAGTGACAGGATGATATGTTTAAACAAAACAAAACATCTTGAGCATGTTAAAACTTACATTTTTTGCTTTTTTTGAATATTATATCTTGAATATTGAATGTCTTGTTGTTGTTATTGATTATGTTTTTTATGTGGCATTCTCTTTCCAGTTATGGGACAATAAAATACTTAACTGGCAATGATGTTTGACAGCAACATATCCTCTATTACTCAATGTGATTTAAAACCCATTGGAAATATTGCTATATGGATTCATTAAGGCAGTTTTCTTACCTTTATTTATTCACAGCGCACCTTTTTTATTATTTGTTTTAAAAGGTTTTTCTGGCCTGAAGGCTTTTACTTGATAGGACAGGTGCAGCAATGGTCGAGGCCAGGAAGTGAGCAATGCCCTTAATTACTGCACCACCGGCAAACACACTGTACACATTTTGAACACACCACCTTCTAAAACAGTCCCAAATCAGACATTTTAGTAACAACTATTTGTATTTATATAGCGTCTGTGGTGTGTGGTCCTTTAAATTTGGGTATTATGCTTGTTTTTATTTACTCGGAACACTCATAACTGGTAAATGATTTAATAAATACCAGGTGCAAATCTTTTTTTTCCCACTAATTCCCAGCACACTGGTTGAAAATCAAGGCATTAAGGTCCAGTTTATTATGTATTATAAAATGCCGACCACAATGCAGCGCCCAGGGACCAAGGGTTGGTCTGGAGTATCTTGCCGGGGAAGAAGCCAATTGTACAGGATTTTAAGTTGCTGAAATACATCTTGCCCAATGACACAACAAAAGTATGTGCTGCAGAATGCTGGATTGCAACAGCCCAATCTGACTGTTTGACACCCTCTCTTTCCTGAGTAACTCTCACTAATTTGATTGAGTAGTTTTAAGTCATTGATTGTCACTGTTTTGACGCACACAGCCTGTTACAGTGTTCAGTGGAACACTTTAATAAAAATAAGAATTACTACCTGCCCAGTCCATCTATTTTACTGTATAATCAATTTCTTTTTCCCTACTATTAAAACAGACAGATTAACAAAGGAACATTTCCACTTGTAAATCAGATGTTTTATTTTATATTTTTAGGTGAGCAATGGTAGTTACAGCATAAAATGTATTAATCATTCCCCTGTTTTGTATACATTATTTATTTTTGTCTATTTATATTGATAAAAATAGGAACATGATAAAAAAAAAAAGGATACAAAGAATGAAAAAAACAAACATAACTGTGGTGGATCCCTCTGCCACCACTCCACAGTGTTAGTATATTTCTTTGATCACTTTACATTTAATTTATATTACACAACACATTATGCATAGTTTAATTAAATATATTTTATTTAGACACATATTTTCTAATTTGGGTGCACACTTATTAGTTAATATTTGTCTGAATTATTACTTACACTTGTTTCTTTGGAGTTGCCAGATCAGAGGACCAGACCAAGAGGCTGGATGAGCCCACATGGACCGTGGCAGTGGGGGAGGAGGAAGCGCACAGTTTTACTATTTTCATATCTAGTTTAGTTTGGTTTAAAATAAGTTTTGTTAATCACTTATTAAATTCTATTTAGTTATTGTAATTTGCCTCATTGTTACTTTGGTAAAGTTTGCAGTTTTGGTTTTGTCTTTGTTGTGCTGTCTCCCCCGTGTGTTCATTTTGGGTTAGTCCTTTTTGTATTTAAACTCCCCTCCTTGTTTGAGGTTCTCTCGGTTGGTCGGGGCTTTTCTTTGTTCTGTTATAGTTATGGTTTAGTTGACTTCAGTTGGGCCCAAATGTTGTTTATATTGCTTTGATTATTTTTTGGAGCCTTTGTTAAATTCATATTTTTTTGACTTAATTAAATTAACCTGATTTTTTACACCTGTTGTCCCTGCCTTTTACGTTTGGTCCACTACAATAACAAACAAGAGAAGTAAGTCAAAGTCTGGCACATATTGTTTGTCTCATTTGCCCTTAAATCCGCTAAATATGTCAAATTCCATTCATGTCCATAAATATTTGTGTCCAGTCCTTGATTCTTGGTTCCTTCTGTTTCATCAGTTTTTTGTGATTTTCCCCATTGCCAGAAGAACAGTTCAAATATATCCATCGATTGTTTTCATCTTTCATGTCCCAGATACATGGCATTAAAATTAAGAAGGATGTTAACATTGAATATGATTAGCAGAGATTTATTCATCTCAGTCCAATATTAATAAACATTTGGACAGTCCAAAAACACATGATAATGGTGGGCTATATCTGGCAACCACAATTTCTCCAGCAAGTAGCATTTCCTTGAGTACTGTGACATGGTGTGACACAAGTTCCCAGCAAAATTCATCCAAACATGAGATTTTGTGCTTATTGAGATGTACAGTACGTTCCTCCTTTCCTCAAAGACATATTACTGACAAATTTCCACATGAAGCATAACACGTCTCCTTGAACTGACATCCTGCGAACCCTCGATACATGTTGGAGATTAAAGCGGAGCGTGTAAAACAAACAGGATGCATGGTTAATCCCGGGACCACCTCCATCACAGCAGCTGCCTCTTTAAGCCTTTTAATGGGAGTCTGTTGGGACTCGAGAGAAGCCTTGTTTTTAAGATGCTAGAATGATTAGCCAGATACACACATGATTAAGTGGTAACGAGAACTTAGCACTCAACGGAGAAATGCGTACGGCGCTGTGTGGGTCTTCAGTGCCGGTCGTCTTTGCGTTGTTGACATGTTGAAAGAAAATGTTAAATTCGGTTTAACTCTCTGTTGAAATGTTTCTTTAGCTGCAAATTTAATAGATTGGAGAATTCCCGAATGCTGAAAACACTAAACTTGTGTTTATGGTTTATTTATCACAGGGCTGCAACATTAATCACAATCAAAATTGCAAAGGCTGGAATCTTTAAAGTACCATAATTTCTTCAACGAACAACAAAATATCCTGTTTTATTCTGCATAAAAACGGCTAACTCTGTAATTTTTTTTTTTTCAATTCTCCTGGATGCATCTAAAAGTGAACTTTGAACAGAAATCATCATTAATCAATTCATAAATCACAAATTTAATCACTTTTCTTGTCAGTATACAATCAATATATTGTGAATTACATTAAGAATACTGCACTACAAGACCTACATCTATTTCTTTTTTTTAGTTTTTTTTACATTGTCTTCTTTTGGACATTTTGTACTGCTGCTTCAAACATGGCGGGATTTGGCAGGCTGAAACGTATTGGTGTCATTCAAAAAAACAAACAAAAACCTTTTAATTCATAAATTCCTTGGACTCTTCACCCACTTACACGCTACATAAAAGGGTTTTTTGTTGTTTAATTGTAAATGTTTTACACTTAAGAACCTCAAAGTGCTCCCAGCTTTTGTTCTTTTGGCAGATTTTCCATTGTACCGGCTGTTTTTTAACCTTCCATTCCGAGTTAAACATACCTTTTGTACCCTATTTGAAAGACTGCATTGGTAGCTTTTATCAGCTGTTTTTGCATTTTTGTGAGTATATTATTGACAAAGTTGTACTGTATTTGTGCAAATGTGCAAAACAACAACTGCACTATTGTCCATCACCTCGACTATGCACACAATATCAGCATAAACAGTGGGGATGCAAGTACAATTATGTTTTTGGATGTCATTGAAGAACCCGTACAAACAAGACATTGTATAGTCAACTGAAATGAACTCACAACCCGCAGGAATTGCAGGGGCACTAACCATTCTGCCATTGTGATCTTCTGTTAAAATGCTTCATATTTGTGATCATTAACATTAGAAACCTCTATTCAATAAATCCAAGTTTATCGAGCATGCCGCAGACCTCGAATTACAGATCAATGTTGCGTGAAATTATATTAATTTGACTGAAAATAGGTGCCCTTTTTACACAAAACACTCAAATGCACCAGGGCTGGGAGACTTGATGGAGCATTGAGGCTATTTCTGAGATGAATTTGTCAAGCAATTTCTGGTTAAATGCATTGATCTATTGTCAAAACTATTATTCATAAATATTGTAAGGTTATAACTGTTACTGATTTTGATGTTGTACACTTTGTCCTTAAAAGCTCTATGTTATTTACCTCATACTAAATGTATTACAATTTCCACTGTACATATTCTTTTCTTGGACTTCACATTTTCCAAAAGTTAAAATGTTGTGAAGGGCACAGGCTAAACTCACAGATTTCTGGCAGTGCATCCTAATGAAAGTTGACATCTCCCAGTCTTGAATTTGAGGGACACTCGGAGCTAAAATTAAATTACATCAACGTTTGCCTAAAACGTGTTTCTTTTTTAATATATTCTTTATTTTTTTTCCAAACGCTGGAATCAAAAGAAATTTAAGAATAACAAGGTCACAGTCAGAGTAAGAGGCTTTTCAAAAAGTATTTCTCATGGAGTGAATTTGATTTCATATTACTGTCTTATCAGTTAATATATAAACTAAAATGATTCCTTTACGAGCTGTCTAAAATGTAATTCTCCTCAAAAATAACAGAAAGTCACTGTAGGTTATGGGTAGTTCTGTTGCTCAGTGCGCTCTCGATGCTTTTCCATTCATGGATAAATAAACCAGCCACATGTTCAGTGTCATGTTTCTAAACATCCTCATAAAGTGCTGCTGGACCATACCATTGGCACTGTTGTCATTCCTCAATTTGAGTCATTTACCAAATCTGAGTCGTTAGCTTGACTAGATTTCCATCATTTAAAGAGACAGACACTGTTCAAATGTTATCTGTCAGCTGTAGTCTTATAGTTCGTCAGTCATTTGATAAATTTTGTTAAGACAGATTCATATGTATTTTTAGACAACTCTTGCCTGCTGTAGGCACCAAACACATTCAATAATACACTAAGTCAGTTGATCCTGATTTATCTGTTTGCTCAAGTTTTCTAGCAGTTAAATGTTGTATTTTCAGAAACGTTTGCTTTTAAAGCGCTTTGTTTTTAAATGACACTGTACGTCTTTTTGTGTTTTGTGATTTTAATGCAACTTTTCCTGTTATGTAAAGCACTTTGAATTGCCTTGTGTTTGAATTGTGCTCTACAAGTAAACTTGCCTTGCCTTAAATTAGTTTAAAGGAACAAAAGGATTTTCTGAACAATGACACTTCAAATGCTGTATGGCAAAGATCACTCAAACATACATACATGACTCAAAATAGAACTTTGAGTGAATTAAAAATGTGGCGAAACTATAATAACATGAAAAAGCGCTTAAAAATCGACTTTGCAAAGTGTGTCTCCTTTAAACAAAGCCAGAAAATGCAGCTATCACAGTCATCCTGCCGCGTCCTTGTCCTCTCACTGTCATCTTACCATTCCGCAATATGCTATTTCCTGTTCAATCTCTACCTCTGCCTCCGTGGTAACCTTTCTCTGCTTAGCTTCACTTTACAAGCCTCCTGTCCTCTCTCTCTCCTCTCTGTCGCAATCTGTCCTCCGTCTCAGTGCAGCCATCTTGCTCACAAAAAAGAAAGAAAAAAATTCAATTACAATCAAGATGTTTGTCTGGGTGCATGGCGGCTGAGGGCGGAGGGCGGGGCAGCTGGACGGAGCAGGTCGAGGGTATTAACGGGCTGTCAGTGCAACCTCGAGGGAACCTTCTCCAACAGAAAGCCATTGGCGCAAACGTCACACAGATGAGTATAAATGAGAGGGACCTGAGTGCATTGGATAAATCACTCGAAGCTGAGCCGAAGAGAACATGCTACCATCATGTAGAGCTGTGGTTCTCCAACTAGTGCCATCTAAGAAAATATTTAGCCGTCCGAGTGCCATCAGTTTTGAACCAGGTCTTAACTAAACAAGGGCTGAATGTAAAATAGTACTAAACCATTGCTACAAAGGTCTAAACAAGAACAAAAGCAAAGGAAGAGAGAAAAGTGGATACAATGTACTCTAAATTAAGCAAATACTGACACACCAGAACTGTCTGTGCACCACCAACTTTACATTTTATTTTTGTTTTGCAATTTATTTTACTAAAGGACACATATTCTGCAAATTTTTTAAGCTTTTAACCATGTTCTAACAATGTTCCATCATCAAAAACATACCTGGAGTTGTATTTAGCTCCAATCACGCTATACTGAGGAATGTTGATTTGAAAATCTTCTCCCTCTGACCGTCAAAAGCACTTCCTGCTGAACTCCCTCGATCAATAATGTTTTTTCAGATTTCATATGCGACTTATCCCAGAATCTTCCACTGTTTTAAGTCCTTAAATAATCGTCAGACTCGTTCTGAGCATTTCTGCCGTCTACGATCACTGCTACTACTAGCCTGACTGTAGCGTCCCTTAATGTGAACGTAACTAAATAGTGTAAGCGATAGGTGCCATCTACTGGCTGTATACACCAAGTAAGTGTCAGCTTAGACAGCAAAGAAACTTGTTCATTTAGTGCATAATTTTAAAAAAAGTCAAATTTACGTTACTCAAGAGCATGTTTAAAGACTAATAGCAATATGAAAAATTTATCATACTTTTCCTTTAAGATTTTACTGATCACTTTTAAAGCTTGTTTATAGCTAGCACCAAGTTACATTTCTGAGCTTTAGATCCACAGGCAGGTTCATGTTTGCTGTTCCAAAGTCGAGGCTCTGGACAACGTGTGATGGAGCCTTTTCAGCTCCTCGGCTTTGGAACGACCTGCTGAGGAGAAAAGGCTTGTTAAAACTACCTTTTATTGAGTGACCTTCCTTTAACTGTTTGTATTGTATGTTATTATAGTATTGTTTTCTTTGTTTATGTATGTTTTTGTTTAATCTCTGTCTGTCTCCACTGCTTCTTTTGTTTGTTTCTTTTATGCTATGTGTATTGTTCTACGATGCTGACTGTGCAAGTACTCTATTCACCTTATTCCGGAAGTTGCCGTACGCGTCACCGTCTTGTTTCTGTTGTATTAGTTTACACGGAGCAGACGAGCTCAACAGAAAATAAGTTCTACATGGACTAAAAAGACGTTTTCAGACTGACCAGGAAATCGGTGCGTTGTTGACTTGTTGTTGCTCGTGTTCATTAAACATTTTACACAAATCAACCTACTTTATGTAACATTTTAGAGGCGAGACTTTTCCCTCGTTCGTCATTAGCTTTAACGGAGTTCTCGTCAAACAGAAGTGCGTTTACAACAGAAGTGCAAAAAACGGAAAAAGTGGGCGGGGCAGAATAAGGTCAATAAACAAAGATTATCATTATGTTATTAAACTTGACTCACAGCAACTCGTTTTAAGTATTACACAAATCTGTATGTTTGGTGTACAAGTTAAAGCTGTGATACCCAACTTCTTTTCTTTAAAAGCAGCACTGTGTGACAAAATCAGACCTGTGTGCACCGTCTGCATCGAACTGTAAACACTGTATCGACCATAAACCATGAAGAGCCTGTTAAGCCACAAAAACATGTTGTCTGTGTGATGGCGGTCCACCTCTGCTTTGCTTTGCCATCAAAAGCTGCATGTACGGTGTTCACATGCCCAATATTCATGCACGTGAATATTAGCAACACGCCAAAGAGATTCTGAGAGCTAAGAACAAGCTAGAAAGACTTAAATACCAGCCTTCTTCCTGTCACGGTTGGAAAATGAGGAACCCCAGCTTTAGTTAGATCTTCTTTTTTAATCTCCAATCTCTGGTAGATTGACTGTGAGGTTTGAATGCTATGTATAAACAAGCTGCAGCAAAAGGCCCTGCACGGCCTCTCTGGATCATTTTGACTGTGACTTTCACCATCGAGACAGATGCCTTAACCATCTGAGAAGATATAGTAAATATGACATGATGCAGCGCAAACACAATGTAACTTCATATCACAAGTGTCAGATTCAATAAACCAAAAAGCAGTTTCTGTCACAAAGTTATTGCACAGTTTGACAGAGTCTCTGTGAATGAATCAGTCCAGCATTTCAGACCATCAGCAAAAACTGTGAAAGACTAAATAGATGTGCAGAAGTGAATGTTTCAAAGATAAACTGTCAAGGTGTGACAGAAAACAATGAATAATAACAGAAAATAAAATATAAACTAATATAAAGGCTTGCAACGTAAAGAGTTAAACAACAATAGACTTTAACTGGATATGAATACAAAAATATGTACTGTATATGTTATTGCTTTTCTCTGAATATTCCATGGTATAGCTTAAACGTATCTGTCGCCATGGAGACAAGTGGCACCGTTAGGACAAGTTACAGGTCAGGTTTTTCAAGGAAATTTTAATCCATCAAAACACCATTTTTAAATTTGAATTTTTTATTAAAAAAAAAAAAAAAAAAAAAGTGTTTTGGTAGGTCTTTTTTGGACAGGACAGTGCAGGATGAGGATGAGAGGGAAGGACAAACGGCAACTTGACAGAGATGGAATCAAACTCACGACGCTGGTCGTGTGCACATGGAGCCTGGCATGTGTGCTATCCACTCTGCCTCTTTGCAGCAGGGATGCTCTGATCCAGCATTTTCAGCTCCGATACCAAATTCGATACATGGGCTTTAAGTATCTGCCGATACCCGATATCAACCAATGAAAATGGCATTTATTTTCAAAGCCAATCCAAATGGGTTGTGCAACTATTCTTTATCCTTCAGCTAACGACGGAACAACTTTACGTAAACAAAACCTCAAACATCATGAGATGTTCTGGGCCTGTTAATAAGTCAATTCAAAGGCCCAACCAGAATATCGGCTGAACCGATAAAACTGATGAATAAAAATCCATTGTTAAAATGACATTTTCTAATGTCAATGTAAAAGATAAAGCACTTAGCAAATGAATAAAGCAAATAAACAATAACTAAAACAGTCACTTAAAGGGGAAACAATTATTCAATTAAATATTAAATACACCAACATATTCCAAAAAGTGTTACTATAATTTCTCTGTTTATTCTTCTAAGTATTCTTGACCATTATTTAACCAGGACAGTCCTACTGAGATCTGTATCTCTCTTTCAGGATAGTCCTGCCTCTAGAGGGGGGGGGGGGGTTTAGTGTTAGGCAAAACCGAAACAGACAGAGAGAACAGGCAAACTCCACTCAGAAAGGGCTGATGTCATCCAGGAGTTGAACACAGGACATTCTTGCTCTGAGGCGAGAGCACTAGCCACCGCTCCACAGTTTTTAAACTGTGAAAACTACATCTTTGTTTAGGCAAACCGTTACACAATAAACAACAGAACCCATACGTGATCTTCATCTATAAAAACTGCTGGTGCAAGTCTTCCCGGTGTGCTTATTTAGCTTTTTATTTAATAGTCCCTGGAATATAAACACAGTGGTGGCGTTTGCGGAGCTGTTTTAAGTGAGTCGAGAGCAGTAATCATGGGATATAAATAGACTCAAGTGCTTTTCGTGCTCAGTTGTGTGTGTTCCCTCTTCCCCAGCTTCTCTGCTCCATCCTCTGCCTCAGCGCCTCCACAGTGACCCCTGTTTGGAGCTCAGCCAGGACATAACCACTGTCCCGGGATGGTTCATGGTCATCGCGAGCCGTGGACCGCATTATGCATAAATATAATGGATATCCTCAGCTTAAACAAAAGGCTGCACGTGTCAGCGGCTTTGAACAACAGATCACTGGAGCTCAGATAAAGGGCTTTGAATAATGCGCGCTAAAGGACTTAATGGGCTGTGGTGTTGATGCGAGGCTATATCTGTGACCTTTTAACACACTAAAAGAGAAACACCAACACTAAAATCTACTGATGATTTAAAGATTACAATCTAGTTGAAGAAGTACCTTTTCAACCAACCATTAGACCTAAAGAGTTAGTTTTTGTTAGTTTTTTTGACTTTATTAAGGATATGTACTTCATTACCCATGTTAATTTATTAAAATCTATTCATTAAATATTAACTAGATATTAATAAAAATATATTATGTTTTGCTATATTGTAATATATCAATAAAACAATACGGTAACACTTTAGAATAACTCCCCTCATTCCTGCCTTAGTAAAGCATGACTAAAGACTTAATAGTGAACAAAGAATTTATTAAGAATGATTCAGGCTTATTAACAACTTAACTAATACTCTAATCCAAATTCCTAGCCCTAACTAAGTTAAGTAGTTACTAATCCTGAATCATGCTTAATAAACTATTTAATAGTTGTTAGTAAACTACTTTGTTAATGCTTTAATAAAGCAGGAATAAGGGGAGTTATTCTAAAGTGTTACCAATAATACTAATGATTATAACCTTCTTATTACTTGACCAAACTCACTATAACATAAAATAACAGACCTAGTTCATAATTAACTTATTTCTCGCTTTTCAAATGCAGTCCAATGCTTTTAATTATTCACTGTTTCAACACTTTCTGAAGCTAGAGTGTAGTTTTACTGTCTCTCCACTGATAGCATGCAAACAGCGCAGTAGCATTTGATTTTATATGTTTTATTGACCTTTTTTCAACCAGGAAAGTCCCACTAAGATTAAGAATCTCTTTTTTCAGGGGAGTACTGTACATGTTTTAAGCGACAGGGGAAATCTACACAGACACGGGGAGAACATGCACATTCCACACAGACAGGAGTCAAACCCAGGACCTGCTTGCTGTGAGGTGAAGCCACCGCTCCTCTCACTTACGTTACATCCCCGTTTTCAGAGGATGAAACGTTATATAATTAGACGCAGACAACACAGCGGTCTCATTTTAACCCCAAGAGCTGCTTTTACAACAAAAAAAAAACAGACCAGTCCCTTTAAAGGTTTTGCTGTGGCCCCTGAAAGGAGGGGAACAGCCAGAAATCATTTTATTGTGTGTATGTTCCTTTCACATTCAATCACAGAGTAAACAATCACTGAAGAGAATAAAGGGAAACTAAAATAGGTCAGACTGGCACAAATACAACAATGTGACTTGTTCAGGGTCAAAAACACTGAGCAACAGAATTTTGATTGACATGAAAGTAACACTGCTGGATTTGAGGCATTTTTAGAGCATTTTTATGTTTAGAAATAATTATATTTTCATTATCACGCATTCAATTCAATGTTCCAATGCTCTTTCAATATTCATTTTTAAGGTGATTATGCTGTATTTTTGGATTAAGACACATTTAGGGCTCATACCTTACCTACATTTTGTCTCTTTGCTGTCAACTTTCCCTCCGTATCTTCTACACAAACCCTGAACCAGTCCATTTGGCGGATTTGAGACAGATTTCTTCTTAGCTCATATCTCAGTTTATGCACCAGCGACCCCTAATACAAATCACAAAAGCTGCTGGGCCATAGCAGTCTGCTTTCCCCGCTTTAAAATTAGCCCCCAAACACCTCAGGAAAACAGACCTGGCATATTTGTGTGAAAGGATTTTTGTTAAGCTGCAGGACTGAAAATGCATTTAGTGGCAGAACAGAAAATGCATTCATTATTGACAAGGCCATTTGAATTAACAGCTTGAGTGACAGCTACAAATTAAAGTGTTATGTTGCACATTTTACAGTAAATGCATATTGTGCTCGTTCTACATTCTGCATACATTGATTCCAACATAAACATTTGCAACATACTACTTCAGCTGTTGTAAATAAATATTTATTTGTGTGTAGTACGGACAGAGGTTGCTAAATATCCAAATCTGCAAATAGACTTTTTGGAGCTTTTAACCAGGTCCTAACATGGTTCCTTCATCAAAACATATACCTAGAGTTGTACTTAGCTTCATACACGCTTGTTTGAATGAGAGTCAATTTCTGCTCACTTAGTATTTCAATATATGCACGGAAAGTCATGTTTTTTCTTTTGTTTTCTGCTATTTAAAAGACATACTGCAAACATGAGACTAAAGTTGAAATAAAATACCCAATCAATCTGGCAATCTCTCATTTCATTATTTCTGTTTAGGTGCTCTTGCTCGTAGCCTCAAAAATCACTCTGTGTCAGTTTTCCCCAGGTTGTGACATCAAATGTAGAAATCTGGAGGTCGTCAGAGTTGTTTTTAAGTCCATAATTCATTACTAAACATTCAGAAGATTTCTGGCATAGAATTGCTTTCATTAAAACATCATAATTATATCAGCATGGGCCACGTTGCTTAATAAAGCTAGCTTTTTAACCCTGGATTCATTCCTCTGCCAGTAAATGTGGTGCTAAGATCAAATCCAAACAAGGGACTGCAGACTGATTGAAAGCAACAGTAATAGTAGTAAAATGAAATGCCAAAGCAACGGTCAAGACAATGTTTAAAGTCTAAATGACAGGTTAGACAACACATTTCACCAAAACATAGTGAACATGATTGTATTTAAGATTTTACTAAACATTTTGCCTATTTATCCCCTGTTTGACAGTTTTCGTAGTGTTTATGATGTTACTTCCTGGTTGAATGTAAGCAGCAAATACGACATAGTTTCAAGTAATTCCACAACTGTTACTAAGCAACCATTTTGAAAACAAGGGCCAAAATCCATATAAATTACTCAATAGTTATGATTTGACAAATAATAATACCTGAAAAGAACTTTATTTTGTTGAATGACCGTTTAAACTGTCAAAATATTGTGTAAATCGTCTCTGTATTTATAATTGTACGTCACAGAGGGCTTCCATTTTACAACTCAGCACTACTTCCTGTTATTTTGAGCTTTTCTTTATCAAAATATCTGCACAAACTACAACTCCACAGACGTAAAACTATAATAAATAACTTTCATAGGTACTAAGTCATATTTAGAAAATGTTGAGAACGTGTCGTATAGACTTTAAACACCACCAACGACACAAATAATGTATAATATGTGTCTCTTAATTAAACTCACTGACACAGAAACTTTTGAATGAGAACAAGGGGGCTGGGTGGTCCCTCTCTCTCCCAGGTGAAAATTGATTTGTCTCCAGCCTCTAAGTCCCGCAGCTCCAGTCTTCCTGTGATGGAGAGCATTACCGTCAATCACCGCGGATCAACACCGCAGCGATCCCGGGACAAATTATCTTGTTCAGGAGCAAAGCATGATGGGAGGAAGCGAAGAGGACAGCCCTTCCCTCCCTCCCTTCCTTCTCCATACCCCTCTCGTGTGGGCGTCTGGGGGATTTGCTCGCCTCCCTCTCTCTTCCTCCCTCTCTTGAAGGTATCGTGTGGGGATTTGCTCGGCGATGGAGGAAAAGTGCTGCTTGTAAAAGTTGAGGGGCTCCTTATCTGATGGGGCCTGATTCTTTCCGGTGGCTCTCAGAGAAAAGAGCGGAATACATTAGAGAGAAGATGGGACTTTAATAATGTCACGAGTAAAGCATGATACTGAGATGGAGAGATTGTCTGGAAGATGTGGATAGACATGTGAATATATTATATGTAAATGTATTAACTACACACTGTCACCGCTCTGTAACCGTCTAATGTGGGCCCTTAACACATTTAGTCAGACAAATTAATCAGGCATGATTTTAGCGTAGCCTGCTTATGTATTTTGGGGCGTCTCAAAAATAAAGGACACAGATTATTCATTATGACTGTTATTTACTTAAAATATTTACTCGTCTCATGTTTTAGAACTTACCATAATGTTACTGACAACTGACTTGACTGTAGCAGCCAGGCGTTCCCTCATCAGGATTTGGTCTTAGCACAATATTTACTGGAATCACCGCAGGTAAAAAAACAAACGCTAGCTTTCCCTGACAAGCTAATGTACGCTGTTGTAAGGAACTTGATTTGACTGCAGAAATGCAATGATTCATGGTTTTGGGGAAAAAAAACCCACAGGAGATCTCAAAGGTCTACTTTTGACACCACAAATCTGGAAAAATTCAAACAGAACATTTTGAGGAGGCACAGTGACAAACTCATAATAAGGATTCAAACAAGTATGATTGAGGCAAAATAAAATCCAGGTATGTTTTTGATGAAGGAACAATGAACAAATTTGCATAATATGTGTCGTCTAACATATTTTACACATTAATCGGGCATGATTTTAGCATATTTATATGACTTTTGGGATATCTTTAGTCAAAAGTAGCTGGTTTAGTTAATTATATGGGAGCTTTAAAAGCTAATGAATGATTTTCAATGTAATATCTTTTTCCCCCCCTGAAAAACACCGACTTATGTGTGCGACAATATTGGTTAACTTCTTTAGTTTAGAGGCCCGGAGTCATCATATATCTTGCATATGTCACCATTTCTTTTATACTGTTACTTTGCTGTTGCAACACTGAACTTTCCTCATTCAATTTTAACCAACAGTCAACACATTTTCCAGGTTTTAACATACACATAATAATGTCAAAACAAAACTTCCAAAGTGGTTACATCCCATTCCTTGGAAAAATATACATTTTGAAAGCCTTTTACTCACAACATTTCTTATTTCTATGTTTTATTAGTGTTGCATTTCACCTTTGAACACTGATTATTTCTTTGAATTGAACACAAAATCCGGGTGCACGGTGGCAGAGCGGCTAGAGCTTCTGCCTCTCAATAAGGAGATCGTGGGTTCGAATCCCAGACCACCCCAACATCGTGGTTTCGAATTCCGAACCACCCTAAACATCACACGATCTCTCTGGGTGGAGTCTGCATGTCCTCCCCGTGTTACCGTGGGTTCTCTCCGGGTTCTCTGGCTCCTCCCACCGTCCAAAGACATGACTGTACAGGTTAATTGACAACTCTAAATTGCCCCTAGTGTATGAATGTGAGAGTGAATGGTTGTCTGTCCTTGTCTGTCTCTCTGTGTCAGCCCTGCGACGAGTTGGCCACTGTCCAGGGTGTACCCCGCCTAAGGCCCAAAGTCACTGGGATAGGCTCCAGTCACCCGCGACCCCTAACGGGAATAAGCGGTAGAAAATGAATGAATGAATGAATGAATGAATGAACACAAAATCCTTCTCTTCTTTCATAACTTGTTTATGTGTTTTCCTTGTTATACGTAACGCGTCTTTGAGTTATCCTGAAAAGCTGGATATAAAACCGATGCATTATAAAAAAACAGTCAGACATCACAGTGAGTATTCGTGACGGTGCACTTTCTCTCCACGTCTCCTGCTCTCAAGCCAAACAGCTCCTCCTGGAAGCCTCTGGGACCGACCTGAGCCGTGTCAAAAGCAGAGCACGCAGCCCACCTCCTGCTCCTCAGACTCCATTCAACCAAATATAGACACAAAATGAAAGGCTGGAGACAGAGCCAGGATCCGACGTGACAGAAAAGAGGACTTAAACCGGTCACGAGGATAAATACATAGAGAATGAGCCTTGGGGTGATTGGAGTAATCATTGGGAGTGTTTGGTGGTGCCATGGAAACAGGTCGTGTAAGCTTCCTGTGTCATTCATGTGTCTGTGTCTTAAGGGACAAAATGGGACATGGGTTTATGCATTTGACTTAATACAGGTGTGAAGTGAGGGGTCATAACATGTATTTGAAGGAAAAGTCCAATAAGAATTCCACAAATCCACACATTCTGAACCTTCTCATTATTTATTGGAACTAAACAAGCTAGGCTGGGGTTTTAGTACACTGGTAACTTTTGAGTTTTCCCCAAAAAAAAAAAAAAAGCATTTTGTATAAGCAGCACATTATGAAAAAATGTGACCGCCTCGTGCCCTATGCATCTAATAACACATTATTTCGTCAACACGGAATTAGGAGATGAAAGCAGTGCTCTGATTGGCTGCGCATGTGTGGTCCACCCCAGTTTCACTATGCAGTTTGAAAAAAAGCAGTTTTAATGCTGTGCACGAGCCCAAAAATTAATGCTAGTGAATAATATATTTAGGAGAGCCAGGGACGATTTACACAGATTAACAAAACACTTTCCGTTACCTGGCGTAAACATCAGGATCCCCAGCCCCAGCTCTTTTCTTTCTCTTTTCATTCTTCTCAACTGACAAGGAATTTGTGATTGAACAATGTCATGCGTTTTTAAGCTATTGTGAAGTGTAACAGTGAATTAAGGCTCTTTTATGTTCTTTAGAAAACAGACAATAACCAGCTTCAAAACAAATAAACACTTCTCTCACCACGTTTTGTAGGCTTTTTTCCCAACAAATGTGACGTACAAACTGCCGTAGGTGCCATGTTTTATTAGCGCCCTCTCGTGGTTATTTACCAGAATATAACCTTTAAATTTGAAACAGCTGGGAATATGGAGCATATTAACCTTTATAGGTGCATCATGTGCCATTAAACGTACCTATTTCTATGGAGACAACTAGGTGACGCTAATTTACAAGTCAAATCTGTGGAGCTGTGACCTAAAAGCATGTTGTTGTTTTATAAATCGACTCTACATGTATGGAGATGCACCTTTAGGCACTGAACACTGAACCAAACACTGGGCATGTCATATGAGCAAATACACACAGATATTATTAAACAGAAACATGATAAGAGAGATAAGTGAACCATATGAATATTATTTCCCCATTGAGCCCATACATCTCACTGAAACCTCGGTCACGGGGAGATGGTTTATTGTACAGCGTGTGGTTGTGTTGCTAAGCAGCAGAATCCTCCTTTGAATGTCAAAGTGTTTGAATATTCGAGTGTCCGAGAGCAGGCCTCCGAAGGTTTTACTCTGATTAATGACAATTAACTCACTCCAGTGTCTAATTTAAACGGTGCAAAGACAATCTGCTGATTTGAAGACATGAAGCAAAACGTACCCTCCAATCGCAAACATAGGAGCTGAGGTTAGATCCGTGTTATGTGTTTTATTTTTTACATTAATCTGAAAAATAAAAGAAGCAATCGTTTTGTAAAGCAAATTTGTGTTTGAAATTCGACCCAACTGGAAGTGTAGTAAAGGTCAGCACAGCACATTTATCCATATTTTTCTAAAACTTTCAGTCTTACTTTGGAGGAATTTAAAGTAGTGTATTAATATTAGTGTTTAGCTTCTTGTCAATCTTAGAGACAAGGTGGCTACAATAAGAAAGACACAATAGCTCATATATAAGCAATTGTTACCTACTGAAATAAAAGTACCCAACAAACACCTGAAGAAAGAAAGAAACACAGGGCAGTATAAATCAACAGTGAGAGTGCAATATATGTGAGTACTATGGTTGGGTTCACTCTGATGAGAGGAGTCAGCCACACATAAAATAACACAGAATTCAATTCAAGGCTAAAGAAAAGCTAATGAATACAAGCTGCTGGTTTAAACGAACATATATCTCAGCGGCTATGTGCAGACTAAAGATGAACTAAAAATCAATATCAAAATGTAAGCCCTGGTTCTCACTGCTGTTGGATGCAGCTGCCATGTTGGAGGGTGAAGTCACGAAGGTCGACTAAACATGTCAGCTACCAAACATTACCATGACATTACTTTTTGTGCATCATGACAACTTTTTAAGACAACAGGAGTCAAGGCTACAGTTAGAAATGTCCAGCCGCATACCCTTATGTTGATTCAAAAATAAATAAAATATATAATATAAATAAGTAATTAATGAATGTACATTTTCTGAACTTGGATTGTCAGATTGTAAATATTCACTGGCCATTCGTCCTCATTGAATGTTAGTCTCTGTTTAATCAATATATGGTAGCAGCAAAAAACGAAATAACGTGTCAGCCTCTTTCACTCACTCAGCCTCAGAGCAGACACTTGCATAACTAAATTCATAACTACTTTTCTTATAACATTGTTACCTGGTTAGAACCCACATTGTACGACTAACCATGCTCCAAATACATCAACACATTTAAATCTTAATAATACAATCGACAATAACTTCAATAACGATGTAGCCATACTGGCAATTTTATAATACTTAAAGTGGACACCAGCATTTAACATAATGCCTATGTTTGGAAGTAAACCTTTTAAAATGGCGCCAGTTACAAATAATTGGCTCCCTCTGCTGGCCGCAATAGACAAAAAAAAAAAAAAAAATAGAGACATTTAGTGACCATTTAACACCTGGGCCGCAATGCTGATAATCTACAGTATGTGTTTGTAGAGAATGCTAGAACAGAAAGGCTCAGGGTGAGTCCAGCGGTAAAAGGGCTCACAAACTGAGTAAAACACTTTTCAGCCTATTACATAAAAATTTGAAGAACATCGCAGTGGAGTGATTCTGTTGCATGCTTAAAGAACTACATTTGCAGGTATGTTTTGATTAATGAAGTTATAACATGGCCAAATGCTCTAAAGGCAATTTTTCACGAATGTCTCTTTTAAATAAAGTCAAATCATAAAATATACTTTTACAATCTCAATGCCAATCAGTGCGACTGACCTCTTCTACCATTCACCACATTCACCACGGCACCTGATATCTGCCGTCTCCCATCCCAGCACTAACCAACACCGCTTTACTTCCGAGATCAGCAAGATCAGGCATTCTCAAGGTGTCCTCACATCTTCAATCAATAAACGGTCTTGTTGTTAAGAATGAACAAGAATTTCTTACTACCGTACAACAACCTTTTTTTTGTCATTATACCACATAATGACCATACAATCTTCTGACATTTCTGTGTAATTTCTTAGCAAATAATGCATATCGTGGATGTTTATTATTGCCATTATTGGTTTGTTTTGCATCATGCATTCACTGTCTAAAATCTATACACACTACTAATATAAAAGAACACAATGTAGTTTTGCATCGGTGTAAAAGAAGTTGTCCCTCAGTTGAAATCTCTTCATTTTGGCCTGTATCTACTTCTATCTTTCTTATGTCATACACCTTTCTTCATTTCCTCCTTTCCATTTGCTGATAAAAATCCAATGTGGAAACTATGAGGACATCGGACATGTGCTTTATAAGAATTCATTGCTGAGAGATTCAGTCCTTGGCCCCAGAGGAAGTGCACAGCCAGCAGCAATGACACATCAAAAAAGAACAGAAAAAACTCAAACGTAGGTACTCCAACAATATTTCTCGGCTCTCCAAGAGTATTTGAAAAAGGGAGAATAAACGTATTTTCATGTATGTTTTGCGATCCGTGTTTTAAGAGCCACTTTAGATTAGAAGTGGCTTTGCTCCAGGTTTTGATGTGCCAAGAGAACAGAATTTAATTAATAGTTTTTGTTTCGACAATTATACCACTTTTGTAATTGATTGGTGCAGGAATTATAATCATGATTACAACTTGATTTATTTCACAGGCCCATGTAAAGGTGTAGAAGGGTTTTTGGAGGGTTTTTGGAGGGTTCGGCGAGGACGCTTACCGGAGCAGCGGCTGTCGGAGCGGAGATGGAGGCGGAGGTGGAGGGTCGCCATCTTGGATCTGAGCCGGCTTCTTGGTCACCTGTTTGTAGATGTTTCGAGCCGTGACCCCGAGCCACAACATGGTGGACAGTGACGAGTAGTGCAGCACCACTCCCACCTGCGCAGACACAAACACCCGTCAGAAAAAGGTCAGAACACACAGGATGCGAGTTTTATTGTGTTTGTCATTATACTCTATAATAACAAACACAACAAAACTCAATTAAACTTAAAGGAAATATATTACACATTTTTCATATTGTTATTAGCCTTTAAACCTGCTCTTGAGTGTCTTCAGTTTGACATGTCATGTTTCAGAACAAAAACATTCCAGGTATGGTTTTCGATGACTAAAAGCTTAAACTGCGTATGACAGGTTTTTATGATTTTCAAATTTTTACTTTATTCAGTGCATTAATACTTTGTGTAAATACAAATTATAGTTTTACATCAATCAGGTCAGTGTTTGTGGAGAAAAGTTGAAAAATCTGTTGAAAATTACAGGAAGTAAACAAATTGATGACATCACACTGGGGAGACAAAGATTATGCATGATTTACACAAAATAAATTACTTTTTTTGAACATTTAAACATGAATTCAACAAAATAAAGGTGTTAACATGTATTTTTATTTGGAAAATAAACAAATCTGTGACATCTGATGAGTTTTGGCCCACTGTACAGATGGTTGCTATGGTAATTTCCTAGTGTGATGTCATCATTTACAACCAGGAAGTAAGACAAAAAACCTAAAAAATTGCAAAACCACAATGAAATTTGGGACGTTTTTGAACACAATTTGAAACATATTTATGTTAACTGTATTTTTGTCAAATGAGTGTCCAACCTGTCATAGGCCCTTTAATATTTGTCCTTTAAAGGAACAAATGGTTGCTGGATCTTGTGGCTCCTTTTTTCAGGCACAAATTATTTTCATGGGATATATGCTCTTTGTGTTTTAAAATGAAGCTAAAATGACACCAGCTCACACAATCTCAGTTCAGCTTGGATAGAAATCCAAGCTGTGGGAGCAGCTTGCTTTCACAAATCAGTCCGTAACCAGGGGACAGACAAGCAGTAAATGTGACGTGAGTGCAGGGCAGCTCTATGTACAAAGGTGCACAGATAGGACGGTGCACAGCCACAAATAGTCTTATAGATTAGAGTCATTCAGTGAGTGAACCTCTGAGCACTCAGAGGACCACTCAACCCTGGCTACATTTCACAGTGATGGGTCAACCATAACCTGTCACAAATCTTAATGCACAATGATATACTGTATTTAAAGATTGGAGGCATTTTGCTGTTGCATTAACATAAAGAACATCACCATGAGCCAACATAAAAAGGAGCAGATACCAGGCGTTTGCGAGCTTGGAGAGTAAAACATGCTTTGTTTTAAATTTAAGATGTTTTGTAAGAGCGGTGAGGGAGCTACAGTCAGATTACAGTAGGACTTTAATGGCCCATAACAATTCTAACAGGTAAACAAACGCAGGCTGTTTTCAGGGGAAACTTCTCCCAGAGTGCAGCCCTGAGCAGTTTAAAGTCAAGTTTCTCTGAGCAGTACCGTAGACTGAAAATTATTTTTCAGATGGAAGTCTTCAGTTTTAAAATAATCTCCAGATGACTACTTTTGAAACCTTTTCTACAAGTGCATATAGTTAACAAACTGTAATAGTTTTAACATAAGCATGTTTTGGGGAAACTATGATCATACTTTTCACATCCATCTGTGTAGCACAAACTGTTGTATGTTTAAATGCGCTATAGTGGCTTTAGATTCTCTTTCTAATCCAATACTTTCCAAGTTTCAGCGAAGAACTCCACAGCAGCTAAAACTTCTTTTTCTTTAGCGCGTTATCAATGTCACTCCAAGGTCTGTGTGTTTCTTTAAAAAACACTGCTCCGTCTTATCGGCCCTGAAAGAACACTGCCACTGTTTTCAAAGTGCTATTGAGCGCTGAAGGTTGTCTGGATGAGAGCGTTCTGCTGGGCTACACTGGTGAAGCCTTATCAGAGCAGGTGGAGGACACGCGTGAACAAACGTGAATAAGAATGATGGTCACCTTGGCGACTATCGCGAGTGATGGATTTCCAAAACGCACTGTACACATAGATATCAGCGTTTAAATATGCATGAGGCAAACTTTGTCTAAGGGCTTAAGATGCAGCGAGCGGAGGTGACATAACAGGACCAGAGTGCATCAAGGATTATTTTGGAAACAAGTGATTCTGAGGTCAACTCTAGTTCAAAGTAAGCTTTATATCTTAGTCATGTTTACTTATACTTATATAGCAGCTGTTGGGTCCTGAAACTATATAAAGAAGAAAGCATACATGACTGAATGATAAAGTTGGAGCACACATTCAAGACACATTCAAGACATTTGATTGACATCTTCGGCATACTATTTGTAAGTTAAAGGAAAAATATGATGCATTATTTGTATTGTTATTGGCCTTTAAACACGAGTGTCTTCAGTTTGACATGTCATGTTTTAGAACTACAACTAAAATACTTACAAAGAATACAATACAAAGAAAAACTTTATCTCTGTGTTGGGAGATGCCATTTTGACTTAGCTGTGGCTCCATCTACTGGCTGTAGAGGCAATTACACACATGTAAATATATACCCACAATGCTTTGTGCAGTGGATCTGATGAAGTTGTAGTTATCATGATTAGACAGAAGAAATGCTTAGAGCGAATCTGGCAATGTTTTAAGGACTTAAAACAGCAAACGACTCTGGGATAAGTGACGTCAGCATCGTCTACGTCACACATTGAAGGAGTTCAGAACACAGTGTTGGAGAGAGAGAAGATTTTCAAATAATAATAATATTTGAAATGATCAAACAATTGCTAAATCAGGAAAGTAAAAAAAACAACAAAAGGTGAACAAATGAACTGACCATCCACGGGTTACACAGAGTGATGTAAAACTAGCTCCATTCATATATAGCAGTTACTAATTCAAAACACAAAATTTCACTTATAAAAGGAAACTGAAACTAGCCACAATCTTTGGACTAAATAGAGAAAGAAATACAAACCCAAAAGTACTTAAGAAGTACTTAAGACTAGTGTATACTGCAAACTCAATTCCATGTGGAACTGCAGAAAAGCTCTTAAAATGCACCTGACAGCCAATCAGAAAGTTTATTAGTTTAGACTCTATTTGTCAGGGACGATGTACAAATTCATTAATCTTACAAAAGAAAAGATGTTCTGCACCATCTGCCTGCTGTCAACATAGCACAGCGATTGGTCGATCCAGAATGACTTTATGGGCAACAAATAGATAATAGCTTTCAAATGCTAAGGTTTGGGTAGAAAAAACAACAGCATCTCTGTTCAAAAGCCTATAATGGGCAGCAGTAGCTCAGTTGGCTCAGAGATCGTCTTCTGATCAGAATGGGTCCTTGATGTAAAGCACTTTGTGTGCCTCGAAGGTGGAAAAGTGCTGTATAAAAATGTGACCATTTACCATAATGTAATTGTAAACCATCCTAGCATAAATTAGGGTGTAAAAACATACAATCAATCAATCAACCAACACTAAATTTGGTGAAATTACATTGATATAGTGGGCTACTATATTGCCATGAGTATTTTTTGTTATATTTTATTGTTGTGTGTCAGTGCCCCACTTTTTTGCTCGCCTAGAGAAAAGATATTTGTTTATGCAATACATGCGATATCTTGATTGTTTTGATGCTTAACATGTAAAATGTTAAGTTTTTGTAGATAGCGGTTTAACAAAGAAATACTGCTCTGGTTCTTAAAAAAAAAAAAGTCATATATCGCAGAATATCAAGTGCAGTTAACTGATTATTGCATGTATCGCAAAACTGTGAACTGTGTATTATGTATCGTATTGAATTGTGAGGGACATTGACTCTTAGGCCTTGAATAAATAAATGAAAAATGAACGTTCCCACAATCCCACACTGCACTATGACACGTTTTGCCACAATGGTAGTACAAGAAAAGGCAGGGATGAAACAAAACAACAAAAAAAACCTTCACATCAGTACAAGCCAAAACTCTACTGGCCAGGTTGTACAATTCAGGAAATTCAAAAGTGCAATAACTGTGTGCTAAGTGAAACTAAAACAATTCCTCTTACTCTCTTCTATATATTTAAACAACGACCAGCTCTACGGACCAGTAAGTCTCTCAAACAAAATTCAATTCCAGTCTGTTTGCTTATTTAAATGACATCCGTGCCTCCCACCCTGCAGCCTTTTCCTCCATAGCACCAACGACAGCCCATGCTCTGCTGTTAAACTCCATCTAAGGACTTGTTTTAACAATTTTAACCATATGCTAACAGTGCTACATTCTCAAGCCCCGCTAAGCCTCCTTCTATTGGCGTATTCATTATATCGGCTCCCCACTGTTTCTCGATGCATAAGTAACCAGCTCAAGATTTTTCGCATGTGGGTGAAGAGACTCCAGACCGCTCAAATTGGACCCCTTGGAAGCACAAAGCAAATCAGGCTACGAATTGTAATATCCATAGCCCTCTTTCACCATCACCAGTTAATTTCACAGTGCAGCGCTAATGAGGGAAGCCTGTTTAAACTGGCAGCCAGAGCTAACTCGAGATCTGGGTCATATTTCGAGGCAAACTATTATTTAAAGATGGACTCTTGGAAGGCGGGAGCCGGAGAGAGACCGGGCAACACAAGGACGTGCGGTTTGCAGGCGTTTTGGTTAATAAAGGTGATAGAATGAAATGTATGCAGGTAGGAAGGCTGCGCGGAGACAATTAGGAGTGATGGGGCTTTGAGGTGAGGGGGTGTTGTTAAGTATTCAAGAAGCGGCGTGACTGAAGAGGAGACGTGGACGACCTGTTCTCTGGGCTTTGTCCGTGACCTGCTATGCTAATGGTATCGTAAGACTTACAGCAAGGAATGTCATCGGTCCCAAAGATGGACCCATTCTGTGTTGGATATTGGTAATTTGACTTTCCCGTTCCGCTCTCACGTTATGTTATGTTACGTTCGTTGTATACTTAGTTAATATATCGAAATTTAGATAATACTGTGAATGTTGTTTTGAAGATATGCACAAATTTGAATGTAGAGTAAACTGTGTATTAAGAAATGCTACAAAAAGAGCTGATTAAAAATAAAAAATGAAAAAGATCATGTTGTAAACTGTCAATTAAGGTTGTATTTCTACACGTTTGTGATTGTGATTAATTTTACAGACATTTCGCCATTAGTCTGATAATTAAACGTCAATCAATACGTTTAAAGACATGTTGGAAATATTGACACTCCATTTGACTTTAAAACACTGTATCTTGGATGTAAAACTCCAACAATGGAAACAACAGATAGATACCAGTGGAATGCACTTTTTTCTGCAGAAAATACTACAATAACAAGGAGATGGATGACAGGCATGGAGCCGACTGTCAAGGACTGGACTGAAATAACTTTGGACATTTATAAAATGGAAAGACTTTTGCAGTGAACCTGAAAATGTTCAATTTTGCTGGACATTGGAACAAATGGGACGGATACAAAAGAGGACATATGCCATCCGGACTTTCTACGGACTATCCTCTTTCTCTTTGTCTTTTTGCTTTCTTTGTCCTGTTTTGTTTGTTTATGTTTCATTGACCGAATAATTGTTTAAACAACTAATGACTTGAAATCTTAGCATCTATAATTGACTCTCCCAAAACCCCATTCTCAGGACAAAATCTGACTTGGCACGGATATCAGAACTAGAATTAGACCACAGGGTAATATTAATAAGCACTATTATTTTGCGTTGAAAATTTAATTTTATTGAGTCTTTATTAGTATTATTGCGGTATCTAAATCTGTATCCAATATTGAGCCTTTCCTTAAAATCAAGCTTGAAATTTGTCCTGTGACTACTTAATATGATCTCAAGTTAAGCCAAATGTAGACGGCACATTTGTATTTATTTTTTGACATTCTCGTCCCAATTCTTGGTTTTGTAGGTCACCGCTGCCTTGGGGCAGATGGACAAAAGTATAGCACCTATGTCTCTGTAAACATCATCGCAAAAAAATCTTTGTAAAGTGTCTTTCATGAGTAACTCTATCCAATCAGAGAACAATTACAGGCACTAATTGAAATGGAAAGTATAGACATAAAGTCTGTAACCAACATCAATATTGGAATCAGCTGGAATAGAATATTACATTCAGATTGAAATATGGGTGAAAACAAACTTTTTTTTATCTCATTAAAACAAATAAAATTGACTTTCAATCTAAATTGAATATACATAAATTAGACCAACCAATAGTCAAATTTCTTCCTCAGACGTCTCAACTCAGCTCCAAACAACATGCTTTTACCGACGATGGATTGACTGTAGATCTCTCAATTAAACAGACCAAAACTCATCACTGACAATTCAAAATGATTCAGTCATGATTCCATTAAATTTAGATTTATTCCAAAACCTTAATTCAGACTGTGGGAAAAATAACATCTCAGTAAAATGACTTTATGAGCTGAAAACGCTTCTCAATTAAAATTGCATGACCATTTCTAAAATAGAAATATGCTTTGCCAAAACCTAAATGACTTTAGTACTTGCCCAAAGCTCGAAAACTACCAGAGACTTTGTGAACTCGTCCCGCGTCTGGGGCCCGGTGCGTCTCGTGGGTGCAGCAGATTCAGAGCACAGAGGAGAGAGACTGGATTGGAGCTTTGTGCGATCACGCCTCGACTCCAACGCTGCCGTAATTATCCCAAAGAGTGTCTGCTGGGGCCCTCCTCATCCCACGGGGCCCCCCACAGTCTGGGCTCCGTCCCAAGTCTGCGGAGCGCTATCCCGTAAGCTCGTTGGTGAGAGCAGCAGCTACAAAACCACCATTCACAAGGCCCAGGGACAGAAGGAGATAAATGAGAGAGTTGGATGCAGGAGTTAATGGGTTTAGTCGATGCACCTGCAAAAGAGGTCAACAGTAGTGCATCCAACTAAACTGTGCGCTAAGTAGCTTTTTAGAAATGTCTGTAAGTTCTGCTAAAATATAGAGTTGCCAGTTTAGCGAGTGCTAAGGACAATCCAAAGAAATAAACAATATGTGGATTCAATATTTCAGTATTTTACATTGCAGCTTCATGGTGCAGAAGAGAAAGTGTTTGCTTTGTCATTCATATATTCGTCAGTGTCTGAGTAACCATAAAATGTACTCAAGTAAATGTAACATTACTTAAAAATTATTTTCTTGAAGTAAAAGAACAATGTAGTGCTCATAGACATTATTAGTGTTTAAGGAAACGAATAAAAAATTATGACAAAAATAAAACTAAATCATATCTAATGGAGTAGTCCACAAAACACAAACGTTCAAATCATTTAATATAGTCAACATAAAGCTTTAGTCCCTTACAATGGAAAAAGAACCAAAACTTTTACTCAACTTAGAGTCTTACTACACTATCAAATATTACTCAAGTAGGACTGAAAATACTGCTTCAAACTCCACAAGTTACTCAGGTAAATGTAACAGAGTGGAATCTACCAACGTTAACGTTAGATATTTGTTCAGCAATAGCTTATTTAAAAATACCAAACCCAGATGAATAAAACACTGCAAATAATTTTCCAAAAATAAAACATGAGTTATGAATGTAACCATAGTTCTATGAATCCCAGATGAAAGCCCTGACCCTCAAAGGGGATGAAACACCTACAATGGAAACAAGAGATGGATATCTATGAAATGTACTTTTTGGCAGCAGCAAAAAACCCTATCACAAATAAACGGAAGAAACCAAATGACCCAACTGTCAAGGACTGGCTCAAATCACATAATAAATAAACCTTTGCAGTTCATTCTGACTTTGGTTGTATTCACCAATCACTGGAATAAACTGAACAAATGTGCAAAATGACATGTGCCACACTGAAGTTCATTATACCTAATACACTAGTGTACTATTGTTTTCCTCTCTGTTTCTTGTTTTTTATATTTTGTGTTTCACAAAAATACAAAAAGAATACAAAAAGTCCTCCATTTCTTCAATAAATAATGAATACATATTTGATGCATAGAGACATGAAGGAAGCAGAGCATTTAACTCAACACATGAGTTGGTTTTCTGGGTCAGTGTTCACATTTGACTCAAAGTGAATAGAACTATAATGCATCTCCATGACAACACATTAAAGTTCAATGTACCTCCCATCTTTACTGCTTTTACTTCAGTTCTATTTTTGTTAATCTTGTTGAGTAGTTGGTAGTAATTATTTTATTTATTTATTTTTTGTTTAATCTAATAAATGACTCAAGTTAAAGTGGTTAAAGTGTACACCCATCCATGTACTCTCACATGTATCTAATTAAAAATGTAACAAGGCATGTCATTTCAAACAAACCAGTCGATTTTTGCATTGATTTCCACCAGGAAAGAACATCTGATTAAGGGTTTTTGTCCCAATATTGGCCCTCGTAACTGGCGTCTTGTTCATAGATTACCATTAATATTGGTTTACAGTGACATAGATGCATGACCAACCAGACACTGGTGGAACACATACTATTAAGGCTTATTTACACAATGACCACAAAAGACTTTCAAATTATAAAGCTATAACAAAATAAATCAAAGTATGAACCTGATTCTGTTCAGAGCACGTTATAGTGAAGACAGTTTGACACATGTCGACAGGTGGAACGAAGTGTTTTGAGCACTGTCTGAAGATTAATAAAATGTGTCAATAAAAACAAATCTTTGAGTTTTTGATAAGTAAACAACATTTCAAACTTGATTAAGCATTGAAAAATGCCTTTTAGCGTTGAAAATAGACCTTTGTTTGAGACATTAAATGGAAAATACATTTTAAAAGCAAAATGTTCAGCAATAATAAATAAAAGTTCTCTGCCATTTCATTCCTTCAATCACACTGAACAAAACTTGTCATTTCTACTCACGAAGCACAGCTACAGGGCAGTTTTGAAAATTCTTGTATCCTGAGGTGAGTTTGTGGACTTAGCTTTTCCACTCCAGCAGTTCTCAAGGTCTGTCCAAGTCAAGCAGGTCTCACCGACCAGTTCAAAGGGCATTGGAGATGGAAGAGGATGCCAGAGACAGACTGTGAAATCCACACACTTCAGGAGCTACGGGATGAGACTTCTGTATTGGATTTGTCACAAGAGTCAAATTTTAAATACAAGAGTTTGATCAAAGGAAAACGTTTGATATTTGATACCAATTTCAAAACCAAAATGACAATAAAAACATTTCTGATATTATGACTTTGTACAACTTTTCAAGAAAGGTGCAATTTTGTCCTTCTTCTCAGTATTAATAACTGCTCAAGTGAGTATGTAGTTCTGATAAATCTCATAATCAATATCATGTTTTTCTTTTCTTTTCATTTCATTTTATTAGTTAGCTCATGATCAAAAGCCTGGTATGGAGCACAAACATAAACATGTCCATTTATGACAAAATATAATGCACTAGAAAACAGCATGAATCAATATAAAGCAAAAACCCCTTTCAGAAAGGTAAGTTTACAATTCATATTATATTATATTATTACTATACTTATATTATATTTCCCATCTTGAACAGTGAAATAAACTTATACCTTGATGGTCGCTCTAAGAAAAAAGTTGGGACATATTTGTCTCTAAGATTCTCAATCCCATTTTATACATAAGGATTGCGATGTCATTGACAAGAAATATATAGGGAAGATCTTAAAAAAATTAAACATATTGTAAGAACTCACCCAAAACTCAAAAGGCAAAACAAAATTTCTACTTTTTCAAATACTGTATTGATATTTTGTCTAAAGAAATGAGATTCAAACCATTTTTAATTTCCAATAAAAAGCGTGGGTGCTACAGATATGAAAGAAACTAGAAGCTGTTTATGAATGGAAATCACATTACTAAACAGAGAACAGTTTCAGATTAAAATTCAATGAGGCCACAAATATGAGTCTAGTTATATTAAAGCATTAGGTGACCCCTTAAGTGCAGCCTGCGCTCAGCTCTATTCTATGCAGCTATTAAAATAAACAAACACGCGCTTAATGTGTTTCTCACAGCTCATGAAACAACCTCAACATATCCACACACAAGAGTAATTATAACCAAGGAGCAACCAGGAGAATAAGTGTAAGGTTAATGCGACTTAATGTGGCTTTAATGTGTTTTTAAACCGCACAGAGGAGAGGTGACGTTCGAGGCTACAGTGCTCAGACAAAATGGTTACGCTGAACAAATTATGGGAATATGCTAATAGCTTAAATGGTGGGTTGGATCTGGGAGTGCTTTAATAAAAAACAACAATCTACATGCTGTAAATGTGGGCTTTTTTCTGTTTATTGCCGTGGAAATGAACAGTAAGTGTGAGAGGAGCTTAGTTAAATTTCCTCTTGAACTCAAAATATCAATACGGCAGTATATCGTGACAGACTTCTTTGACAATGGTGCTGTCGATACGTTAAACCGTGTAAATTCTATATAAATTGCAGTAAATATGCTGAAAAACCTGCTGACTGCATTAAAGCTTAAGCAGTTAAGCTGAAAAGACAAATGACTTGTGTTCATGAAGTCTCAATTGATTTGTTATTCAGCACAAAAAACATACATTTTTTAAATTTTTAAAGGTCCCATATTCTGCTATTTTCCCCTTTACACAGTCTATTCTAAGGGCTTTGTTGATAAAATTTTGCGTTGTGTAATATCCATAACATAACAGTTTACAAAAAACACCCATTTCTTGGACTGGCCCCCCTCCTTGTAAAAGCAAACGGCTCACTCTGAGATCTGACCCCCCGAACAGAGAGTAGGCTGCCTCCCCCGCCCATCTCGCGCGCCTCCCCCACCCACCCCGTGCCGAAGCCTAGCGTGGAGATGGTGCAAGCGCCGTGTGCTCCGGTAAACAGCGATACACAAACACGGAATAAACATTTTATCCGCCCTGACGGTGCGTCGTCGGCTGAGTCCTACGTCCTGGATCTGACCTGGAGTTTGACGTGCTCCAGCACTCGGACGACGGACGTTGCCGTTTGGTAAATAACAAGCTAACTCTTCGATCTGTCGTATCCATCGTGTAATTACTGTGCATTAGCATTAGCTGTTTTTATTCTGCGGCTGCGCGCTTCCTGGAGGCGTGGCTTAAACACTGCGTCATCCTGGTGAAGCACGCCATCTCAGGAGGAGCCCCGCCTGCTGCTCAGCCGAGGGGGACGGAAAAGACAGTTCTCTAGTGAAAACATGCGGGAATCAATCAAAAAACCACTTTGGGCACAACATACGAGGCCCAAATAGCACTGTAGGAAGGTTAAAACCTCTGAAAAGTCGATTTTGCATGTTATGGGACCTTTAAGGAATATTGTATCATGAACCCTGTGATGCATATTGTATTTTGAGTTCCTAATTTGAGTAACTTTTTAAAGACTAGAGAGCTGTACTGTGGGCCCAAAGGACAGTACCTGCCTCAAACCCCTCAGCACAGGGTCAGCTGATGGAGCAGGGCCGGTCTTTGGGACTGAATTTGATACTAGAATGTCTTTAAAACAGCGCGCTGGCTCAGTGTACAAAAAGAACAACAACGTCTCCACCTACAGAGAAAACGTAGGCAATTTCATGTAAATCAGTTGCCTGACCAGCCAGTCCCTCCTTTGTTCTGTTGGAATGGAGAAGGATCTGGATTTGAACATCAAACAAACAAACTCTTAACTTGGGACGGTAGCCACAGTTGCTATTTGTAGTATCCTTCCAACGTCTTTCGCTTTATCCTGTCGCATGTGTCTCTCTAATGCAGAAGACATCTCTCAACAAAATATACAACTTCTTTCACATCAGATTTAGAGTTTAGTGCTTTACTTGTTGATTCCGCAGAAATACACTCCGTTTTTCAGTCGCCATAATACCTTTTTGTACTGCTCAGCCGTCATGTTTGTTTAGATATGAACGGACCACGCGTTTCTCTAATTGGTTAATCCACCTGTCAATCACGTCCATTTGAAATCGGGGAGACAGGACATGGTTTCAGACCCCAAATGTCTTCGTTAAGTATTGCCAAAGCGGGTGGTCTTGGCTGGTCTTTGCTGTACAAATCACTGAGGGCGTCCATATTCAGTTTTAGTCTCACATCACGGCTCGAGTTTTTAACAGTAAAACACAAATACAAGCTTTCCCACTGGTGCAGTCCAAACTACTCACTCAGTGTTAAGAAATAGCACTCAGATCAGTGAGGACTTCTCTCAGCTGCTTCACAACTCCTTCACACTAGGAAGGTGCAACAAAGTCACACTGGCTTGTAAAAAGATATACAAAAACCATTCAGTCCAAGCGCCAGTGACATATGAGCTCAGGCCACAAGGCTCTTGTCTTTTTTTATCGTGATGTGTGGCTTTTCTGCATGACTTGGTGAGGATTTATCAAAAAATAGGGTTACTTTTAGTTTAGATTTAGATTACAACTTTTCTTTTTTACTTTGTATTTGACAGTATAACAGCACTCTTACTCGAGTAAAGGTTTTGGCTCCACTTCCAACTGTGATTAAGTGACAAAAGCTTTATGTTTACAAAATACATGATTGGAACATTTGTGTTTCTTGCACTGCTTCTTCCGACATAGATATTTATTCTCAATATTGTGGTCTTTTCTAAAAAATACCACATTCTGTATATTATGTTGTTCTTCATTAAAGGAAAAATATTCAGCATTTTCATATTTTAAACATGCTCTTGAGTACCTTAAATTTGCCAACTCATGTTTAGGAACAAAAAAAAAGATCTGCTGTTTGCGATGACACTTACTGAAAGTGTCCAGCCAGCAGATGGCGCCTAGCACAATACACAATTTAGTTATGTTAGCACTTAAGAGACACATTGATGCGGCTGGCAGTAGCAGTTATCGTGTTTAGAGGCAGAAATGCTCCGAACGAGTTTGGTGATGATTTATGACTTAAAAAAGCAAAGATTCAGATCGAGGGAGTTCAGCAGGAAGTGTTTTTGATGCTCGGAGTGGAGAAGATTTTCTGAACATTGCTCAAAACAGCGTGAATGCAACTCCATGTTTGTTGTAGATGACAGAACATGGTTAAAAGCTCAAAAAAGTCGCTGTAGCAGAATATGTGTTCTTTAAACAATTACTCTTACATGTATTCTTGATTTTCCCTAAATATGTTTTAAGTCTTACTTGAGGGCTGCAACAAAACTCTACAAAACATGCATAACCACCTTAAAAAAAAAAAAGTGCCATGATTAGATCGAAATGTTAAAAAAGAACAGACAATTTCTATTTTTTTTTATCAATAATACAGTTTATTCATAAATATTCTCCATCTAGAAGCCTTCAGCCACCACATTTCAACATCTATTAAGTTGATAATGTATTTTAAAAAGCCTCAATTCTAATCCATTCTAACTAATCGAAAACAATCACTGACTTGTCGACTATTTAGCAATCATTAGTTGCAGCCCTATTGAGTCAGTTCTTAAGACTTCGTACTTAATCTTGAGTAACATTATTTTGAAGTTACAGCACTCTTTTTGATCCTTACTTACGTCATTATCCCAGCACGCCAATATCCTTCACACACTTTCAAATCTAACAGCGCTGTGAGTGAGTGTGCGTTCGGCAGCTGGTCTGGAGTCAGTTACAGTTTGGCGGAGGAGCTTTTGACAGCAGTGACACGCAGACTGGCTCCTCACAGACCTCCCTGTCAGGCGCACTGCCGCGGACCTGCCATGAAAAATGAAATATGACGCTGGTGGAGGAGGAGGAGACTCTAAAGTGAAGAACCTAACAGGCCGGTGACAGAACAGAGCAGGTACTGGAGTCGTCAGACAGCAGACAGATGCAGAGACGTGCGGAGTGGCATTGGTTCTGTAAAGGGTATGTTTTGGACCTGGAGTGAAACTGTATGTTTTGCCAGCTGGAGGTATCGGACGGACATAATTCAGAGCGTTTAAAAGAGCACTGACATAAAATACTGTGCGTCAACTGAAAGGACACAAACTATGCATTGTTTATATTGTTAATGGCCTTTAAAATGCATTTGAATAACTTTACTTTGGTGTCTGATGTTTTAGAACTTAAAATGATGTACCTACTGACAGCAGAGGGAATTAAGATGGGAAAACTAACAAAATTTAGCTTTCCCAGACATGCTAATATAAGACCACAGATGGAATGAATACTCAGAGCAAGGTGATGCAAGGAAAACATTATGCATTTTTTATATTGTTATTAGTTTTTAATCATGCTCATGAATACCTTAAATGTATTCATTAAAACGTTTATTATGCACTAAATGAACACGTTTCGCTGCTGTATGCCCTGTGTGTGTAGCCAGCGGAGTAGCTATGTTATCACATTAAGAGATGCTATGGTCAGGATAGTAGGAGTTATCGTGTTTAGACAAGAGAAATGCTCAGAACGAGTCTGGCAATGATGAAAGGACTCAAAACAGCAGAAGATTCTCCAATAAGTGATATAGAAGATCTTAAAAAATATCAGCGATCAAGGGAGTTCAGCAGGAAGTGTTTTTGATGCTCGAAGGGAGAGGATTTTCAAACAACATTCCCCAAAGTGGCGTGAATGAAGCTAAATGCAACTCCAGGTATGTTTTTGATGACAGAACATTGTTAGAACATGGTAAAAAGCTCAAAAAGTCAAAAGTCAGAATGTAATTTTTTCAATTTTTTGAATGTCACTTGTATTTTCAGTTAAGTCCTTGCTCGCTGGTTCTGTTTACTCCAAAGACTTCCATTTATTGTGTCGATGGCGGGTGTTTTAAGGCCCAAATACATAGTTCTGAAGTCTAGTGGGATGGCGATGTCAAAAACAGTCTGACGTACTTTGATAATCTCAGTCTTATATCTCTCCAGGACAGTCCCAAAACACACACGTAGCTTTCCAACCAAATAAAATGTGCTGAAATTGAGCAAATAAGGCTAGCGCACGCTTTTGAATCAAACGTATGTCTTCCGTTGCTTTACATTTACCAGACTACTTGATTATGTGCAGGCGGCAGTGCTGGTAGTGCATCTCTGTCTGTGTGGAGCAGCTGAGGTGAGGAGTCAGTGGAGGATTCTGTGTTTTGTGCTCAGAACCCGAACAGTTCGACAATCAATCACCCTCAGCACAAATCCACCCGGAGCTTTTGGCCTTCCAACCATCTCTATCTCCCCGACACTTATTTTAACACACGGCTACCTCAAAACCTAAAATAGAGCTGTACATACATCTTGTAGTGAGTCTGTCAATGAGAAAACTGGCACCAAAGCGTGACTACAATGTGTATGAGGCTCTCAAAAATGACTACATTGTTTATAGGGTGGAAATGTATGTTCTCTGGCTTCTTTTTCTAACATCTAAAGACAGACGATGGTAGTTGACCAAAGCCTGTGCTGTAATATGTATTTCTACTTCAAATCTTGAGTAACAGTATACACCAAAATACATCAAGTGTGCATTTGTTGAAAGTAAAATATACTGAACTGCCTTTTGCTTTGGCACATTCTCCGAAACTTTACTGCAAACGTTACTAAACAATTAATAAAACAGTTTTATATGTGCACACATTTCCAAATTAGAACACATTACTTTAACCCAAATGTTCTTATACTCAACTTATTGTAGCTTACTACCATGTTATAACGTTATTCCCACATCAAAAACATTCCTGAAGTGGTTTTAAATGAAATTTGTGCATGTTTGAGTAATCTGTCTCTCTTTGAAAATGATCTAAATCCTCTTTTCAAACCGTTCTCTATTGTCCCGCCCACAAGCTACGTAACCAGGAAGTGTCTGTGCCGTGCTCCCGTCAGGTGATCTGTGAGCGGAGGAGAACAGCGCGGCAGATAACGGCTACACTACAGAATTATTTACACTACTAATACTCTTCTTTTCAGCTTTTTATTGAAAATGTGCCCTGTCAGAAAGCGCATTTGAATGGACCGAGGACACGCTTCTTTTCACGCTTTCCAGGGACGAGGCGACTCTGTAAAGCGGTTAGAGTTTGTTTCAGTGAAGGCCACCATCATGAGCTTCAGTCTATACATCATTTTACCGATGACTATAGCGTCTGTATGTTTGCTAATGGACTAACACGGACTCTAAAGCAGTATTTTCTCCCAACAATGAGGAAAAGTCTAGAGAGTAAATTGCAACTAGTTTTGGTTTATAGATTTGGCTACCGCATGCAAATAATTATTTTTAAAATGCTATCTTTTATGTTTATCACTGTTATTATTACCTTCATAAACCTGCGTGGGCTCAATGCAGGGAGCACGATTCCGAGTGTCAAAAACAAAACTGAACATTTTAATACGTTGTTTTCGGGGAAGACAGCATTTTCAAACCAATAAAAGGTAAAATGGTGATCTACTGTGTGTGGGCTACATGTCAACAGTTTAAAGAAGTGTAAAAACATAAAAACTTGTCACTCATTTTTCAGTTTTTTATACATTGCCATATTTGTTGTACAGAAAACCTCAAATTACCCAACCCCCAAAATGAACATGTTTTACAGTAAGATTCTGTGGAAAATGAGATGAAAACCCGCTTGAACCACCCACCGCTGACCTGGCCCAGCAGGACAATGGCCCACAGAGAGAGTGGGATTCCAAAGCCAAGCCTGAATCATGGGCCTGTTCACAAACACTTTGGTAAAAAGACTGTCCACTTCACTCACTCAGCCAGAGCATGAAAGACCTCGGGAGTGGGCGCTCGTTCATTCTACTGCACAATACTGCTCTCCTGTCCAAATACAAGATGAAAATCATGTACCAGCTCGGTTCAGAGAGCGGCATACTGCTATTTTTCAAACTAAATCCATATTCTAGCAAATATTTATTCATTTTGAAAACATATCTTGTGTTGTCCATGTTAACAAAAAGGATCCAGCAATATTTTATGGGCAGCAGTAGCTCAGTTGGAAAGATTGTTTTCGAAAGTCAGCGGTTCGAATCCCGCTCCTGACATAAACATCCTTGGTTGAGCGGTCAGATCCACTGACCCACAGGTTGGCGGTGCAATTGCTCCCGCAGGTGAAAACTGCTGTTGTGTCCTTGGGCAAGACACTTAACTCCGCCTCTTTGTCCCCAGTGTCTATGCATTTCGGGTGTGTGAATGTGTGAGTGAATGGATGAATGGCTCCTTGATGTAAAGCGATTTGAGTGCCTCGAAGGTGGAAAAGCGCTGTATAAATATGTGACCATTTACCATTATCCCAATTACAGTGTTCAAACTATCTAAACATGCTATAAATGTCATGCTGGAGTTTCAAATGTTGCACATAAAGTGAATGAACTACAAAATTAACCTCAAAAGAGCAGAAATATCATCTTATACTTTTCAAGATTGCACTTTTATCCTTTTTTAAGGACATCCGCCATCGTCAGACGTGACGTCTGATGGATGTGTCTTATCAGATGTTGTTTTCAGGCATGATCAGCGCAAACAACATCTGATCAGAGACATGTCACATCCATCAGACGTCATGTCTGACGAAGGCGGAAGTCCTCCCGCCGAAACATGTCAAGTAAATGAGCTTAGAGCTTTTTACAACTGTTTTATTAGAAGAAACTCACAAGTTAATGTTTACAAGAAGATAGAATGAACTTTCCATAAATAGATTTATTGATATTTAATGCAAAGCTATGATCATTTTCTTAAACAATCTTTCAATTTTGAGGCAAAGCTCGCTCCCCAGTTATGAAGCTGCTGTTGTGTTAAGTACAAGCTGTAGTTGGTCATGCAGCTGCTACAGGTTTTAATGAAGCTAAAAGACTTTCCTTTTGTTGCAGTCATAGCACAGCGACCCTCCAGATGAGCTGCAGATGTTTAATTCTCTGTAATTAAAAAATGCTAAAAAAATACTCACTTTACTTTTATTCAATTGAAAATCTACATCTGGATTTGCTTTTGTATGCATTTGGTCAGGACTAGAGTTAGGGTCATGGGAGAAATGCTCATAATGAGTCTGTTGAGGATTTATGGACATCAAATCAGTGCAGGAGATCTTGTAGCTTTAGTGTTTTCTGAAGCTAAGACTGGATTCCTTCTTAACATGATTCATCAAACAAAAATGAATGAAGCTTCCTGGGGTCTGCACTGAGACGCCCACTGCTGCTGAGGAGATGCCCCAGTGGCATTGAAGGATGGGTCAAATGCAGAGGATAATTTTCCTTACGGGGGCAATAGTGTGTGTGTATAAAAAGTGTATCTTAACCTACATACAACAGGCATGTTTTTGATGATTGAACAATGTTATAATATGGTACAAGCTCAAACAATTTGCATAATGTGTCCTTTCGACAGCCTACACTATAGGACCAGGGCCACACAATCAATAAAATACAATACAATTAACATGAGATTGGGCCCCAGGGTAATTTTTAAAGAAAGCGTCGAGGTCAAAAAGGTTAAGAACCCGTACTTTAGACTTTAGTCTTTGAGGGAGCTAAGACTTGTCTTGATATAGTAGCGTTTACAGTGAATGGCACATCTGACAACTTTGACAAATAACTGATATCAAATGACAACGTTACAATGTCCAGGATGATGCCTTAAATTCACTTCAGTTCTATTCTCAACAGCCCTCCTTGAATTCAAGTATTTCTGGTATGGTGTAACAACATAACAGCTCACACAATAACAACATTCTGCCGCTTCACCGCTGGGACCCAGAGGCCATCAATGGACAGTAATGAAAAAACATTGCACAGTTTCTTTCAAAAGTCCACATTTTGCACAACTCAATATTAAACGTGGCAAACATAACTCAATTTGTCCCTCCCCAAAAACAAGACAAAGTATCTCATGACGATTCCCACCAGCGCTAATGGCAAGATCTGACGCTAAACCGCTTGCCACTCCACTGTCCATCAACTCGCGCCGCGCTAAATCAAAATAAATTATACATGCAGCTGGGGAGGAGTTGTCCAAGTTCACTCAAATCTTGCTTAAATGATTTTCTGCGAGACACGGGCCGCATCGCATTTTTCATCCTTTGTCTGTTAGTGTTTTCTGGCCTCGTCGCTGAGCATTTCTCATTATCTCCAAAGCAGCTGAGAGAGAGTGGGTGACTGCTTACAAGCCAAAAGCATGAAGGCACATTTGTTACTCAGGGAGAAAGAGTAGAGCGAGGGAAAGGGAAAGCTGAGGAAGGAAAGACAAGTTTAAAAAGTATGAGATTAAAAATGTGGATGTCAAAAGTGTATTGTACAAATGTAGCAGAAAAGCAGTGCGCAGAGCTATATTTCTTAGTGATTTCAAAACGTTGGCATTTTTACTTGGAGGCTGCAGAGAAATCGCTTTGTTGCATGGCTTCATGTGACTTTTTTTAATGGCTGAAAGATGGACCAGCCTCAAGAAATATGTTCATTCTTCAGCTACATGTTTTCAGTTTGATTTACAGGAGACAACTTCTGCTAAATTGACTTTTTTGATTGATTTTGAACCTTGTTGTAACACCAAAAACATCCCTAGCGTTGTATTGTTTCATGCTTATTTCACTGATCCTGCTCTTACCGCTCACAAATTACTCAGTTTGAATTGACAAAGTATTGTTGTGCAAACAGTTAAAAAGCACAGTTTATGAACCTTCACTTCACTTTTTCTGCGGTAAAAATGTGTTCACAACATTCAAATGGCACGTTGCCTAAGGGCTAGTGCTGCACAATTAATCAAAATCAAATCGCAATTTAATTGGACACAATTAGAAAATTGCAAAGGCTGCAATTTTTGAAGTACTGTCATTTCTTCCACAAACAACAAAATATCCTGTTATTCTTCTTAAGCATAAAAACTACTGATACAGTTTATATCTATAATGTTCTGAAATACATGTGATTCTTTCATTCGTTTTTCATATTTCAGTCTTTTTGTATATTCTCCTGGACGCGTTCAAAATGTGAACTCTGAAATTAATCTATTGAATGAACCTATTAAAAAAACACAAATCTCAAATCTAATCGCAATGGCAGCCCTACTAATGACTTCATTTATTCAGCAATTATTTTGCTATTATTTGTTTAATTTAATTGCATTTAGCAGAGCAGAGGTTGCTCTAAAGCAGGGGTGCCCATTACGTCGATCGTGAATGTAGTGTGGGTAGATCGTATGGAATGTTAAAAAAGTAGACGTCAGCCTATCATCCGTCCGGGGTCGACCCGATGTTCCGCTGTACCAATGTTCAGAGGGTCCCCGATTGAGCCTGAATCTTTTCTGACCACTTCTTCCCCGTCCACTCCACGTCGTCCCTCCTGAGAGATCGCAGTGCGTCCCGGTGCGTCTGCAGCTGCCACAGGCTGCAGCGCTGTGGCACGCGCCCTGCCTCATGATGCTCTAGATGTTTTAGTGCAAAGACAGCCTTTAGCTTTAATAAACCCTCATTTGCCTCACTAGATCAGGCCTATAATAATGCGTAGGAACTTGAAACTGTTGGGACAAATATACAACACTGAGTTTCTATCCTGGACGCCCCGTGGTCCCGCCCACTTCTCACAGCGCATGCATTCATAAAGTTAGTTCAACGGTCCATTTACCAGCGTTTGCTCTGTTTTGCTCACATGGTTTAAAGCGCCGTGATACATCCACCTGCTGTTCATCATGCAGCGAGCACGATCAGACCCACACGCACACGTCACACACACACACATGTAAACGCACATGTACACACTCACACACACACGTCACACACACGCACATGTAAATGCACATGTACACACTCACACACACACGTCACACACACGCACATGTAAACGCACATGTACACACTCACACACACACGTCACACACAGGCACATGTAAACGCACATGTACACACTCACACACACACGTCACACACAGGCACATGTAAACGCACATGTACACACTCACACACACACGTCACGCACACGCACATGTAAACGCACATGTACACACTCACACGTCACACACACACACATGTAAACGCACATGTACACATGAGGTGCGGATGCTCTGTGCTCTGAAGTGTGTGGACAGGTTACAGTGAATCAAAAGATTGTCAGCGTAGTTTAACTTCTTCTTAACAGCGGCTGTGGACAGCATGTTCCACGCACATTGGAAGTGAGCTGCAGGCAGGGTTTGTTGGCCGTGCCTCCAGCGCAATATAATGGCCCAGGGGCCATTAAGTTCATCACTGACTCTTGCTTCAAAACTTCAGAATAAGCAAGCAGAGTGCTATCATCAACAGTATTTAAAGTATTCAGAATACAGTACCTAAATATGTAAGGAAATACGTTAACATTTTCAAGTCATGTATTCAGTATTCCGTAATGGAATACATTTTACAGAACAAAATATACAGAATCCAAAATTCTTCCCAGTATTCTTCCCATCATTGTGTATCAATATATTTATAAACAAATTTATATTTTGCATTTTTATATTAGGTGTGTTGGAAAGGCAGTAGATTTGTATAGGGCGCCCACTAGTGGCGCTGCACAGTGAACGCACCCTTGCCGAGCACGCTGCAGTTTTTGTTCGACACGAGGCTCTGGCCATGTTATCAGCAGCTCAAGTTGTGCATTATTGACAGAAAGTAAGTTTAAGTTCATCACAAATGCCTGGACATTTGATAAGTCCTTTGTTATTGTGTTACAAATGTCTAGATTTGTTGTTCAGGTTCTTAAGTGTAATATCTGTTTAGTTTTGCCCTTAATTGGTGCGTTAGCTTACATGCTAAGACTGTTGTCGGAGATGTGTTGTGCTGTGTACTTTAATTATGTGTTTATGACGTTCATTGCTTCACCCCTTTTAGGCCTGTATATATTAGTTATTCTATGCGTATTATATAATCAGTACATTTGTTTAGCTTCATCATTACACCAGACTTAATTTGTTACTTTTCTCTTTTTATAGACCACACACACACCTATACTCACTCACCTGTGGTCATATGGATGTACCTCTGCTGCTGCCTGAGCTTCATTAAAGCAACCATAACTATCAACTGCATCCTGTTTCCTGTGTCCTGGCCGACACCCCGGGGCGGATGTCACTATTCGAGCTAACGCCGATAACAGTCCTTAAGCCTGAGATAGTACCTCTCGAATAAGGTGGTAGATCATTTTGACTTGGTCATGTAGCTCTCATGATGAAAAAGTGTGGGCACCCTGCTCTAAAACATACATACCAAAAAGGGTGTAGTTTTAAAGTTAAAGTTAAAGTTGATTACAATAATAAATAATAAAAAGCTTTTGAAATATTGATTAGTAACTGAAAACCACACGTGCCAGTAGTTGCTTCTTTAACTGGAGATGATTGGGTGAAAAAACACATTTTATGAAACAGTCTTTGAAATTGCAGTTTCCCAGGAAAATCTGTGGATTAGCTAGAGCTTCTGCCTCTCAATAAGGAGATCGTGGGTTCGAATCCCAGACCACCCCAACATCGTGGTTTCGAATTCCGAACCACCCTAAACATCACACGATCTCTCTGGGTGGAGTCTGCATGTCCTCCCTGTGTTACCGTGGGTTCTCTCCGGGTTCTCCGGCTCTTCCCACCGTCCAAAGACATGACTGTGTAGGTTAATTGACAACTCTAAATTGTCCCTAGTGAATGAATGTGAGAGTGAATGGTTGTCTGTCCTTGTCTCTGTCTCTCTGTGTCAGCCCTGCGACGAGTTGGCCACTGTCCAGGGTGTACCCCGCCTAAGGCCCAAAGTCACTGGGATAGGCTCCAGTCACCCGCGACCCCTAACGGGAATGAATGAATGAATTTAACTTTCACGTTAAAGCTTCTGTTTAGGGGGGAAATTGTCCCAAAATATGAAAACAGACTCGATGAGTTTTGCCTCATCTTGAATAGCTGCTTGACTGTCATCACGTCCGCTTTTTGTCTGATCGACGCATGCTTGTCCCGCCCCACTAAAGTCAAATAATGTGGCGGCATCTCCAGACTAATCGACAGGATTGAATAATACATGGAGATTAGAATGGAGGCCAGGCAAAAATGATGCAGAATCACAGAAGCACAGAAAAACAGAAAAGAATTGAAAAAGGCAACCATTTCACCTGCTAAAAGTATCTAACCGCCTCCAAGTGTGACTTACATTGTGAATCAAGTAATAAAAAAGCATGTTAAAAGTATTTGAACGCATCATTAAAGAGATCGTAAAACGTTTGACTCTTTTCTCTAACTCACTGCTTAAAGTGCGTATCAGAAGTAGTTAGTATGAATCAAATGACGTGTGTTGATTATTATTTAAATGATTATCTCCTCTGAAACATGAGCCCCGTCCATCAGCAGTGAATAAAACAAGAAAGAGCATGTATCCTGGACGTCGATACACCTCGTTGCTCTTCTACTCGGAAACATTGATATTCCACGTATCACTGCTTTTGCCGGAATGACACATAAATATTGATTTGGCTGAAAACACAGTATTTCTCTTTCTACCCACGATGCATTCACACCAGTCTCATAAAATGACACAGGATAGAGCCACCATGACCCGAAATCAAACCAAACACAGCTCTGAAAACATTCTAGCACAGAACAATCTGCACAGGAAATAGTGGACATTGGTAGTCATAAGCAACAAATTACATCCCGTACTAAATTAATAGTCTGTGGCAACATAAAAATGACTTACTTACTACTTACCACTAGTTCATCTTATACAGACGTTATCAATATATATACGGTTTTATTTGTGACTACATCTGGAGTCAATCAGGTGTTAATACCTTGAACTAAACCAAGAATAGACTGGATCTAAAAAAAGAAAAACAAAGACAAAGACCAGGTCAAAACTTAAACAAATCAAGTTAAAACCAGACCTTAATCAAATTAGTAAATGCATGAATGAAAGTTGACAATATATCTTTTTATTGACAAAAAACCAAAACAAAAAATTGACTAAATTTGGTCTGATCAACTAAAAATCCTCTTTGCCGTTGGACATTAAAACACCTGCCACTTTAATAACAACACGTTATCTGTTAATCACTTGTTGTTCCGTCCAGACTGTATATATTTCGTATTTAGGTCTATTTTTTGTGACATCTTACTTCATGCATGCCTTTTTAGCATGGTTTATGGAATAATTTATGGTCTTACGTTGTACCTATTGCCAAAGCAGCTTCCCAGGTTGTGAATCTTGTAGTCAACTTATACTAACACAATTATACTAAGCTACACCTATGTCATCACTAGACCAGATCTTATCCAAACCTAAGGACTACACCAAGGGCCAATGAGAAGGTTTAATTAAGGACTACACTGGACAGACCCAAGTATAACATGGAAAAAAAAGAAGCAAAAGAAACTCTAAACAAGACAAAGACAAAACAAACTCAACACAAGACAAATCGAACTCATATCTAAAACAATGTCAAACTATGTAACATTTCTGGTTGAAGGTCCAGCATCTGCTTGTTTCAGTTGCATTATTATTGTTATTCAATTACAGATGTTACGGCTGTGTTAGATAAAAAAACACACTCTTTTACTATGAGCGCATTGGCCTGTCCACATATCATTTACAAAGCCTGTGTACGTACAAAAATGTTATATGTACATGACTTTTTCCGTTTGTGACAACTTTACATAAGAATAAGCAAACCGGTCCAAAAACTCAAAACTTCACACATCTGGGCTTTCAGAGACGAAAATGAAGACAATCTGTGCTCAGAGAGACGAGAAATGAACCTGTTTTTGGAGGCTTGTGTTTTGGCCGCACGCACACTTTTAGTAAGAATTCCATGCAAACGTTTATAAATGAGACCCCTGACCTGTAACTTCACCTGTTTGTCTTCACAGGCGTTTGTACATTTCGTGTCATTCTATGGAAATTTTCAAGCATCAGAAGCATCTAGTAAAGAGTAAATTAGAAATAAACGAAATAATACTACAGCAAACTTCTATAGTGCTTCTTTTGAGACCCAAACAGCCTTTACATCACAGGAAACAACAAATAAGTGTGTTTACTTGACAGAACTTCCTGATACTGTTCTAAAAGCCGCGTCAAAAACGTAGACATCGCTGTTTATGTGGCACTCATGAATGTCCTCGGGTAACACAATGACCAACCGTGAATAGGTGTATTTACAAAAGCATGAGTCACCAGCCTCTGTGTGACGACACTTAAGCAACAAGAGTGACCACTTCCATACAACATGAGCCGTACAATAACAACTGAAGCATGAGCGGCTTAGAAAGAATTCAATGGTCAAAGCTGGGTCAATGCTGAGCTGCACTTCTCATGGTTACCAACATTTCAATACGCATTTACAAGTAATGTTAGAGAAAAAAAGACTGGACTTTATGTGACGCTTGAAAATGATGAAAGACAATGGACTTTCGAGAGTGAAATACAGAATTATGTGAGGAATTGATAGATTGAATGCAGGGCTAGACAAAGACAAGCAGGACACTATTATGGTCAGGACAAGAAAGAAACTAGAGCCTAACCAGGTGAGTAAGCAAACCAGGACAAGACCAGAACCAGGACTAGACTGCACTGACTGCAAAAGAAAAGTCATTCCTAAGAGGGAAGGGTGATATGGACTAACATTTTTATCATGATATAAAAGAGAAAATGTGCGATAACGGTATAATTGACGATATCAATGACTCTAGACCAGAGCTTCTCAAAGTGGGGGGCGTGCCTGTTTGGTGGGGTGCAAAGCCGTGCCAAGGGGGGTGCAAGACGAACGGGGAAATGTGTGCACATCACGTGAGACAAACGCGTTTTGGACAACAGAAAACACTTACCGCCAACACGGGGTTAATCTCTAAATACGAGTGAGTGAGGCAGCCTGACTGTGCCTCTGTCACACGCGTGTACCTCAGGTTTATAACCAGTCTTTGGCCTCTGTATGTGCTCCTTCCCTCTCCGCACCTCTGCACCTCATGCCCACTTCTGTTCTGTTCCCCTCCACCCCTTTTCCAAATAACTTTAAAACTTGCTGCGATAACTGACTGCACATTTAGCAATAAAAAGCACATCAGAAGATTATGTAGCATGTGATTTTACTTCTTTTTCCGCTTCGATCCCATGTGCTTTTAGCGTTGAATGTGCAACAAAAGCGCTAAAGTAAAGTCAGCAGTGCGCAGATAGCTGTCCATGTGTGACGTGGACCCGCAGCAGTAAAAGTACTCCACGCAGTGACTGAGAATAACGCCAGTGTGTCTGAAAGTCACCGCAATGAAGTGCCAATTCTGCGCTGCTCCACTGCAGACAAGTGACTGACCTGCGCACTGTCTGTGCAGCTCTCAGAGAGGCTCATAATATTTCTTCATAGCTTCATGCACAAACCAAAGGAAGGCAGTCACAGTCTGTGAGCCTCATTCAATGACAATGACACTGGTGCTAAGAATAAATATAATTGATTGAATCTTAAGGAGGTTTATGTAGTAGCAATTTTTGTGATTCTATTTTTTATCATTGGCTATTTCATAATTTGTCGAGGCTGTGGTGGGGGTGCATTTTTTATCTCTTAAGGGGAATGCAAGCAAGTTCCTATGTTTGTGTTTGACCACTGACAATGGCAAAAAAACGTTTCTGATTTTGATTGTTTGAAGGTGCTTAAGCCATTTTTTTCATGTAAGAAAGTAAAATCAGTTCTGCCTTAATATAGATATGTACAAAAAGAGTCTATTCAGCAAAATGACACCACTGTGTGCTGTCTGTCTGCAATTATAGAGCGTAGAACCTTTAAGGATATTTTTTTAATATGTATTCAGTTGTTATAATTTTGCTTCCACTCTTGGCCTCAACATTGATTTTTAATGCGTCTCTAGCCATTAGCGTTCGCAATTTGCTGCAGTATCAGATTCACTTCACAACTATGAATCTGTTGCAGCGTACGTGGCGTTATATCGCGATGTTTCATATTGCCCTAAAAGCAAATGACGATATATCATGAACGATATGATGTGGCCCAGCTCTAATTCCAACAGGATGATTGACAGCTGTTTCTGTGCAATGAACTCAGCCTTCACCGTGTTCTCACTTTCTCTCAAGGTAAAATGTTTAACTCCCAAGTAAATAAAGTGGCTTAATACGTGATGTGAGGATAGAAGATGCATTGATGGAAGAACATGAATGATACAGAGAGGAAGAAGCAGAGAAGAGAGGAACGGAGAAGACGATTAGAGAGACACAATGTCCTGAAAGAGTGAAAGAAGAAGAGAAGATAATGTGAGTCAGTGGCCAAGAGACAAGACAAGTGCAGTAGGGAAGTTAGCAAATAAAGCTATCAGGCAAAAGGAGGTCACGTAGCCCTGGTTCGCTGTGTTCTTGAGTTGCATCCAGACATGCAGTGAAAGCGCCGGGTCTGGGTCAGATTCTGGTCAGGTTCAGACGGGATTTCTTTTGTGCAATCTACTCTCGTAAAAGAACGCATTTAGAAGCCAAGCTAGATCATTGATTCTGCTCTCCATTTCTTATTGACCCCAGTGCACATAATCAACAAATTGGTGATTACTGAGATCTAAATCAACAAATCAATCAGGGCTGAACCAGGAATATATCAAGTTTGAACCAGGGCATATATAGATATAGATATATAGATTTTAGAAGTTGATATGACTCGAGCAACAAAACTTGAGCGCGAGTGAAAGAAATAGGTTATAGGTCTAGCTTGGTTATTTCTCGCTCTGCCCTCCTCACTCAAATCTCAACACCTCATACAGTTTAGTAATCATTATAGCACAAAGCTTAGAGCGAGCAGGTTCTGTTGAAAAGGGCGTGCACTCACAGCCTGACAGATGATGGGGTACTTGATTCGATTGATGCCTCCAGCAAACACCGCGAAGGTCAGGGCCGTGTGGAAGCAGAAGTTCAGCAGCGTGTGCCATCCTTTTCGGCTGATCCGGATCGCGCTGGAAAATAAAACAGACAAACAAAGAAATTATTAAACGAATAAATAGAACATTTGTGGATGTGAGTTGTGTCCTTAGGCTTTTGATGAGGACAGAAAGGATACACTGTGGTATTTGGTAATGGGTTTTGAAGGTAGAGAATTTTACTCAACATGAATGACTCAATACCTTATTTTGCGAGGGATAAAAAAGTGAAAATCATCATACACATGAAGCACAAATGTGGTCGGGTAGTTGCGTGATGCAGTTGGAAGTTTGGGAAGTCTGTCATAAATCACACAGAAAAATGAAAAGAAAAAGAAACATCAGGTTTTCAAACAAAAAATAATTGGACCTATTTTACATTTACACAATCCACTGAAATAACATTCTAATCATAAATGAAGTCGACTTTTACAAAGTTAGAAAAAGGATGTGCGGTCACTGAAGCATCGCAGAAGAGAACGTGTCTTGTCCAGCAGCACACTCATTCAATAAACAGAACAACCTGCAGCACTGACCTTCACAGGCATTTTCAAATGCATGTTTGCAAAAATTTAAAATAATAATGTTTTACAATCAGTATAATGTGCTTTATATACATGCACATTATAAAGATGAATGCTTTATGCATGTGTTCATGTCAGACATTTTATATAAATGGCCCTACAACCAATTAATGGCTCATTGATTGGTTGTAGGGAAAGAAAAAAAAGATGTCAAAAGAAAAAAACACAGACATTTAATTAAGTATATTGCTGTTCTGAAACTAATTTCAAAATATCAGTGTTAAATCGCCTGGATTGGAGTCACTGGGTTCCACCCTGGAGTCAGGCCTGAGGAGTGTGCTGGAGGGCGACCTCCTGGTGGTTGGGCCTTCTCCCATGGGGAACAGGTCTCTCACTGCTGTGTCCACTTAAAGAAATTCTAGGTCCACTAAAGACATGAGCATAGTTTAATCAACTTAATGGCGCGTGGCAAAAGTAAAACTATCAGGGGTCTCAAAGATCTGACCAAACCTGCCCACAAGAGTCCACAAGCTTGCAAGATTTTATGCAAAAATATGTATTTGTATAGAAAGGTACAAGCAAACATATTCAAAAGTAAAAAGGTAAACTCCCAATGGCCAGTAAAATAATTAGTCAACTAATAAAATGTTGGTTGACGAATGGTTAATCTAGAACTAATGACTACAGAAGTACAGAGAGAGAGAGAGAAGCATCCAAGTACAACAAGACCGTTGCATGTTATCCACTGTCCAACCATTTTACTCACACTTTCCACACGGACATTCATCCTCTGTTGCGTGTGAGCCTTAAATAGGAGCCATTCTACTGGTGTGATGTGAGCAGGGCAATCATGGGATGTTTTCTTGCTGGCTGCACTTGTATCCATTTATTAAAATATGGTGTTGGGGGTTTACCAAACCCGGGAGCGAAGCACTTAACCCATATTGCTGCTTTTCTTTCAGCTGTTTCAGAGAAAAAGAGAGAGACGAGTGAGAGAGAAAAAGATAGAGAAGAAAGAGAGAAGGGGGAGAAGTAGGTCGCACAATGGCAACATGTTTGTCAGCTGGCAACAATTAACTCCACGTCTTTTCTTTTAATTACAGGGCTGCGTCAAAGCGCTGAGGTTTAATTATGAAGACACTGCTGCAGCCCAGTCTCTCAAATCACCTCTTCAACGAGTCCACGGGAGAGCTTAATGCACTTACAGTATGTGTGTCCTGCAACTAACTGGCCATATAGTCAGCAGTCACATGGTTGGCAGCCCTATAATAAGATTGAAGTGTGAATGAAACTAATACGCTGTTATACTGCAACATTTCATACTTTGTACCATTTTTTTGTTTCATTTTATTACATTTTATTTGGTTTTAATACTCTTTAATACTCCTTTGGGTAAGACGCAGATCAGTTACTCAGTTTTCCATCGAGAAAAAATAAAAATGGAATGTGTGTCTTGTTTTGGCGCTCGTACAGCTTCCCACTTATATCAGTGCACCTAAAGGGTTCATTAAGTTATACAAGGTCCTCAGCTTTAAATCGATCCTCCAATGGCGATAAAGCAACTCAGGAGTGATGAGCAATTGTAAAACTACTCCAGATCTAGGTTCACGGTTGGTAGGTCCAAGAATGAATTACGCATTTTAATTTGACGTTAAAGTGGACATAACATTATTTGTTTTGGCTTTGGTTGTCTTTTAAACATGCTTTTGGTCACCTTGGGATAGGTATTTCACATTTTCAATCTTAAAATAATTTGTTTGTATCCTGAAAACACACTTTGCAAACTACACTAATGAATAATGAAAAAATAAATACATGAAGACTTAAAGCGACATGAATGCTTTGCTAATAGAGCCATGCATTTGTTGTGAACACAATTTGATCGCAGAACGAGTTCAGTTAAGTTTATGGACTTAACTGCCCAAAAGAATTGAAATTTTACATGTATTTTCTTATAGACATGAATGAAGCAAAACACAAGACAACAATGTAAGATTTCGATGATAACTGTGTAAAATACTGCTCAAAATATAAATAATGAATGAATAATATGTGTCCCTTAAAGTCGAACAAATCATTGAAAATCTTTGTTCATTGTTCGTCCAAAAATCCAAAAATGTTATGTTCTCTTATAGGTATCTGACTGAGTTCTTTTACAATATTTTGACATCTTGGAGCATAAAAAATGAATGCCATTTCATTGTAGCTTTGTCACATAAATGCATCTATGTTTTGCAGAGACCTCGTGCACATATTCCGTCAATGCTAAAGCCCATGTCACCGTTTGAATGATACAACCCTGTGCTGGAGATCTGCTGTTTCCAAAATGGAGGAGCGGTGCCCCGACTGCGCGTGAGCCTACTGTAGATGAGGCTTAGCAGTGAGCTATGACCATGTCTGGGCCAAGATGAGAGAGGGGGGAGAGAGAGAGGGGGGGAGAGAGGGAGAGAGAGAGGAGAGAGGAGGAGAGAAATGGGAGAAAGGAGAGAGAGGAGAAAAGAGAAGAGACATGGGAAGGGGAAAGAGGTTTCAAGGAGTACAAGAGAGAGAGAGGGTGAGCAGAGGTGAGTAGAGGAGAGAGGAGGAGGGAAATAGAGACTGGGAAGGGAAAAAGGATAATGGAGGGAGGAAGAGAGCGAGAGTGAGCAAAGGGGAGGCATAGGAGAGAAGGCAAAAAAATAAAAAGATTGAGGGAGAGAGGATGAGTGTGGAAGAGAGAGAGAGACAAAGAGAAGAGAGGGGAGCGAGGGAGAGGGAGAGTGGAAAGGGGAGAGAGAGAAAATGTAGGGAGGAGAAAGAGAGACTTGGACGAGTGGAGAGGAGAGAGAGAAAGAGGAGATGGGAAAGAGAGGTAGAGAATAAAGGGGAGAGAGAAAGAGATAGGGAGGAGTGGAGAGGAGAGAGAGACAGAGGAAAATGGAGGAGAGAAAGACAGCAAAAGAAGAAGGACAGAGAAAGAAGTAGAGGGAGAAAGAGGATGAGTGGAAAGGGGAGCGAGAGAGTGAGAAAGAGAGGGCAAGGGGGAGAGCATGAAGATGCGAGAGTGAGCTAGAGCAAGGAAAAGGTAGGGGGGGCAGAAGAAGTCCAAGAGTGATAAAGAGAGGAGAAGGAGCTAGAGAAAGGAAGAGTCGAAAGAGTATGTGAGAGAGAGTGAAAGAGCAAGGGGAGAGGAATGAAAAAAGAGAATGAGATAGAGAGAAATAAAGAGTGGAAAAGGGGAGAGAGAAAGAGAGAGTACAAAAGGAAACAAGGAAACAGAAAAAATAGAGGGCGAGAGTGCAGATGGGTGCAAAGGGGAGAGAGTGAGACAGAGAAAGGAGGAGAGGAGAGGAGAGGAGAGAGAGTGAAAGGAAAATGCGAGAAAGAGAAGGAGAGAGAACAAATGAGCAAGGAGATAGGGAAATGTAGAGAGAAAGAGGACAAGCGGAAATGGGAGAGAGAGTGATAAAGACAAGAGAAAGAGAGCGAGCGAAGTAGCTAGGGGAGAGAGAAAAAAAGAGATAGAGAAGAAGAGGGGACAGACAGAGAAAGTGAGAGAGAAAAAATGAGAATGAAGAGGAGTGCAAAGGGGAGAAAGATTAGCGAGGGTAAAAAGAAAGAAAGGAGAGGGAGGATAAAGGAGAGGGAGAAAGTGACAAGGAGAGAGAGAGAGGAAAAAGGGGGAGTGGATACGAGAAAGCGAGAGAGAGAAAGTGAGAGGAGAAGAGTAGAGAGCGAAAGAGCAGGAGGGGCGTGAGGACAGAGTTGCTGCTTCTGCTGCTGTGGACCATGTTCTGGACTCCATCCAACACAGAGCCATAAATCAGGCTGCTGTGGCTGCTCTGGAGAGGCTTTTCATAGGCTCTGCTCGGGGCTTTCATTGGGTCAAGTACATTAACCCAGCAACCCTTCACAACCCCATCTCCCAGAGGATCATGGGAAATGCGGTCCCCTCCTCATAACCGCTGCCCGGCAGGATGTATGGACACTACATTATCACTTATTACATCGGGGAGAGTGGGGCTGTCAGAGGAGTAAACCATAACAGAGAAACAGTGACTGGAAATAAGAGCTGAGCCACACAACGGGTCAACCAAGAACCATGTCAGAAGAATAGATAAAATAAAGTAAAATACAACCAAATAATGCAGTTGAAATGAATAAAACTACCAAGGAATATACAGCAGAAATACCCGTTCTTAATTGGGCCCAAAAGTCTCAAAATCAAAAGCCTGGTACCAAGAAGCTTCTGAATGTTTAACCCGCACAGAAGATCTCTCAGTCTGGTCACCATCTCTTCCTCAGCGTGTCAGGTTTGGCTTGCGGGTTTGTTTATTTCAGTGACGAGAGGGAAACGGAAGAGCTCACCGGTCATCTATAATTTATAACAAAACCAAACTTCTCTCACCTCACACTGAGAGCGTTTAGTGCTTTGTTTTGTTTCGATGCTGACGGCTCATATGAGTCCCTGATGCGCCACTCAAACCTGTCAATCACGTCAGTCGCTAATATCTGAACTTGGGGAGATAAAACTGGTGTCCAGACTAGGCGTTTGTGTAAAGTATTGGAGTAACATAAGCCACATAAATGTTCCAAAATATATAAAGAGGTGATTGGCCTGGACAATTTGGTGTAACCATCGTAAACATAAAAACATATTGATCGATCTCTAACCTAATGTTAATTATAATGCATGTTATATAATTGGTTAGTTAAACAAACCTTAAATAAACCTTGTATGGAGACTACAAATACTGTTTTTCAACCTTTCACTGCACAATTTTTGGTTGAAAATATTGCTCTACACATCTCCTACAAAAATATTACCAAATCATGTATTTTAGGAAGAAAAAAAGTGGTATTTAATGTACCAAAGTGTTGCTCAGGCCCACTAGTGTTCCCTCGGCACACAAACAACAACAAAACAATATTGACCAAAGTAGAGCACTGTTTCTTCAAGTTGTCAAACATTTCGGCCCCGGGGAGAGAGAGGTAAAAATGATTTTAGTTAGTACAGATATCTAGTAAAGGCATCTATTTGGGTGAAAATGAGAACACAGCGCTTTCTCTGCATCTAATTAAAGAGTGTTTTATTCAACAAGAAGCAGGACGTTCGGAATCAGCATGCTTTGTTAGCTTTACAGTGACGGCAAAACTCTCTGGGCTCAGAGACGTGAAAAGTGCTTATAAACTCATGGATTAGGAAAGTGAACGATATATGTGACTCATGTAAAGACTTCAAAATAAACTAGTTCTGTTTTTCACACACAACATAGTAAAAATCAGGTACAGCCCCTTTAAGTGATGAAGTTTTATTCACCTTATTCTGGAAGTTGATGTTGGCGCCACCATTTTTTCCCCCTTGTTTTAGTTTACATGGGGCAGGTGAACTCAACAGAAAATACGTTCTAAATGGACTAAAAAGCCATTTTCATATCACCCGGGAAATCAGTGCATTGCTGCCTTGTTGCACGTGTACACTGAACAGTATACACAAATAAATCGACTTCATATAATATTTTAGCTGCAAGACTTTTCCTTCATTCACTACTTGTGTGAATGGGGTTCTGTTAAACTAGAAGTGCCTTTACTACAGGAGTGAGGCAAACGTGGGTGGTGCAGAATAAGGTGAATTGCTTTTTAAACTTGGGGTTTTAGATAACTTTTATTTATTAAGAATCAAAAACTGAGGGAAAGATTTTAGCTACATCATACATTGGCTCATGAAAGTCCGAAATCACACGGAAATACATCTTTGTACAGCATCTACAAGAACTTGCGTGGCTAATGAACATAAAGTTTAAATGCAAATAGACTCCACGATATGACTCAAAGTGGCTCAGTCAGCAGCAGTCAGCGCGTTGTTTCTCCACATATCCTTCATTCATCACACTTATGCACTGGAGCGCTGCCTCTGCCTCTGCATAGACTCACACTGCTGGCATACACAGATACACCAGTGCATTTGTAACAGTGTCAGTGCGAAGGGGTGTGAAAATGAAACACGGCCCAAACTATAGACTGCGTTATCCACTTCCCCGAGAGCTGTCCGTGGTGCTGACGTCGTTTAACAAGTGGCCCCACTGCTTCGCGGCGCTCGGCTGTCAGTCACACGCGTGTCACTAAACGCACGCGTGTTTTAAAGCGGCACGAGTCTGCGGCCGGCGGAGGAAAGGGGAAGAGAAACACAGAGAGTCTGGGGTAATAAACAAAAAAATACAGGATTGGTTTGAAATAGGTAACAGATGTTGAAATTTGTATCGATAACATATGGCGAATTTACCTCCAAATGCACACTGTGAATTAAATTAGACATCTGGAATTTAACCTTGAGGGAATGTGTGGTCTGGTCTGCATTTTGAACACTCCAGCTGCAGTGCTTGTTTGATACAATGCAATATTCAGCAGTGCTTGATTAAAATGAATACATACATTTTGATGACATCTCCAGCACTTTGACACGCCAAAATCTGAAGCAACACAATCGAATGGACAAATAACGAAACTGGTGCCACTGCGATTATAGTGATCAAACTGCGCCAACCAACAGTTTTCGTTCTCTTTTTTTTTTTGCTTTGTAATTAAAGACATGCTTTTATTGTTTTATTTTGGTTATTTCATGCTAAACTATACCATATTTACATGACAATTTTATATTTTGTTAATTGTAAACAGCTTAATTCTAATCAGGTTCATTAACTTCCTGTTCCATCATAGCAAGAAGTGAATTGTCATTGTACGTATTTGTTGCTGAAAAATAGCAATACGTGCTTCGCTGGTGGTGCAGTGGTAAAGGGCGTTGCACATATTCGTCTCATCTCATGTTGTAGAACTAAAACTAAAATGCTTTTAAATAGAAAAACATTACTGTACAACTGCATTGGGAGATCCAATTTTGACTTTGCTGTGGCTCCATCTACTGGCAATTACACACATGTAAATATATACCCACAATGCATTGTAATAAAGAGTGGCTCTGACGAAGTTGAAGTTATCGCGATTAGATGGAAGAAATGTTCAGAGCGAGTCTGGCGATGATTTAAGGACTTAAAATAAATCAAATAAAAGACATCAGCGCCATCCACGTCACACATCGAAGGAGTTCAGAACACAGTGTTAGAGAAAGAGGACTTACAAACCAGCATCATCAAACAAACGTGAATCAAGCTACGTGCTACTCTAGGTATGTTTTTTTTTAAAATGACGGAACAAAGTTAGAACATGGCTAAAAGCTCAACAGTAAAGTGAATAAAAATAAATAATAATAATAATGTAATAATCAAGTAAGAGCAGTAATGCGGAAAGGTGCGATCACACATTTTCTGAACATTCAAGCCTTGAACGAAGGACAATAACATGCATGACTCACCCAATATGCAAACTCTGAGTAAGATGAGGGAACCTTGTAACAAAGTTTTAAAGCTCACAAAAGTAGTTTATTTTTGTTCTCACACAGTACGGGGCCCCACATTCACTTGGGGCCTCTAAAGCTGACAAGTAACCCATACAGAGAGTTGCTTTTTTTTCTGCTTTTGACTTCTTAGATTGTTTTTAGTTGGTTGTGGATTACAGACCACAAACTACTGCCTGTTTTACACCTGACCTTTAACACATCATGGCATATTCGGGGCCCCCAGTCAGGCTTTTGTACAGGGCCCCACAGAGCGACACACGTCCCTGTTATTGCAGCATCCTGTCCCTGTCTGCTGCAGTGGCAGATGACACAAAGTGATGCTGTGACTGCACCAGGACGCGCCCTGTCTGAGTCCCAGGTGTCACCAAACAAACTCAGCTCTCTCTCTCGCTCTCTTCTTTCTCTCTCTCTTGCTCTTTCCTCTCGTTCTTCTCTCTCTCTCTCCGCTCTTCTTCACTCCTTTGGCTCTCTTTTGATTCTTTTTATCACTTTTCGCTTTCTCTCTCTCTCTGCTCGTCTCACTTTCCTTTGTTTTCCTCATTCTCTCCTCATTTCCTCTTTCTATTTTAACTTCCTTAGCCCCTTTCCTCCATCCATCCCTTCCCCCTTTCTCCGCTGTTCCCCCTCTTTTCTCTCTTTCTAACTTTCACTCTTGTTTCCCCTCTCCTTTGTTCCTCTCTCTCTTTTTCTATCTCCTCATTTGCTTTTCTCATTCTCTCCTCTGCTCCTCCCTATCACTAATTTCTTCTCCTCTCTCTCCTCCTTTCTTTTAAAACCCATTAGCTCCTTCCTTCCCTCTTTCCTTTGTAATTCCACTCTCTTCTCTGCTTGTCTCTCCTTCACTTCTGTGATTTTTCCTCTGCTCTTCTCTATCACTCTTTTCTCTCCTGCTCCTCCTCTCTTTTAATCTCCTTTGCTCCTTCCTTTCCTCCCTCCCTTCTTCCCTCTGACTCCTTTGCTGTGCTGTCTCTTCTTTGCTCACATCCTCTCTTTCTGTCTCTCGTTCATTGTCTCACTCTTCTTTTCTCCTTCATCTTTTTCTTTCTGTTTTTCTATCCCTTTTTGCGTTTCTCTCTTCTCTCTATTACTTCTCACTCTCTCTTTCTCTCTTCTTTGGCCCCCCTCTCTACTCCTCATCTTCCTGGGCTTCTTCTCTTCTTCTTCTTCTCTCTTCCTTTCCCTCTCTTCTTTCCATGTGCCTCCTCTGTTCCTTATAGCATCTCCCCTCTTTCCTTTCTTTTTCACTCTTCTTCCTCTGCTTCTTATCGTTTCTCTTTTCTTCCTTTTCTTTCTATCTTTCACCCTCTCTCTCTCTCTCTCTCTCTCCCTCTCTCTTTCTTTCTCTCCCCCTCTGTCTCTCTTTGTCCCAAGACGTGGGGGAGAAAACAGAAGCTGATAAGGAAACCCCACTTCTCTGTAAAGTCCATCAATGTGTCTCTATAAACATGACGCGTGCAGCTTTTCAAGCGTCTCATATTGAAATAGATGGAACGCTTTTACGTTGATGCTGAATTAATGCCAGTGACACATTAAAGTGACTGATGATTTACATGAGAAACAAAGAGGAATGGATGTAATGAGACCACATGACATGAAGAACGCATGAGGACATGTATACAAGGCCTATTTATAGGATTTTTTTTTTTCTTCTTCAAAATCGATACTTGTTAAGCTGTGATTTCATTACATGTTTTAGTACCGATTAGTGTCTTGATATAGTTTCTTTCCTTTCTTAACATGGGCGTGACAAGTCGATGTATTTATGTCAGTTGAGATTGTGTGTGGGAGGACATCTGATTTAATATATTTGGCAAACTAAAATAAAACAAAGTAAATGACTGCATGTTCAGGATTAAACATTTACTGGAAAGAAAAGCTCCAAAACAAAACACAAAAAGTGATGATTGAATAAGTGCAAGATAGATAAGTGTTATACTGTGGGACATTCCAGGTAAAATAATAACATCTCCATAGAGACATATGTAGCAGTTTACCCAAAAGAGAAGTTGCATAGTACAATATCAGACTTCAAAGATGATCATTGTTCATAACTTGTGTTTTCCGCTGCAGGTCACACAAGCAAAGGCGATCTATAGCTCAGTGAGTTTAATCGAGTTCAATCAAGGTGAATAGATAAATAGACATGCACCATTATATGATTTTTCAATGTACTTTTTTTTACTTTTATCTTTTACCGCTTTTGTGAAGAAATTTAAGATTTTTGCACAAATGTAAACTCTGTTTTGAATAAAATGTATTATTATAGCTATATACGCTAAATAAATTCTTAAAAATTGTATTTGCAGGTTGAAAAAAAATGAATGTTAGACTTAAAGGGAACATATTCTGCTACAGTGACTTTTTTGAGCTTTTAACCAATGTTTAATGTTCCGTCATCAAAAACACACATGAAGTTGCGTTTAGCTTCATTCACGCTAGTTTGAGGAATGCTGGTTAGAAAATCCTCTCCTCGCCGGCCGTCAAAAACACTCAATCAATGACGTTTTTTTCTGATTTCATATGTTACTTATCCAAGTATTTTCTGCTGTTTAAGTCCTTAAATCATCGGCGGACTCGTTCTGAGCATTTCTGCCTAAACACGATTACTGGAAAGTAAGTGGCTCACTCGCATTTATCATTAACATACGGTTATGCTCGTGGGAGCGCTCTGCAGCCAGTAGAGGGCGCCTAAACTCAGTGAGTGCCAGGGCAAACAGCAGAGACAAAGATGTTAATTTTGTTTTTACAGTTTTTACTATATATATATTATTTTAGTTCTAAAACACGAGATGCTAAACTTAAGGTACTCAAGAGCATGTTTAAAGGCTAATTACAATATAGAAAAATGCATACAATTTTTCGACAAAATCATTTTTTTGTTGTTGTTTTAATTGACTATAAACTATCCCTAAAGTCGTTTTTGACCATTTTATTGCAAAGTAGATGCAGGGTGGAGTTTAAATTGTGTAACCAGTTTAGACCAATCCGTGTTCCTTTGTACCCCCAGACCCCGCCCTCACTTTCCCTTTACTCCTCCAGGCTCTGCCCAGTTTCCCGACTCTATTTTAAAAGTGGCTGTAGGCGGAGTTTAGTGGTTTAGTCACACATTAAGTCTCATAGAATTATCGTTCTTTCACCTGGTGTCCTCAGGAAACCTCCACACATCCGACACTGTTCATCAGAAAACTGTGGCTCAGACTTTCTTTGGCCTGAACCAGACACGAGGAGGAGGGCATTTCCGGTGCCTAAACCTGATCCACTGTCTCAGGGTCTTAGTCCAGATTCTGACTGAGGCCAAATCCTCTTATCCTCCAAAACTGTCGACAAAGGGCAGCAGCACCCACCAGAATTAACCCCTGTATTACTGTCTACATCCAGGACTGTGCTGACTACAAACATTCATCTACATAATGATGTCACTTTTATGGTGAAGGGTACATCGGCATTTTACCAGGAATGTTCCAAGAATGGCATTAAAATGAGACATATCCATGGATAGAATCAGGTTTTTAAGGAGGCAAAACTTTTTCTTTTTTTCAACATTTTAACTTTTCATAATTATCCAATCTTCAATCAACTTGTATCCATAGATTTACATGGAATATTGTAACTTCAAGTACAGTTTTCTCAAAAAGTTTTTCCCATAGAGACAAAAAGACAAGCCCATAAAGTAGCACCTGTACACAACTAACTTTACTTAATGAGATTTGGATGGATCTGTATCTCATTCCAAGCAAGATTTTAACTCCAAAAGTGAGGCTAAATTAGAACGTTTACTCAAATACCAAATAGGAATAAGAAAGCAACAATAAGAAATCCCTGCTGTGATTTGTATTGTAATTTGACAACAAAATGAAGCAAGACATTTAAACCTGGCTATTTTTCGGATTAAAGTACACTGGAGGATCTATGCGCCACCCGCCTGGACAGCTGGATTAGCCATACCTCGTCTGCCTGGACGCACTCCATCTACTTTAGATGAACCATTCCAATGCTGGAGGAGCTCTCTGTACACTGGGTGGACTGCTCCTCGTCCGCCTGGAGGAACTCTTTAAAGCCACCTCCCTCTTGAGTGGTTCTGGCTCCACAGTCCAAGTGGATGTCAGTCCTAGTTCATCTGCAGCCTGTCCGTCCGTGGGAGTAGGATCTCTCCTTCACTGTGGTTCTCCCCGAGGTTTCTACTTTTTCCCATGGGGTTTTTTGTAGTTTTTCCTCGCCGCGAAGGAGAGTCAAAGGACAGGGGCATTCTGGGACAGTTATCTGAATGCTTTACCTGTGGCCCATCGAGGCAACTGTTGTTGTGATTTTGGGCATTATAAAAATAAATTGATTTGATTTTATTTAAAATGTTGGCCAATTTCACACATTTTTATATATGGAACACATTTCTGTCAGTCATCTATAATTTACAAAAAGTTTAAAATCTTGCTCAATTTTTAAGACAGATCTAATTTACTCAAATACAAATAAGAATAAAAAAGCAAGAATGAGAAAACCCTGCTGTAATTTGTGTTGCAATTTGACAACAAAATTAAGAAAGGTTAAAATATTTCAAAATGAAAAAGCTCATATTTATGTAATTATATGTTCTCTATATCTTGCCTCTTTTCTTTTTCTTATTAACCTGCAGTGCCTTGCCTTAACTGTAATATGGATGCTATTTATGGAACATTACATTTTTCCATGGATACAAGCAGGTGGTAGACCTTAAACAAGATAAGTTACATTAATATGCAGTTTACCAAGCGGAAATATATACTTTTCTGAAAGCATTGCCCTTTCATTAATGCAGTCCAAGCATATATACTTCCCATGTCTATTTAAAGCGCGAAAGATAAACCTACACAATCACTACTTCCTTTCCACAATCTCATGACTCATCTTTGCATCTTTTTATATCAGGATTACTGAACCAAAGCTCGGCTATTACTACGGCCTTGAAACCCATTATCTTCCTTTTATAGGTGACTCGATGACTTTTATACGAAGACAGATGTGTTGGTTTCACGTTACATCCTCTTAGTCAGAGGCGGCGATGCTTCAGCCGGCCCTTAGGCGTGTGAATCACCCTCTGAGCCGGGATCAGGGCTGAGGGAGACAGGACCACGCCATAAGCCAACATGAAGGTATAAGACTAGGAAATGAACCGATTACATAAGCAAGCTTCTCCAGTGCGTGTTACAGAGGAAGGGGCTGGAATCAAAGGCTGACAGGTGTAAGAGCCTTAAGGTAATATTGGAAGTTATTTGAAGTATGGAGCTATATGTGGTGCTGGTAAATAGTGTATTAGCTGGGCTTGGCTGTCAGAGAGTTAGTCAGCAGTGGAAAGAGCATATGTTAACGGCTTCAAAGTACTAATTGGTTTTATGATATTCTTTTTCATATACTAAAAGGAAAATGAATAATTAAAAAGCCCAAATCACATTTCAAATTGCACTAAAATATAGTTAAATATTACTTGTGTTGCGGATGCTTATTTTATCTTTATAGTTCTCAAAATTTTTCACTTGTTCACACTTAGAGTGGTATGCGTGTCGGAGCAAGAAGGTCACGGGTTTGATTCCTGGGTCTGAGCAGGCCACTGTACAAAGTTTGCATGTTTCTCCAGGTTTCCCCTTTTATCCCAGAACATGCACCATATAAAGGTCCTGACAAAGGTGAGCTCAAGATCCCCTCGCGCTTTGCTTCTTCAGACAGTTTGTCTGGCATTGAAGGATGGGTCAAATGCAGCGTGAACCCTAACCTTAATCTTTACTGACCCCTGATCTAGTGCAAGTATGCAACAGAAGCTGTGGAATATTCAACCACAAAGCCTGTAACTTTTCTAAATGTTGCAACATCTCAAACTATTCCAGTGAAAACACTTTTTTTTTAGATATCACAATGTCATTTTCATTAAGAACTTCAAAAATGCTTCAGGTTTGTACTCTAATGGGACTTCTGTAGTTATACAATACAATTTCAAATGAATAACTTGTTTTGATACAATTTTAGTATCAAAATTGAAAGTAAAAACACAAGAAGTGCAACGTGAAATTCAAACCATTTGAGCAGAAAAACAAATTCAGAATGTTTTTGGGCAAAATCCACTGTCTCTGTGACTCTTTCTGAGGCCACTCTGAGCCTAAGGCCTGCCTCAGGTGATGCACTGACACAGACACAGACACGAGGGCAGGGGAGAGTATAGCTCTCACACACAGCCACTGGACAAATAACGCAGTTGCAAAAGTAGCTGGAAATTTGTGTAGGAATTTTGTCCTTGAACCGAGAACAGCAGCAGTGGCTCTAGTGCATACTGTTGTTGTGTCCTTAGGCATGACACTTCACCCACATGTTACATATATGGATGAGGTGTGTGAGACTGTGGCCGGTGGTGCAGATTGGCAGCCTGGCTTCAGCCTCAGGGCAGCTATGGCTCCAGCAGTAACTTACAATCACAGAGAGTGGAGTGAGCGGACAGTGCTCACTGATAAAAGGTATCTATCTATATCAGTATTTTAATACGGTTTTGAAATACATTGTTTATATTCTACTTTATCTGCATAGATATTTCATTTTTAGATCAGTTTGCTAAGCAGGAGTGAAGATAATGTAAGCTTCTATGTCAATGGACAATTCTTCACAATAAATGACTTTCAATGCAGTGTATTTGCAATGACATGTCGCTTTTTGATGACATAGGTAGAGGGATTCCGTTTTAGCATTCAGCACTACTTCCTGTAATTTTAAAGTTTTATTTTTCAAAAATTCATCACAAACTGCAACTTCACAAATGTAAAATGATTCTAAATATTTACAACAGGTGCCCTCCCATCAAACTAAGTCATAATTGGAAAAACATGAGAACCTGTCATGTAGAATTTAAACGAACTGTACGCCCCAGAGTACATCTCAGACCTCATCCAATTGTATCACACCCTGCACATTTTGAGGTTCGATGGCCAGCTCAAGACGAGACTTCAAACCACTGTTTGGGGCCGGCCCCAAACTCTGAAACAATCTGCCTCCTCACGTCCGAGCGGCCCCCACAGTGGAGTGTATTAATTATTTTCTTAAGACCCACTTTTACTCTCTGGCTTTTAACACCGCGTGAGTCGTTTGGTCCTTTGTGTCATCAAATCAAATCAATTTATTTTTATAATGTCCAAAATCACAACAACAGTTGCCTCGATGGGTCATTTATTGTTTGTTTCTTTTAAATGGATTTGATTTAAGCTTATTTGTCTATTTTCCTATCTCATATTATTTATTTCAATCATGTGTTTATGTTACTATTTTTATCCTATTTCATAGTTTACTTACCGTATTGTATTATAACTTGATTTTTTTTTTACTGTGTGCAGCACGTTGGAAACATCTTTTGTTTGTGAAACATGTATTGAATAAAAGTTTGTGATTGGGATTACATTTGGAACCACAATGTGTCTCTCACCTGTGGTGCACTATGTAGGTGATGATGGAGGCGAAGAGGCAGAGCAGCATGACCGCAGTGCAGGCATAGACGACCGGGTGAAGGAACTCCCCGGGGTACTGCGGGAACGACAGCACCTTCTTCAGATCCTGGACACAGACAAAGAGGGAAATAGATCAGAGAAATGTCACCTGGACAAGGGTTTAACCTGCGGCGGGTCGTAAAGAGAGGACATAAAGGAGAGTGCGCTTGGCTTGCTTTAGGTTAGAGTTTATGGGTGAGGGCTCGGTGCTGGACAAGAGTATTTACTGAACCTCTCGGGGGAAGGACTATATCTTCAATTAGACAGCTTTTCTTATTTGCTTATTGGTGTAGATTTATTTCAATGGCACAGATGCAGTTGTAGCTTCATTCATACAAACACCGGCAGTTGTAGAAGAAGTATTCAATGTTGTAACTACAAGTAAAAGATATGAAGAGATTGGGGCAAAATATCACATAAAAATCTACATTCTTTAAAATATAATTATCCCTTTATAAATGTACTTCAAGAGTGAAATAGTTAGCATATTTCACAACGATTTTGAGAACTATTGAAGAGTCAAATGTAGTGATGTTGAAAAAGACTTTGGTCAACAGAAGTGACTGAATCTATGTAAAAAAAAAAAATCATTAACATATTTTTGTTTGCTCAAAGCTGGGACTTAAAAAAATACTTAAAAATATAATGGAGTAGAAAGGACAGATACCTGCTCTCAATTGTAGTGACATAAAAGTATCCACTCTAAAATGTACTTTTACTTTACAACGTTAATACTTTCCACCACTGTCCACCAAACGCAAGAACACAACAAAAGAATATGTAAAAGAATCATATCCAAAGTTTGATTCAACCATCTGGGACGTCGATACGGTATTACCAAATATAGTTACTAAAAATTACACCAGGATATTCCAAAATGTCACACCTCATTATGCCACCATTACATTTAGGTCCAACTCAAAATCATTTCATTCAGCTTTAGACGCTTCACATATTACTGGTTTAGTTCTGGTTAAACTGTGATTCAGACATGGCTTGATCCTTATTCAACCTCATAAATATTTGTTTTGTTATAAATCCTCATTATCCAACTTTAGCTACTTTATGATCCAACTTTAGCTAGAGCCAGAGTTTTGGTAACAATGAAATGCTGATATTGTCTCACTTGCTCATTTAACCCTTCAAATTGTCATGGACTTTGTTTAGTCTGGTTTAATCTGGCCTAAGTCTGTAGTTAAGAATTCATAGTAGCTTGCCAGTCATTCAAAACTCTCTTTTCCACATAACGATGTCATGATGTGATGTGGAAATCTCCTTCAGGTTTTTAAAGGTATACTATGAAACTTGTCTCCAATTACATTATTCTATTCTATCTATCGGTTTTAATCAACAATTCTGTGGAGTCCTGTGAGGTGACTGTCAATTTGTTCTAAAAAATATGGAATGTTAAATCTATCTCCAAAGAGAAAAGCATACGATACCACTAGGCCAAGTTACAGGTCAGATCTGTTTACAGTAAGACTATTCTAGGATTTGTTTATTGCAATCACCTCTTTCTTTGAATAAATGGATGATGGACAAGATTAATGCCATATTTTTCTGGCAAATCAATAACTAGAGACTGACCTTGAACACTAAATTGTCTTGAAAATGAAGCAAGTCTTTCTAATCTCGAACAGCAAAAAGCAAAAACATTCCAACGCTTGTGTGTCTGAAGTATTTCAAACAGCCTGAAAATGCATGAGAGACTTACAAACTACGCAATCGAATACTAAGTTTTCTTTTCAGGGGCACAGCATGAGGCACAAATACAAACTGTCAATGAAATGGGTCCAAATCAGCAGAAATAAGTCCCAAGCCCTGACGCATTTGCACATTAACATTTGAGGCGTTTAGCTGACACGCCGAGCCGAGAGGATGAGCACAACAATAGCTTAAGCCTCCTAGTCTGCCAACAGAAAGGGAGAATCAAAACAAAAATGGATAGAAGCCAAGTGAAACGGAGGAATGAAAGCAAAGTTAAGTCGCTTTCTGTGGCTTAAAGGACACATTGTTCCACTAAGGCTCATTAAGCTCCTATCAAAATCACGCCGTGGGTTTGACGTTTTGTGACAAGTTCTGTTTCAAAATACAGGGTTTAACTTTTCACTTTGTTAATTCAAATATTCTGAAGAAAATCTGTCAAGCAACTGCAGTCCAGAGTGTTAACCATTTGTCTGCTAGCCTGAAATATATACATGTGTACTATTTATTTAGATATTTTTTGATACGGATGAAGACGACACTTAAAGGGCCTCTGACAGGTTGAACAACTCATTTAACTAAAATGCAGTCAAGATAAATATATTTCAGTTTCTGCTAGAATCTTCACAAATTTTACCCCAGTTTAGCTATTTTTTTAGATTTTTAATTTTACTTCCTGGTTGTGAAGTATGACATCACACTTGGAAATTACCATAGCAACCACACTGTATACTGGCCATAACTCACCTAATGTCACAGATTTTGTTCATCTGACAAAGAAAAATTCACGTGAACACTAATCAATATTTTTAAGTGTCAAAAAGGTAGTTTATTTTGTGTAAACTATGCATGACCTTTGTCTCCACAGTGTGATGTCATAAGTTTGTTTACTTCCTGTAATTTTCAACATATTTTTCGACTTTTCTCCACAAGTAGTGACCTGATTGGTGTAAAACTACAATTTATATTTACAAGAGGTATTAATACACTGAATAAAGTCAAAATTCGAAATTTCGTAAAAACCTGTCATACGCACTTTAAGTGAGTTTGGTAACTCTTGTGCTTTTTCTATTGTTATATATTTTGTTCTGAATGTACAAGGACATGCAGGAGTTTGAGAAACAAGTAATATTAGCGGCTGTGTTTTTTGTTGCCCTTCATGGTACAATTCTTGGACATTCTGTATTTGAATAGAATGTAGGAAATACTGGCTGGTCAGGCAACATTTCCGATAGTGTTAAAGCTACAACTCAGACTGACGTAAAAGAGCACTCAATCCGAAAAATATGGTTGGGCCAGAGTGAACCCTATGAAGTGCAGTAGCCACCTGCTCTCGAAGCAGGTGAAAAATGTGGCCTCTGAGCAGTTTATTTTGGAGCAAAAAGGGCAAATTGAATGAATGAGAGCTGCAGAACTGTCCATTTGCAACCTGGGTCTGACGATGTAAATTAGATCAACGCAGTAAAGCCTTGGTTGTAAAGCCTTGGTTGTCTGCCGGTCGTGCATTACCTTAAACTTTTCTATCTCCAAGGAGACAAACAGGTGACACCCCCAAGCCAAGCTACAGGTCATATCTGTGGAGAGCTGACTTCGCTCACAGTAAAACAGCAAAAAACACCAGTATTTAAATAAATCCTAGATAAAACATTCCAGGCAAAGCAGGCGGTGAACCCTCCACCACAAAATGACTTAGTTTCAGGTGTTTAGGCGGCAGAAATGCTCAAAGCAAGTTTGGCGACGATTTTAAGACTTAAAACAGCAGACGATTCTCGGATAAATGACATCTAAAATCAGAAAAAACGCCAGTGATCGAGGCAGTGTTTATGACGGTCGGAGAGGAGAGGATTTTCAAACCAGCATTCCTCAAACTTGTGTGAATGCAGCTAAATGCATCTCCAGGTGTGTTTTTGATGACGGAACATTAGATGTGGTTAGACATGGTTAAAAGCTCCAAAAGGTCACTACAGCATATTATGTCTCCTTTAAAATGTACTTGTAAATGTACTCTTATTATGTTTAGTTCAGGAGAATGCCTTTTACTCCATGCAGTATATTGTAAAAGCAACTATTCGAGAAAATGACTGAGACTGAATGATATTTCGCATACATCTTAAAGGACATTTTTGATGGATGAGAACCATAAGGAAGGACAATTTAATCCATACAGAGCCCTTGTAGGCTGAGAAGAGTTGTATTGACTAAAGGGGTGGGACTAACAATTGATTCTCAAACAAGGCCTTTATCAGAAGGCATTTCCATCATCCTTTTGTGTGATCTCTCTGCTCCCTGTGTCTGACGGCTGTAGTACGGCGTGAGGCTCGTCGTGATGACATGAGTTCGTCATGTCCGCGTTTCTAAATAAAGCTGCACCTTATCTCCATAACCCTGCCCTGTCGGTCTGCATCACTGTCTGCTCCTCGGACACGTTTATCCCCCAGCAGAGGCGCAGTGGAGCCAGTCTGCCAGAGGAGGCGCCACCTACACTACACATTTTTGACACACGCTGGTGAAATGAAGAAAAAAGAGGGGCCAAAAAAGGGACGCAGCAAATGCAAAGAGGATTAATCTGATTGACAAGTGGTTTCCTTTGTAAGAAAATTTTAATTGATGGACAATACAATAAAAAGCCCTTTTATAGACTGCATTTCAAGTAAATATTTGATTCTCATTTGCAACCAACAAATATAACCAACAAATGTCCAAATAATTTCCCCTGAGGATCAACAAAGTATTACATTTTAAATAATTAAGATATAAAGCACTAGACATTAGAGTGAACAGTTTGCATTTGTTTTTACAACCACTGAAATGAAAAGAGTACAGTTTTGAATAATGTCTATATTGTGTATTGATTGTTTGATTAGTTTTATTTGGAGTTACATATTCACATATTCTAGACAATAGAAAAGCACAAGCTCATGAAAAAACACATTATTATTTACTCACCCATGTGAATTCACTGAAGTCTATAGTAATGAGTCAGAGAAATGCCTAATTTGCCCAGAAGTCATCCATAATGTAAAGGGTTAGTCATGGACAATGTTTTTGAAATCCAGACGTTTTGACTGCTACCCAGAAGTCATTTTCAATCTGAGGGGACTAGACTTCATACATCCTTGAGCTAGAATAGTCCTGCTCTAAGGGAGGACTTTTAACCTGAAGCTGCTCTGACTGTTTACCTGATGGCCCAGGGTTAGGTAGTTCTGTGTCACTGGTAGACTCTTTAGCACAACTGTTTACCTGCTAAGTCTTGGACCAGTACCTTCAGATTGAAAATGACACCCGGATGGTGTCAGAACTTTGCTTTAACACCTTTTCTTCTATATATGGTAATCAATTAATCAATATTCTTATTAATTAATGAATTTCTTCATTTTTAGTGCATTGGTTCATTGGTTACTGATTGGGTTTGCTATGAAGGAGAATTTTCAAAAACAAAACAAACATCATATATATATTTTTTTTATCATAAGGTTTCTTCGAATTGCTAACTTATAACTAGGGCAGCACTGTGGCTAAGTAACTAGCACTCCCACCTCCCAGCAATAATGTCACAGGCCTTTTAGTGTGCAGTTTGTATGTTTTGTTCATTTTTAGTGCATTGGTTCACTAGTTGCTGATTACACTGTGGATTTGCTATGAAGGAAGGAGAATATTCAAAAACAAAACACTTTTTTTTTTCTTCAATCTTCAAATTGCTAACTTATGCTTAGGGCGGAACTCTCACCTCACAGCAAGAATGTCACGGACTGGACCAGGCTTTTGTATGTTTCTCCACATGTCGGGGTGGATTTCCTCCGGGCTCCAGTTTCCCTCATCAACCCATAAAAAGCACAATTAAGAATCCTCCCCATACGAACCTGACCAAGCCGAGCTCAAGATCCGGAGATGGGTCCCGAGCGCTGAACTGCACTGCGCTCTGCTCCTGACACATTGCCCCAGCGGAACTGAAGAATGGGTCAAATGCAGAGAATGAATTTCCCTCAAGAGAAATTAATAACGTATACCATGACCTTAAAGTGCGTATGACAGGTTTTTATGATTTTCTAGTTTTGACTTTATTTGGTGGAATAAAACCTGTTGAGAATATAAATGATAGTTTTACACCAATCAGGTGTCAGTTTGTGAAGAAAAGTTGAAAAATATGTTGATATTTACAGGAAGTAGAGCAGAGTTCCAAAACACGATGCACTACTCATTTGCCAACTGTACATTCTGTATATAGTCTATCTTAGTCTATTTTATTCTTAATTTTATGCATGCCTTTTTATATATTTTTTATATTTTATCCTTTGCTTTATGTTGCACCTACGCCGAAGCAAGTTCCTACGTTTGTGAATTTCACTGACAATGGCAATAAACAATCTCTGATTCTCTGATTCTGATCACACTGGGGAGACTCACCAGGGACCATTTACGACAAAGAAACACATTTTTCTGATCCTTCAAACATTAATTCATCAAAATAAAGGTGTTCCTATGTGTTTTTATTTGTCAAACAATAATTTCTGTGACATTTGAGGAGTTTTGACCCAGTGTACAACATGGTTTCTAGGCAACGGTTACAGAATTCCCCAGTGTGATGTCATGATTTACAACCAGGAAGTCAAAATTTAAACCTAAAAAACTGCCAAACTGGGATAAAAATGGTTTTATTTTTAGCAGAATCTTGCATATAATTATCTTAAATGTGTTTTAGTCAAATGAGTACTTCAACCTGTCAGAGGCCCTTTAATTTTTATAAGGTTCTGTATTTAGAATCATATACAAAGCGCAGAGCTGTGGCTGCACATTGTTCTTCTCTCTAACACTTAATCCAAGGCTCAAAGTAAAACCTGAATTATAACGAATGCAACACCTCCACATCTCCAAAAAGTGAAGAGCCTCTCTGAAACAAGATGGCTTCGTCAGGAAATCCAAAATTCATGGAAAAAAATAAACAGCAATTAGTCGACAACCACAAAATGCCCCTCATTTAGAAGCACAGCAGCAAGAAAAACATGCTCAAAACATCTAAGGAAGAAAGTACCCTTGAAGGGAGAGTCGAACAACACATGAAAATGTTAACACTGCCGTTTAATTTGTTGGTTACAGATTTACAGCAAATTATGAAGTTTATTTGTGAGCCGGGAGCGATGTCACGGAAGGACAATGTAAACCGAGGCTAATTACAACTCAATGAATCAATGTGGCCAAGTCTGAGAAAAGTACATGTCCTCGAGCTTTATGTGCCAAATCCTGCTGAAGAGAGGCTTTTAAGTCACTAAGCTGCTTCACGCATGCAAATAAAAACAACTTCATAGTGCGTCAGATCTGGAAAAATAACCCCAATAAACAGTAACAAATAAAAGGTCAAGTAAACAAGGAACAAACTAGCACGCTGCAAAAACGGACATGCGTTAATATGTGTAGAATTCATGATGTCTTGATTTTGAGGAGATGTGCTATTTTTGATTTGTTTAATGGGTCATATTTTCTGATTTGATTTAATGTTTTTTCTGACAGTTTCCCAACAAAACATGATTAAATCTGGACAGTAAATGTGTACAGTACTGAGTCACAGCAGGACAATAAAAAACAATATTATTACCAAGAAGAACAACTAAAAACATATTGATTGATAAGGTGTGCAGACAAAACTATTGAAGTCGTTGATTAAAGTCGTTTAAATAGACAAATATAAGGCATTAGTGTATTGCCATTGTCATTTAAACATGCTCTTGAGAACCTTTACTCCGGCATCTCAAGTTGTACAACTTAAAATACTGCATATACTTAAAACCACCGGACATTCTACCAGTCAGGTGTTTCCTCATCAAGATTTTGAGTTAGCACGCCATCTACAGGCAGCAAAGGGATTTATCATAGAGAAAGAAAAGGTAGTCATTAGAAATCTGCCCCGACATGCTACCGCAGGCATGTCCAAACTCAGGCCCGGGGGCCAAATGCGGCCCTCAGAATTTTTCTTGGCCCTTAGTCTTCCTGGTGAACTGGCCCACATTGTCCTGATAAGTACTATTTACATCACATTTCAGATTTTCTACAATTCCAACCTAAATAACTAACATTTTGGTGCAATACAGACCTGATATTAAGACATTGGCACTGAATATAGATGTGGTGACACTTAAAACATCAGATAAATGCAGCTTTTTTTAACGTTTCGCGATTGATTTGTGGCCCTTCGCTTGGTCCATATTTCAATATGTGGCCCTCGATGGAAAAAGTTTGGACGCCCCTGTGCTACTGTAATCAGGCAGCTGTAATGAAAGCAATTTGATACGGAAATGCTCAGAACGAGTCTAGCAATGATTTATAGACTTAAAAGTGTAATTTTGGGAACTTTGAGACTGAATATTTAAGGCTCAGAGGGAGATGACCTTGTAAACAGGATCAATAAAACAAGCGCAAATGAACCAACATGCAACATCTGAGGTCTACAAACGAGGGAAACATCCACTCTCAACTAGGCATGGGACGATATTAAAACTGTGTGTCACAATTATCATGGTCAAGGTCACTGCAATAACCGATAAAACTGTTGCAATTGATGACAGTTTCAAAATATTAAGCCTATTCATACTGAATAAGTTCCATGTTAGAATAAATGGACTTGTCCTTTGTTATAAGTGAAAACAACAATGATCCAAACGAGAATATTCATGGATGAGTAGCTTCATTCTGCACAATCTGGTGTTTGGTGTAACTGATTTGTAGCGATTATCACGATTATACAAAATGCTACCCTTTTAATCACGATAAACGATGTTACTGTTTATTGTCCCAACCCTTTCCTCAACTTCATACTTTTTTTTCCACATCAACCCGTGCTAATAAACATCTGTGATTTGGTGGAAAGAGTGAGAGAGTTTAAAGGTCCCATAACATGCAAAATCGACTTTTCAGAGGTTTTAACCTTCCTACAGTGCTATTTGGGCCTCGTATGTTGTGCCCAAAGTGGTTTTTTGATTGATTCCCGCATGTTTTCGCTAGAGAACTGTCTTTTCCGTCCCCCTCGGCTGAGCAGCAGACGGGGGCTCCTCACAAGGATGACGCGGCTTCACCAGGATGACGCGGTGTTTAAGCCACGCCTCCAGGAAGCGCGCAGCCGCAGAATAAAAGCAGCTAATGCTAATGCTACACAGTAATTACACGATGGATACGACAGATAGAAGAGTTAGCTTGTTATTTACCAAACGGCAACGTCCGTCGTCGAGGTCCTGGAGCACGTCAAACTCCAGGTCAGATCCAGGACGTAGGACTCAGCACGACGCACCGTCAGGACGGATAAAAGGTTTATTCCCGTGTTTGTGTATCGCTGTTTACCGGAGCACACGGCACATGCACCATCTCCGCTCTAGGCTTCGGCACGGGTTGGGCGGGGGAGGCAGCCTGCTCTCTGTTCGGGGGGGTCAGATCTCAGAGTAAGCCGTTTGCTTTTGCAAGGAGGGGGGCCAGTCCAAGAAATGGGTGTTTTTTGGAAACTGTTATGTTATGGATATTGCACAACACAAAATTTTATCAACAAAGCCCTTAGAATAGACTGTGTAAAGGGCAAAATAGCAGAATATGGGACCTTTAACTGATAAAGCGCATAATAAAACCTCCAAAAAACGTATCTATAATTGAGTCAACATTGCTTCTATTGTAAACTAGCAGTCTACAATTAGTGAATAATGAAAACTGGAAAAAAGAACAACTACAGCACCATAAACGTAGCAAACTGCATTTGATAATATGTGTCAGATATGTGGATACTGGCAGAGAATAGTTACAAACAAAACAATTGTAATGTGATATTGAATGCATGAGAGAAAGCAAAAATTCAGCTATTACATTAATCTTGAGACTAGGGCTGCCATGCAAGAACAGTAAGTCCTTATTTAACAACTCGTGTTTGAACAGCTTAGAGAATCAAACGTAATACAACATGATTTTTATAGCTCTCCATTATGCCGATGTATTCCAGTCTGTAAATATCCAAACACATGGTATTTATGCGTCCCCTGGTAACACTTTAACGCTACTACTACACTGTTTAAAAATGCTTTCAATAAGTCAGACCATATTCCTCTGGTTTAATAGGAATCCAATACAAATCTGATGTGCTGATATTATTGTCAGCAGCTGTTGCATTTCTCTGTTGCCGTATATAAATAAATGTGATTCCAGTGTTTGAATGATGGCCCTGGGAAAACTGAAGTAATATTGAACACGACGGGTGGGAACAGACTTGTAGTATTATTGGGCTTTTAGTTTTACATGTGAACTTCAGGGTTGAACATAAAGTGTCAGGAAAGCAAAGTATAACTTAATACTTGATAAATACTGTATGATTTTGAACTGGTGAGGTGTCATGGGACCTAAATTATGACTATTTTCATGAAAGATGTCTTTACTTACTGTGATAATGTAGAGAATAGAAAGTTAGTACAAGTGAAAGTTTTTTTTTTTTTTAAAGAAGACAATTTATGCATTTTTGAAGGCGTTTAGTTAGACTGCACAGTATATCGCAAATGTATCAATATTGCAATATTGGTTAACAGAATTTGTTAACCAATATCGCCAGTAAGTTGGTATGTTTTTGTTTTTTCTTTCTGCTCTCTCTGGTCATGTTCTGTTCTTTTTGTTTTGTTTTTAGTGTGTGTTCTTAATAATGTAAAATAAATAAATAAAGGAAAAAAAGAAAAGAAAATAGTAAGCTATTAATGCTTTTTTTCGGTTCAAAATTGTGTTTAGTTTTTACTTAAAGGTTACCCTTGTTTAGTCTTAATTTAATCCCCAACACAGTTTGACAGTTATATATAGTGTTATAGTGGTAGTGTTTTATATATATATACACAGTAATAGATATATGCAGTTATATATAAATATATATACATATATACCGTTATATATAATATAACTGTCAAACTTTGTTGGGGATTCAATTAAGACTAAAGTAAAGACTAAGTAAGTGCTGTATATTGGAAAATACAATTTTGAAAACGGCTTGATAAAGAAAGAGCAACTTGTTCAAAACTGCAAAACTTTCAGTGCAGCAAGCAGTGTATGTTTTTGTATAAGTTTATATTTTTGTGGTTTCATGCCTTTTTTTTTTTTTTTTTAACTCACATATATAACCAGAGTCTGAAATTTGATGATATGAAAATATAAATTTAATAGCACTCAAGGCTCAACAGCAGAAAATACAGATTACATGTATGAATCAATCATAATATAAACCAGACGACTATTGTTTCAAGGTTAAAAGCTCATAAAGTCATTTGACATAATAGGTCCTCTATAAAGGCCAGTAAATCAGACAAGTGCCATTCACATTGTTATTTTATTGTGTCACCCATGTGTTTATACAGTATGTTTCTATGGCAACCCTGACATAAAAACCTGAATACTACAGAGAAAATCATAAAAGCATTTATTGAAGTGCCATTCTCGCAGCATTGGGAAAGAAGTATACATTACATGGAGGCTGTAATGGTTCAGCTCATTACGAGTGGCTGTCACACGTCATCAATGAGCTCACACGTGTCACAGAAGCAACCGTTAAGGCTCTGATCAAACTGACAACCAGCTCTGAATCTGAACCATTGAAAAAAGTAATGTTAAAGCAAGTTAAAACGACTTGAATTACACATATTTTATCATCATTTGGGAAGTAAATTATCCACCAACTGAACAAGAGTTTTGTACTTGAAATAAGGAGAAACATCTCTTTGCAGGGGCTTTAAGCTTTCATCGTTTTCTTTCATTATTCAATCAACACAGTCAACTAAATATATTATTGGGATTATGAGGATTTAGCAGAAATGAGAGGGCATGGAGAGCGTTTTGGTAAGAGCTGAAACATATAAAGACAATTATGCAATTATTTCGCTTTAAATAGTTTCCTTTGCAAACAACAACTTATCCTGTGTGTTTAAACATACAAGCTCCTGAACGCAGATGATGCAGAATTAGTTTTGCAATTGAGATTTTAGTCTCTCTCTGAAATGTTAATGCACATGGACAAAAAATAAGGATATGCCTTAGATTAAGGTTCCTTAGTAAACTATTTATAATGCATTGATAAGCGCTTGTTAAGTGTTTATAAGCACTTATAAGGCATTTACAAGCATTTATTAGCATGATCATTGAAAATAATGTAATATGCAGCTCATTGATGCTCTGTACATGTGGTTTATTATCACAAACATGTTTTGGCTGATGGATTATAAACATGTATAAGGCGTTATAAGTGCATGAACAAACTATTAGTGCTTATTAACGTCTTATAAATAGTTAACTAAGGAACCTTAATCTAAAGCGTTACCAAAATAAGAACTTTAAACAGAATTCTACTAAAAAAAAAGTGCATTGTGAAACTTAATCAGAATCCAGAGTTTAAGCGCCTTTGCACACATTTTTCTATAGCACTTCTTTGCATACAAAGTTGTTTTTGCATGAACTCCTGAGAGCCTTTGGTCTGTAGAGTACACTTTTGGTCAAATAATAGACATGTAATAGTTTTAAGAGATTTGACCAGCAGCACAGGGCTTGCACATTTACACAGGGCAAGTCTTAAGTTGACCATCTGACTACAGTCCTAGTCTTTGCACACTAAACAGGAAACGGAAATGTGAATCAAGTTTTCTTGCAATATCCTTTTCTGTTGTTAGATAATTTTACCTGACGTCAAATATAAAATCAAGTTTAAAGTGCCTATGACAGGTTGAGCTACCCATTTAACTAAAATACCGTCAGGATGAAAATATTTAAAATGCTGAAATTCTTAACACATTTTATCCCAGTTTTTTATGTATTTAACTGGACTTCCTGGTTGTAAATGATGACATCACACTAGCAACGGCTTTATTTTGTTGTATTAGTTATTAAAGAGTCAAAAAAATAGTTTCTTTTTTGGGAAATGATGCTATACTCTTTGTCTCCCCACTGTGATGTTATCAATCAGTCATTTTTAACAGATTTTTAATTTTTTCTCCACAAAGATACCTAATTGATTTCAAGCTATAATTTATGTTTACAACAGGTATTAATGCATCTAATAAAGCCAAAATTATATGCACTTTAATATGCTCTTAATTCAAGCGATTTTACATTTCTTAGCAGCTAAAATTACTGCAACACCATGCAGCTTTATAGGGCAGTGTTCGGCGCTGGATAAAAGCAAAGAAGAAGGGCACGGCTGAGAAAGAGCATGCCTCATCAGCACAATCCTGTCCTGGACAAATAAAGGGGTAGAAGGACCTTGGACGCAGGCTCCGGGGCTGAGGCACGAAAGATAAACTAGGACTGTCCCGCGCTCCAGATGGATGGGTCCGAAGAAAAATGGCAGTGCACACGGCGAGATGCCCCGAACAAATCGCTCATACGGCTCCGAGACACAGCGGATATGATGCTTCCACTGCCGCCGCTGCTGAGGTGAGCGGGGCAGCAAAGACGTGGTGGTCAGAGGAGAGGGGACATGCGGTTTGATGAAAAATACAGGGTTTGGCTTGCAGTGGGGATGAAGCGTCTTGTGGACATTATACGCTCAGGTGAACAAGCGACGGACCGGTTGAGCGCTTGACACGGCCAGACACAAACAGTAGTGTGCACTGCAAATAATGAAGTTCTAGATGAGTTAAAATGTCTTGATTTCAGGATATTAATGTGAATTTCAGAAGCTTTGACTCGTTAAGATCAGTGGAGATGATTTATTTGGTGGAACTAGATTATTTCACTTGTTTCAAACCATTTCTGACTTGTTTCAATGCATTATTTCTTATTTCAATCCAAATTATCTGTCAGTGGGTTAAGATTATTTTACTAAATTATCACAGGATCAGTCAGAAATACTTTGAAACCAGTGAAATATTCTGCATCACATCAACAATTAAATCTCATCGAGTCAAATCTACTCAAATCCAGATCAAAATGATAAATTCAAGCCATTGGATAGATTCAAGCTTGGATAGATTTACATTTTTTGCTGTGTGGATGGAACCGCCAGTCTTCCAGATCGCTGTTTAAGATGTTTGACTACTTGATAAACAATTCAATTAAGAGCATGGTGGTAAATGCTCTCATCCTCGCAGTAAAAAGGTTCTGGGTTCGACTCCTGGGAGAGCTGTTTTTTTGTATTTTACATATCTCCTCATGTCTGCATCTGGTTTTCCTCTGGGCACTCCTGTTTCCTCCATCAACCAAAATAGGTCAAATCGAGCAAAGCACTCTTGTCCATGCTGAGCTCAAGATCTGGAGATGGGTCCCCAGGTGCCGCACTGCCTAATCCTTGTTGAAATACAGTGTAAAAAAATGTCACTCTTAAGCCAACGGTGCACCAAAACTGACTTCTTTCGCAAAACAGCAATGGAAACATTTCTTTCGATACAAAAGGGTCAAACTTGTTGGGACTGGCTTTCTTAGGCAGAGCGCCACGAGAGGTCCCACTGCCTCGCACAGTTCCTCAAATGTAGAGCGGGCCATTCTGAAATCCTGGATCCACAGTTCCTCAGTGGAATCGTTGGCCACTACCTCCCAAAAACGCTTCATATAAAGCCACTCCAAATAACGACACCTGAGAAAGTTAATAATGAGGGCTACTGCCGTGCCGAGATATTAATATGTCTAGTGTATATTAAATTATTATTTACACCCGTTTACATTTTTGGATCAGTGAACAAACGTATATGTATGTAGGCTCTGTTTAATCAAATTCCTAACTGAATGGAAATGTTGTTTTTCGCAGGGCTAAAAAACAACCCTTTTAGCCCTGCGACGAGTTGGCCACTGTACAGGGTGTACCCCGCCTAAGGCCCAAAGTCACTGGGATAGGCTCCAGTCACCCGCGACCCCTAACGGGAATAAGCGCTAGAAAATGAATGAATGAATGTTGCTTTTCAACATTTGAGGCATATCGACAAAGTTTCATGCAAAAAACTCAACGAAAACACTCACCACTGGTTGAAATAAATGTATACTTTTTTTTTTTTTTTACTTGATGGCGGATTACTTGTAGATTACAACTAAAAAGTGCTATAAATGACAGGAAATTAGGTCAGTTTAAAATTGTGCCACATCTGTAAGGAGCACTGTGAGATGTCCCCATTCTGTTTCAGATTGTAACACTGAAACGTCTCCACTTTACATTCTTAGCTTAAGGCACTCAACATACTCGGTTCACAAATCTCACAAATTTCAGATGACGTGGTTCTTAGTACACGTTTAGATATATCTGTGTACCTTAGCCTAATCTTTATACTTCCACATTTATGCTGACATTTCGTAAACATTCCAGAAAAAGCAAACATAATATGATGACCGTTTTATTGATATGATGACAGCTTTTCTATTACACTTTACAAGTCTTAGAGCAGCCAATTGTAATTCATCCCCAATCTATACCGACAGTCTCTCTGACCACACACAGACAAGTTAACACAATTGCGAGATATAAAATTACACTGAGGAGAGTCGATATACCCTTGTTAGCTTTTACTCCCTGCACACTTATAGCAGCCCTTTTTCCGTTCTCCCAGTCTGTACCGTTTGGCTGCAGGTGCACAGAGCCGTATACAGGGCTCATTCGCCGTGCCTTAAATACAGAGAAGCCTGGACTCTCTGGTGGACTTGACTGGCGTTGACCGCTCCATGATTGATAGGCCATCGATGTAGCACACAGCACGCTCCCAACAACTCCCGCTCCAGCTTTCTGTACGTCTCCCTCCACAGCAGCAGCAGAATGTAAAGCAGCGACCGAGCCAGAAACGATTTCAATACTATGAGGTTCTGAACATTTGGTCCCAGAGCTACTGATGGAATGCAGATTTTTATAGTTTTCTGGTGGAACTTAGATGACTTTCTGATTTTAGTGCATATTTTGTGCATGTTTTTGAAATAATCACTTATTTTTGTGGGGAAAAAAATAGAGATTGACTGATATTAACGTTGTTCATGGCCAGTGCCGATACTGACGGTCAATAAACTCTGCTGCTATTTTTGGACGGATATGTTGCACTGTGTAAAGAAAAGTTGAAGGGGAAAATGGAACTAAACCAGAATTAACTCGCTACTAAACCTGGATCAGGACTAAGCAAGGACAAGAACAGGATCAAATCAAGTTGAAAATGGGGGTGAAAATTTAGGACGAAATAAAAAGAAGTGTGAACGCGCCCCATCATCGCCCGCTTTGCAACATTCCCCGATCTGATTTTCAAACCACACATGCCCAGATACTTCGACACAAGAGCTGAAGCTGAACTTGGAATAAACTTAATTTTTTTTAGATTTGTTCAAGAAAAATGTATTCTTGGGATTTGAAGTGTTTCCCTGACAAATATGTGCCAAAAGCGTAAAGCAGCTAACTTTTGATGATCAAATAAAATAAGAACTTGAGATTAAACCATTAGTCAAATTTTGATATAACAACATTAAAACTGAGCACTACTTGAGGCCTCAACCACAGAAGACAGAACTAACATGTTCTAAGAGTTAAACGAGTTTAATTAAGGATGTACCAAATCGGATCGGTGTTCCAAGCGGCAATGACACTACCCTTCTGTCCCATTTGCTGTCCATCTCCAACCAGGAAGTATATCCAATTACCGTAAAAGTCGGACTATAAGCCGCTACTTTTTTCTCATGATTTCAACCCATACAGCGATGCGGATAATTTATGTATTTTTACGGGAACGGTCTCTAGGGGCGCTCTAGCAGGAAGTGCAAGAGTTCAACAGACAAGTGAAAGAGAGAGTGCGCGGAGGAATACACTAGTTTGATTGTGAACAGTCAGTTTGTATCATGCGTGCACCATCATCACAGAAAACACACAAAGAAATGCATATGACGCAGCTTTAAGTTAAAAGCAATCGATGTGGAGCCAAATTAGGAAACAGAGCTGTCGCACGTGAGCTCGTCATCATTGAATCAATGGTGAGACGTCGGAGGCGACAGTTAAGAACAGACTCAATGCACTGCTGTGTTACAGGTACAGTTTGGAAAAAGGCATGTGTTCAATTAAAGCTTCACATGTTCCATCCTCCTGTGTAAATGTCTCATGTTAAACGTGGACACCTGCGGCTTATAGACCGGTGTGGCTTATATATGTACAAAGTTGTTTTTCTTTGTAAATATGGCTGGTGCCATTTATACTCAGGTGCGCGCAATAGTCATAATTTTACAGTATAAGCCTCACAACATTTTCCAAACTGGAGGAAATGCTGCAAAATGTGTGTAAGAAAAAGATGGTTTAGTCTCAGCTTGGTCCAGACTTAATCCTCAGCCAGTCCTGTTTTTTGTTGCTGGTTATGCGTGCGTTCACGGTCAACCTAGTTATGTCCAATTTTAGACCTGGTTTAGTTCTGCTTTAAGGTCCAAAAGTAGTCTTTTTTTTCTCTTTTTTTAGTATTAACGGTTTTGTGCAGGACAGTGTGAAACAACTGACTCAAAGTTAAGTCCAAACACTCCACAGTTGTCCTCGAGCGTCGTCGCTGAGCCGCTGTTTATGTTGTTGTTACAAGTTTAATCCACAATCCACTGGCTCTGTGCAAAATCAGATTACAGACTCAATTAAACTTTGTGTAATCTGGATGTACCGGGACAATAGAAACAATGTTATCAGCAGTAAAAAACAAAACTCGACAAAAGTTCATTCTTCAGAAATGATAAGCACCAAAATGTAGATACAACACAACACTCTTAACTTAATGGGTTCACTAAAAGGTTGCATTAGGAGCAGAGTTAAAAAAGATTATACAAAGTGTCGTGATGGTGGTAGAAAAAAGGCTCGCTCTACACCACCAAAAATGAAACAAAAAACTAAAATTGAATCAGGCTTACATTGTTCTGTCATTTTTAATTGGACACAGGACTTTCTGGCTTATGAGATTGTTTTAGATAAGGGGTCTCCTATCATTTTTTGTTGCCACTAAAACTTCATGAATTGGCCCAGATTATAATAGGTAGTACTTTTTTACAGCAATTTTACAACTCCACTATCACCATAAGCGCATTAATAAACATTTATGTGAGAGAGAAACCAAATATTACGGTTAAAAGCCTTAATAAAGGTGAGGTTTCCCAGTCAAACCTGTCGACGCGACTCTCCGCCACTTCTGTGTTACACAATAGGGATGGGGCAATATGATTTTTAAATTTTTATTTTTTTTTGAGCCGATACCAATATTGAATGTTTGCCAATACCGACATTTAGATTTAAAAGTTAATATAGTAAGGCCCATGAATCTATTCTAAGTTGAAGTAAAGTTCACTGATTCACTTTTCACTTATAAATAAATACTAACAAATAACAAAACTAATAAAAGGCTGTATTTATGTGGGATATGTATTCTAATTAGTTGAATTATTGTGTAAACATACGGCTATATTTTTAGCCTAATTGCTCTTCTATTTCCATTATTACTCATTAGTTAAAACCAAACCCCCACAGATAATTTACCAATACATACCGTGCACACCCTATGCCATCCATCTAGAGAGAGAGTACAAGAGGCTGAGTAGAAAACCAGTTGAGAAAGCACCATAGATGGGAGGTTTTTCTGCAGGAGCAGAGTGATACATCACCCTTCAATTACACAATACGACATCCAGTAAAACAAGTTTGTGTCCCAATTTAAATTTTTTTTTTTTTTAACTTTTGCAAATGAACTATTCAAATAGATATTGAGAAATTTGTTTGCACACAGCTTGGCACCTTAGTTGCAATTCAGTCTATCTAATCTATCTTATCTTATCTTATTAATGCTTGAAAACAATCCGAAAATTGTGACATATGCTCTCCGCTCCACTTTCCCTGTTGTGATCACATCTCCACATGCATGACCACACAAACTCTGAGGAGAGATGGAAGAGAAGCGAGTGATGTGTGAGAGAGAGAGGGAGGGAAAAAGAAGAATGAAAATCCTCCAGTGAACAGCCCGGGGGTCTCTGCTCCACATGCAGCGCTCTGTGTCTCTGTGTTGCTTTTTTTTTAATCATACATGAGCGACCATGTGCATACGAGAGAGAGAGAAAAGACAGAGACAGAGAAGACAAGACAAGGCTTAAACAAATAAATGCACGTGCTTCTTCAACACAAACATTCAACAGTCACTACAAGCTGTTGAATGAGCAATCAAACTGCACCAACAGTGTAGTATAGCTGCACAATATGATGTTTTAATTATACAGATAGAAAGAAAGTTGGCTAAGTAGCATATTTCTATAAGATAAGATACCTTTATAGGTCCCACAATGGGGGAACTTGCAATGCACCTTCAAGAACAGCAGGAGAATAGAAACAAGAATAAAAAACAAGATTAATCATTTCAAAAACTGACTTCAATCTAAATATATGGTCCACGATTTGGGGTTGGGCCTCAGAAGAACAAAAATGTGTGCTAGCTTTTTGTTGTCTTGTATGTGGTGTATGTGTAGGGAGATTATTATTATACATTTGTCTATTTGATATAATAGTTTAGGCAAGAAAATTACAATAGGAACTTTCTAATTTGTGCCATTTGCTTTCTTGTCTCTATTTGCGTATTAGGCACTATACCTGATTTTCTCTGTTTTGAAAGGTGAAAAACAGAACTTCTTCACCTGTTTTTTGCATGTAATAAAGTAAAATCTGTTTTGTCTCAGTGTCCATTCAGGTGAAAATGAGACCACAGTGCTTTCTCTGCATCTATTTATAGATCCATTTATTCTACGAGAAGCAGGAAGAGCGCCGTCAGCATGATAATACACTCATCACAGTGAACTGGACTGGATTAGGAAATTGAGCAATACATGTAACTGATGTAAAGACTTTTAAATAAATGTATTCTGTTTTTCACGTTTCAAAATAATGTTGAACAGTGGCCCGTCCTCCCTCTACCCCTGTGATAAAAACAGACACACAGCGCTATACTCTGCTCACTTTTACCACTAAATACATTGTAAGAGGTAAAACTGTCTAAATGGGTTGTTTTATAAGTAATACTTGGGAAGTCGAATCGAAACACCACGCTTTGATATTATTTTGAGAATCATCCCATGTGGTGAGAACAACAAAATGTGTTTTGCTGTGTTTTGTGAGTGGTGTGTGGAGCTTATTGCTGCTGCTCTGAGTTTGGTTGTGAATACACTTACGAGGCTCAAAAGAGTCAAAAACTTTGAGATAACGCACAGATCAGATCACTATTGACAACAGAATCATTTCATTGGACTTTTATTTATGAACAGAAGAAGTTCCATATCTCACAGAGAAGCAAAGCATGTCAAGTTTTGATTAAATATATCAACTTTCATTAAATGACATAATTAAGAACCACAATTATCACAGCTTTAGTCGCTAAAAGTGACTTTGAAATCACTTCTTTCAATCAACATCTGAGTGTAACAAGACCCGCTGTGAAACAATCTCATCATATCACATACAGCGCACATATACCAGACATAATGATGAGATAACAATTAATGTTGATAATAACGATAATTATACATTGCAACTAAACCATCTGTGAATGAGTAAGTCTATTCACTCAATCCAAATTTTATATTCCAATTATAATAGCTTTTGAAACCAATTTGTGTAATGACAATGATATGGTTATTTTCCTTAAGCTTAAACAAAGTATTTTGACTGATTTGTGCATGTTTGAGTTCTCCTCTGATTTATTCCCCACCTATTATCAGCCAACTTCTCTTTACTTATTTTTTTATTTGATTTTTATTTATTTTAAAAGGTGATACATATAGGATTCAACAGTGCCACAGCTATTTTGGCAAAAAATAATAAAACTAATCTCCTGTCCACTACCATGAGCAGCGGCTGTCTTTTAAACTGTTTGCACTGGTCCAAAGTTCTTCGTCACTCTCCAAACACACTCCGAGTATCCTGAAGGCTCTGTGCACAACAAGACCTGATAAGCTCAGTGTTAGCGTCTGCACTTCCTGTCTGCTAAGTCACACTAAAATATAGAATAAAAGAATAAATACTGAAAGATCAGCCAGTGTGTGGATCTGTCTGACAACATGTTAAAGCAGATCTATTCAACTTAAGACCTGGGGGCCAAATCAGGCCCTCCATGGACATGATCCGGCCCTCCTCAACCCCTCTTCCACAAATATAGAAAATATTTTATCTCGTTATCGGTTTAGTCCTGGTTTAGTCCTGGTTTAGACCTGGTTTAGTCCTGGTTTAGTCCTGGTTTAGACCCGGCTTAGTCCTGGTTTATAATTGGTTAAGATTTGGTTCAGTCCTGTTTTAGTTCTGTAGATGTTGTTAAAGCTTTTCATGTTAGACGTTTTTAATATTTCAAAAGCGTTGGACACATTTCTAGCCCCGAGCACAAAACCATCTGAAAAATCTGGCCCTCAGTAAAATAAAGTTGAATAAGCCTGCGTTAAAGACTTTACAAATCAGGAATACGTCACTAAAGGGACATGGGTCTCAATGCTAACGCTAAATCTACTATTGAGTAAAAAATAAATAAATAAAATAAAACAAAACAAATTAAAAGGACAAACTGAAATAATCTTCACATAAAAGCAATCAAACAGTCTTTACTTTACATTTGAATAAATTGCTTCTTTATATTTTTAATAAAAGTTGCATTTGCTGTTAGAAAAAAAAAAAGCTTTTCCCCCTGCTGCTGCGAAAAGTGTCCATTATGAGTGATGAGTTATAAGCGTAACAACTAGCATGCTAACAGCTCACCTCCTGGTTCCTCGATGATAAAACGTTCCACAATTAGAAGCCGATGGAACACAGTGGTTCATTTTTACCCAATATATCTGTATTGGTGCAAAACACGTGGACAAAAACCAAGCAGCCACTTTAAATAGTTTTAGAGCACTAGCACGGTTAATAATGAATATAAAAATAATGATCAACATGTGATAGATTCCAACTAATTATCAGAAAGTTAAACCTAAAGTACAGTCTTCATGCAAAGATTCTCCAGACCAATAATTCTAGATCATGAGGTTCTCCGGACAGTTCAAATACAAATAACCTTATGAAGACAATAAAGTGTATCTTAATTGCTTCATTATTGCAATTAAACAATGAATAAAAATATGTTTTGTGATTGGATGATTCTAGTTTGTTGTTTTGTCGTACTTTGCCGACTTGCACTGAACTAACTTACCCCCACTCAAAAGGAAAAAAGTAACATTTTTGTTCAAATTTGAATCATTAAAGATCCCCTCCAGCCATAATACAATAATAATAAAATGTACACCGCACTGAATAATAATTTGAGAGTAGAGTGGTTTTCTGGCATTAAGAATGTATTAGAAGGCAGCTCATCCACCTCCCTGAGCGACTAATTCACGATATGCAAATTCAGTTCATTTGTAGACAAGACCAGTGGACACAGAGGTTTTGTGCTGCAGCAAACCCTGATATTCTTTACATTTATTGCCACTATAGGACCCATACTTTCATACTGCAGAAGATTATGTTTTCTAAGGCTATAGGTGATTCAGGTTTCCTCTCGTCTACACTTGAAGATGAAAATAGCCTGTCAAAATGAGAAGTGTCTTGTTGATATTGAGATGGAAAGATTGCAGGTAAGGAGCAGAGAAGACAGAATTCAGAGTTGAAGAGAGAAAAAGATGATGGGTTCTTCGTCCCAAGTGACACCAAAAGTAGCAAAAATTTCATGTCGAATGGGTAACATTAAATGGCTGACGAAAAATGCACAATTATGAAGAAGGCAAGAACAGGAGCAAGGATTTAAAGTGGTCTTGAACTAGTCCAGACCAAGACAAACCAGGGCGAAAAAAATAGTTTGAGCTCAGTTTAGTCCTGATGTAGACATGACCTGATTTTGTTCTGTTTTTAGTTCCAATTTAGTCAAGATTTTGATGTGTGAACGCAGCCTTTTCATGGGTTTTGGATCCCTGATTGCAGGTGGCATTTTGAGGACTTTTGCCCATTCAAAGGATATGTTTATGAGATATGAATTGCCATAGCAACGATGAGGAGTATTATCATCACTCTAAAACCCATGGATATGACTAAACCAGAGCTAAATGCAAGTTTATAGTAGAACTAAACTAGGACTAAACCACAATTGAACCAAAGCTTAACCCACAAGTAAATGAACCCTTAACCCAAGAACAAAATTCAAACTGAAAGGTCTACAGAACCTGAAAAAATCTGGATTAAACCTTGCATGACCAGCCAATCCATCCAACATTCTGTTTGAATACAGAAAGGTCTGTAATCTGGCCATCAAGAGAGTCACCAACCGTCCTACTTCCAGTCCAACCACTTGTTGCACATGTCTCTCAAATTCGGAGGATCATAAAATAAAACAAAATGTACAACTTCTTTTACATCAGATTAAAATAAGGTTCCCGAGTAAACATTTGTAAGGCATTAATAAGCACTGGTCATTAAACTATTTTCAAAACACAAGTAATAAATGCTAGTAAATGCCTTATAAGCGCTTATACACAAACAGCTGCTGCTTAATACATTTAGAAACCTTATTTCTAAGCTTTAACAAGAGTCTAGTGCATTACTTGTTGATTTTGCAGTTTCCATCAGACGTAAAACACAAAATAATTTGTGGTTTTGACTGGCCAGCTGGCAAGATTAAACCGGTTCAACTTAACAGGTTCATGACTTTCACTTATTCAACTCATCCAAGGCTTTTGCAGGGTTAACTAGATCATTTCCACATTTTGGCTTGACTTTATTGACTAGATTTGTCTCTTTGCAAAAACACATTACATTGTGTTACAACAGAGCAATGTTCCCTTTGGACAAATGATCTCGGGTGCAATAAAAGCATCAGGATTGAGCGTTTTTTCTATCAGACTCCAAACAGCATTCACAAGTCATTGTACGATCTGAAATGTGTTCAAGGAATCAATGATATTAGCATACTTATGTCATTATCCAAGCAATTTAGCCTAGAACAGACAGATATTGGGAGATGTAGTTATACCATAGATCTTATCATTAGAAAATTATGACAATGTTTTTGGCAAGTTACCAAGCGCAGTCGCCGTGTTTCATAATATTTCAATAAAGCAGCTCACTAGTTCTGTTGAGAGCACACGGGTTACTAAATGGCCCTAAACAAAGTGGATTTCCAGGAGAGCACCCCCAGGACTCAGAAATATTATAGTAGTCAAGTTATTAAATATTGTATTGCCTTTACGCACCCTTTTCTTTCTCAGGCTCTGCTGTTTGTCAATGTGCAGAGCAAAATGAGCAGCAGAGGTCTTGGCTTTTCAGGTCGTATATCAGACGACAATAGCGCTACCGTTGAAGATTCTTAGAAGAAAGAGGAATGAGGAGCTTTGAAACAAGTACATTTCAAAGATGCACTCACTTCTTGGAAGCATATACTGCTGTGAACACTTTGTCAAATTGTAGCTAAGATAAAACATTCCTTTCCTGATAAGTTTTTGATTAAAAGGAAAAAAATACAGCTCCAACATAATACTGTACGAGCAAAGCCTGTTGGATGTGCGGATAACATTGCAAGTGTACACGGCCAACAACAGATGCTTTTACAATCATTTACAAAGACATTTGAGTTTGGAATCTCGATTTCTGATGAGTGTGACTGACAGGCGGATTAACCAATCAGAGAAATGCATGGTCTGTTTATGTCGAAGCAAACATGAGGGAAAACAGCGCAAATTTCTGCAGAATCAACAAGCGGCGCACAAAACTCTTATGTATCTGAGCTAAAATAAGTTCTGTATTTTGAGTGCAGCAGGAATATTAAAGAGGAGATTTCGAGAGGCAACAAATAAGTGTATGTGATTAGAACGTCTCAAATAAAGACAGTTGTTTGACACACTCTCAGTTAATATCAAAAGTGATTCCTAGGCATAAGCTTTCTAGGCTCAGACAGTCTTCAAAATGTGTTAACACAACAAATATCAACAAACAATTTTACAAGCGACGCCAACATTAATCACATTGTATTTGCATGAAAAACTGGTTCACTAAAGTCAGTGGAGAAATTATAAACGGCATGTTCATGGGCTTATTAGTGTTTCTGGTTGTACGCGGGCACCTTCAGTTCTAGTGTTAACTTCAGTTAGAGTGCATTTTATTCACAGTTTTTCTCTTCCTTGAATGACTCCTCTGTTAAAACTACATTGGCAATGGTGTATTTTTACTGAAATTCAACTTGAAAATCGACTTTTGTGAGTGTTTATTATCCTTCTATTAGTGTAGCTTGTACCTTGAAATGACCACCAAAGTTATTTCTTTCATCCATGCATATATTAGCTTTAATCATTTGAAATGGGGGGCGGGGTTTTCCAACATCTGCTCCCTCCGTGTGACAAATATGACGCTGTAGTGGTGACTCTCCAGCAGGAAGTGTTCCTGTCCCAGCCCAGATCTCATTAGATTTCCATGGTCTGTACAAGATTTACAGCAGAAATGCACTTGTGTCTCCCATCCACATTTTTGTACAATATGTATGCAATAAAAATAAATAAATACAATTAAAAAGTCTATTCAACAGACACGGTTCGGCTGAGAAACACTGAATCTACCGACGTGGGGAAGTTATTTTTCCCCACATTGCTTGCTGATACCACAAGTGCTTGTATTGAACCATGGCGGGTGAAAAAGCATCACAAATGGGTGGAGAATGTAAAAAAGAAGCCGAGACAGCAAGCCGAAACGAGTCGTTTTCCATTTCCGGGTAAGTGTGCTGATTCAAGAAATGTGTGATACCCCCAAAGTATTATCATAAATATCCTTAGGGCAAACTATGAAACGGGAAATGTAGCAAAATATGGGACCTTTAAGACCTGAGGAAGCCCTCATTCAGACCAAAAATAGTCCCTTTAAAGACCTGGTGGTACTTTGAAAGCCAAATCGGTTTGTTGTGTCAAATGTTTGAGAACCACTGATCTATTACATAGATGAATTATGTCAACAGCAAAAAACTATTTTAATTATTACAGAAGTGCAATAATAAGCCCACAACTAGGCAACACGCATTATAAATATCCTTTGCTTGTCACTGTGGACTTGGAAAACTAAACTGCTAAACTTGAAAATTTCCACACGTTTGTAGCATTTAGTTCATTCAGATCAGACTTTAACAGCTCCCTGGACGAGTTAAAGAGTTTTCACCTGCATTTTACTGGACTGCAGCCATCACAACAGCCCGCACTCAAAGGCTGTTAGATAACCCTGCTTCTCCAGTCTGCCAGCGTAAATCAATAAAAACAAAGGTGCGAGAAGATTGCTTTAAAACTCGAAGTCGGGACTGAGGCAACAGGCAGCGCGAGGGATTTTTAAAGAGAAAATCCAAAATGGTGCTGAGGACGTCATGATGTGCCGAGAGAGAAAGAGACTAGTTTGTTGTTTGGAGCGGTGAGTCATCTCCACAGAGTTCAGTGGACATGGGTGAATACATGGCTGAATACAGAGGGAATATGTGAGGAGACAACGCAGACACAACCGTGCACGGCCAAAACGCACAAATGCTCTTCACACAGCGGCGGCGGAGAAAGGTTTACACCCTTCATTTCCAACCAGTGCGCCAAGGAATGCTACTTTGCCTTGAGATTTTGCCAGGTATGCCTTGAAAAAATGTGCAATTTGAGTAATTTATACCTTTTTGGAGTGTCATGAGCAACTTCTGCAACAAAAAAGAACATTGCTTCGTTATATACCATATTTTTCTTACTAAATGGTGTGATTTGGTAATGTTTCAGTAGTAGGTGTTGTGCCGTGAAATCTCTTAAAACCAAAAAGTGTGCAACAAAAAGGTTGAAAAATATTGGTGCAGTCGTCATGAAGTGGACTCCGATTTTGGTAAACACAACTAAAACTATATGTGCAATTGAACAAGTATAAATAAGTAATAAATAAATAAATAGGACAAGACTGACCCTTTCCTGAGTAGTTTTAGAATGATCTCAGAACAGTATAAAACCACATGGTATTATTACAGTAAATGATTTTATTTTGTGTTGAATATTACATGATAGTTTTTACTTAAAATGTACTTAAATAAACTTACTTACTCAGATCAGAGTAGCAGAGGTCTTTGTTTTGCAAGAGGTGCTTTACAGAGGAGATTTTGGATTTCTTATTTTGTTTTTGAGTAAAATAGATATGACTGAAATTTGTCTTAAAAATTCAAACTTAAATCTTCAACAAATCAGTTTTAGAATTAGATGTAAAAAATCGTTCTGTACGTTTCGTCAAAATCTTGGCAAAGATTGTGCACTTTGTTGTGTGTAGGAGCTACTTTAAGGCTGATCTCTGCAGGAGGAAAATGCATTGTAAGGCCTTTGAAGTTACAATGTTCCAGAGAAATCTATGGATGAAGTGGATTAAAAGGAAGAATAAAACATATTTCGGAGCAGATTGGACAAGTTTGTCGTTTCCACATGAAAGCGTATTTGTTGAGAGAGCAAACTGACCAAAAAACTAAAATCTAAAACTAAAATCTGAAAATAAAAAAAAAGAGTTTTGCCTGTAGTGTCTCACCTTAAAAGTCTGCATTGCTAATGATGGGGAAATTAATAATGAAAGATATTTTTATTTGTGTTAAAAAGACAGAAAATAAAAGGACATGAATTGTAAAACACACATGATCAAAATTATATTGACGTAATATCGTGAGATAGATTGTATAACACGCTGCACTAACTCACACCATTCATGCATTCTATCATTTTCATTCATCAGCTGGTACACATGCCTTCATTTGTACAATTCACATGTTATATTCTGTGTTTTGTACTGATGTAAAGGAGTCTAGAGGAGCTTATAATGAATATGACTTGATGGTCTTTCTTCACATATGATTTCTATTGTGTGAATCTAAGAAAATCCATATTTTCAATTCCACATAGTTTAGCTTTGTCACATAGAATAATACAAGAGCTGCAGCTGTCGACCGTTTTCAATTTCTCTGTCTATCTGCAGTACACGGCTCTCTTAATGTCAGCCATCTCCATCGCCATAGAAACTACACAGTTTTGGGGAAGAGAAAGGGATTTCCGCCAAGATAAAGCCATTAAAAATTGATGGCAATTTCTCTGCGGATGAATCAATTTGAAAAAGTCAGTCAGTGTCAAAATTCTGGGCAAACACGGAGCACAGTGGAGTTGTGGAGATTACTAAGAGGAGACGCAGCAAGAGACTGTTTTTGAGGGGGTTTGACCAAGATAAAGGGTCAGACTGTCCTAGTGGTAGTCAAATCTATATGAATTATTCAAGTTTGTATTTGGAAAAAGGCCTTAAAACCAACGTAAATCGATGCGCATTTGTATCTTAACTGTTTGCTACTGTTTAATTTGATTTTCAACCAGTGTACCGGGGAACAATGTGCTTTAAGGTACAATTTTCCAACAGATTCACACATAAATGTAACAGAATACTTTACCATGTTTGAGTGTCCTGAGCCAACTTCTAATCAAAAAACAGAAAGCTAAACAGTCATCATTGGCAATTTTAGTGGCATGAACTATATTTGCAACATTGAATGCCACTTTTACTCCCCAAAAAAGGTGTGATTTAGCATTATTTTTAGAAAGTAATGTGCCGCAGAATCTTTTCAACCAAAAACGTGCACCATAAAGAGGTTTAAGCCGTAAAGGTTTAAGCCATACAGTGATTTTCTAACTCCATTGATCACTCACAGAGCTCTTTACGTCGAGGCTCACGCACCGATTCACAAACACATTTATAAAGTCGTGTGCGCAAACATTGAAAGCAAGGTAGGTTAAGTGTCTTGCCCAAGGACACAACAAATGACCATTCCAAATGAGCTATTGACACACGTATATGTAAAGTAGAGTAGGTAAAACGCTCTTCAATACTTCTTTCAAATGCCCAAGGACCAATTAAAATGTCTATACATGGATAATAGTGTGGACAAAGCCTCTAGCAAGGTATTCAGCCGTCGGATTCATTCAACCATGTGTAGATGTGAAGCTATAAATAATATAATAATGACACATTATAAACGAGGCGCGCATGTATGTAGGTTTGACTGTGGGTAGATGAAGAATACTGTGGCCTTTTTCTACACTTACTCATCGGCGTAATGTTTTTGATGAGTTTCATGATGAGTTCAGGTGACTACCTTTGAAACTCTTTCTACCATAGACCACTCCTAGAAGAATGAGGAATTACACCGATCCAGGGTATTTAATTGTGATTTTTTGAAACTGTCACATAATTTGTAACGGGCAAACTTAGTTCATAAAGTGTAAGACCCAGTCATCCCTGATCCTGTCGCTCTGACAAAACACAGCAAATGACTCTCTGTGAGTAATGAGCCACATTTACGACACACAGGGAGACCAGGGCTCCACTGCTGCTGCAAGGCCAAGGCCAGAGCCATACATGAGATAAAATATATATATACATTATTGTTATAACTTGTAAATATTATCGGTATATACAATTTATTTTTAATACATGCATTAATAATTATTTTACGCTTGTTACATGCACTGCTGCCCAGCAGTGGACTGTGGGCTGTGACGCTCCAAACACAACAGGCTTCACAAAGGCCTGGACTGTCCAACCACTGTGAGTTGTGTTGCACAGTGAATTGTGTTGCACGGTGGGTTGTGTTGCACAGTGAATTGTGTTGCACAGTGAGTTGTGTTGCACAGTGAGTTGTGTTGCACAGTGGGTTGTGTTGCACAGCGAGTTGTGTTGCACAGTGGGTTGTGTTGCACAGTGAGTTGTGTTGCACAGTGGGTTGTGTTGCACAGTGGGTTGTGTTGCACAGTGGGTTGTGTTGCACAGCGAGTTGTGTTGCACAGTGGGTTGTATTGCACATTGGGTTGTGTTGCACAGTGAGTTGTGTTGCACAGTGAGTTGTGTTGCACAGTGAGTTGTGTTGCACATTGGGTTGTGTTGCACAGCGAGTTGTGTTGCACAGTGGGTTGTGTTGCACAGTATACAGCCGCCCCTGGGGTAATGTCATCCCCCCAAAAACCGCCACTGACTTAATCAACCAACTGAACTGTCTGACAAAAGTAATATGCCACTCATTGCTCAATCCAGACAAGTAATCATCCCCTTTGACTATTGGGAATTGTGTCAATAGTAGAATATTGATAGATTCTTCATACCCTTTAAAACATGCAAACTGGATGCGCTGCAGTCGGGAATCCATTCACTCTACAGGGATTTCTCACTATTTTTGATTACAGATCGCTTGTCATGATCGGAGGCAGTTTAATTCCAAGTCTGGTTCATTCATAACATTAAGACTGTAGTCTAGATCATGCTTCTATATAGTAACAAATACTGTAGCTCTCCAGCCTTTTCCCTCGGAGAAATCCTTTTATAAAATGAAAATGGCAGAGAGCTACTCCTGCGAGAAATTCACTCGATATAATGGTGACAGTCGCCTTGGATGGGGTAAAGTTAGATAACTATTAAACATTAGCCATGATCCATTTATTAGAGCATAAAGTTAAGGCCACAGTATTCATTTACAGCCATGTGGTGAATCAAATTTGAATTATTCAGCGTACGTATGATTCCAAAATCCTTTGGGGATCTGCTGGTAGTTCCAGAGTTCCCACAGGTTTGAGACCTACGAAACACGTTAAAATCTCTTTATATGCCACTGAAAAAAATGTAATAGCTGACATATATATTCAGTGTCGACCCTAGATGCAAAAGAAGGGAGTGGGTGGTATAAATAGGTAGTAAAGGAAGAAGTGTGCAAGAAGTGTGGCCCTGCTACTGAACTTAAGACACATATAATGCGTGTTCTGTTTCGTTATTGGTCTTTACTGTTGAGTATCTTTGCTTTGGCACCTCATGTTTTAAAACTTAAAATTATGCAAACTTTGGTATCACATGTGAACTTCTAGCATTGGTCTCTCTATCTTTTGTCAGCAGAAGGAATTGGCGTGGGGAAAAAAAAACAAAAGCTATGTACTGAAACAAGCCCACAGTTGTAATTAACATGATTTGATGGAAAATGAGTGTAATGTTTCAGACGAGGGAACAATGTTATAGCATGGTTAAAAGCTTTAAAAAAAGACAATTTTGCATAATATATGTCCTTTAAGACTGATTTAGATGTTTGCATCTCATTAGCCTCATCCGTCAAAGCCAGCTGTCTGGTCAAGATGAGAAATATTGCATTCGTTTTGGGTTTCCTTGATTAGCTCACCATATCTGCAGCCATTGTTCACGTGTCACAAAATGTTTTCAAAGGCTTGGGAAACGGAAGATATAGGTCCCGCAATAACACATCTGTGGAGAGGGGAGCGCGATATGTAATTCATGATGACATACATTCACAAAATCTGACACATTTTGGCGTTAGCGTGAATAGGCGCAGACAGGAAGCAGAAGAGACAACCTCCAATGGGAAATGTCTTCTTTCAGCAGAGGAATACAAATCAGGGCAACATTACAACAACATGCAGCATGAAAGCGTCACATATGGAGAAATCTTTGATCAGATTCCCAGCTCTGACTTGGAGCCAAATGGTATGGAAAAAATATAGCTTATCGGGTTTATAATGAAAGAGCCACAGTTGGATTGCTATTTAATTTATATTCTATACTTTGTCCGGATGTATAATGCATCTTCTGGGGATATTTCAGATTGTGTTTATAATGCTGATAACAGGTCTGATGAGCTGCCATGAAGAAGAATGGTCTTTGAATGGACCTGGTTACAGTATATTTGCTCCCAACGGGTGAAAATGGGAGTATTTTCAGTATCAGATCTGTCATGGCAGGCAACTCTGTGCTTTGCAATGAAACTAGATTGATGTTTTGCTTAAACCGATTATTTATTTGTTTGCTTTGTGATTTTATGCATTTGTGTTGCAATTTCATTTGCATTTTGTACAAAGGGTGCTCTACAAGTACTTTTTTGATTGCTTGAATGATTGTTTAGGTTTCTTTGGTTTTGATTCCCGCGGAGGCTGGAAGTACATGGTTTTGTGAAAAAGAGGACTGCTATTCACATCAAGCTTGCAAATAGACTGTTACTGTATTTTTATCATGTTGGTGTGATGAACTGACAATAAAAAGTGTCATATACAAAGAGACAAATATGGCAGTACTGTACTCTGTGAGACTGAGGCACAATAATGTAGAATTTATCCAGCCAGAAATTTAAAGAAAAGGTAAAACAGTATTATCAAGTCAAGATTGTAACAAGCTTTAACTCTTATTAACATCAACGCTTTAACGATTATTTCAGCAGTCAAATAGTCAGTGAGTATTTTTCCAATTAGCCAACTAGTCAAACGATCATTTCTATGTATGTCTTGTGAGTCTTCTTAAATACATTTTAACCAAATAAAGGTTGAAATGTGCTGCCTGAAGGTTTCTAGATTCAGAATATTTATTTATTTAAGTGTTTTATTGAAGAAAAGACATGTATTTATAGAGTTTGGACATTTTAGTTTATTAATGTCACTGTTTTTGTTATAAATTATTTTTCTGTATGTTTTTTTTTTTTTAGTTTTTGGTCCAGATATCACTTAGACTCAAAATACAACTGCAATTTTTGTTTTTTATAGTCGAGTAACAATTAGTCAATGTATTGTTGTAAAACAGGAATATGAGCTCCAGATTTGTTGTGACTGTGACTGCATTTTACAATTATTATATTATTTACAGTATATTTATTATTAGTCAAATAATTATAGTCTATTTTATTGGTTCTTACACTTCTATTCTTCTGCTTCTCTCAAAGCTGTATGTAAAAGAATAACGTGTGGCAGAAGACAACAATCAGGTACATCACAAATTTACTAAAACAGTTTACAGTATTTTCTAAATGTAATACTATGACAAAGCTGTATGAAGACCTTTAATTATTCAAAGGGCAATAACAATATGAATATTAAAGACTATCCTGCTTATTACACGTGCAACATTGACCTTTGGAAAACCAGCTCTTTCTCTAAAGGACAGAATACACATGTGTGCATACATTATGCATTTACTTAAACATTAACCACGCAGCACATCCACAAACTACTGCGTTATATATGAAAGACATCTACCCACTCAAGGGGATTGCTCTTGTTAATTAACTCTGCAACTAATGATTATTTTAGTAGTCAGCCAACGTTTTTTATTAGACTTAAGACTTTTGTACCAATAAATGGTTGAAATATGCTGCCTGAAGATTTCTAGATAGTGAATATTTACAAATGAGGTATATTATTAATGAAAATTTTGACATTTTCGTGTTTTCATTTGTGTTTTAGAGTCTGTGTTAATGTTAATGTAGTGTAACGTAACACTTCAAACTCGATTCGATACTAAGAACTATACACATTTTTTAATATCTATTTCAATGCCACAATGATAAATACAAACGCTCTATAGGTCAAGGTTTTAGACAAGACTCGTGGTCTTACACTAGTTCTGATAAACACTTAAGATCATTCTTTTTTGTCTTTTTAAAAGGGATTTTTTTAGTATTAATACTTGCTCAAGTGAATATTTAGTTTCGATACTAGTTTTAGTATTGATTAGTATCTGATTTTGATGCTTTTGACCTCTCTAATCTGTATAATTCCGAGAACAATCACGATTATCAAACTACACCTCCAATTATTATTCATAGTGAAGTAGTTTAGTTGATTAATCATTGCCGCCGTACTGTTAATATGATTATTTCTTATGTTCCGAGTTGGTTTCCACTGTATTTGTGAATAGATTACAGTATATGAGTAATTTACATTGAGTCATCCTCCAGACCAACAATGTTCCACAATGGAAACAATCATATTCACAACACTTATTATTTCTCATCCTCATTGTCTGGAGCAGGGAGCTAGGTCTTGTTTTGCCAAATGCAGTGTTTATATTTTGGCTTGTGTCTCCTCATTCACTGTCAGTCCCCGGAGCCTTCTGCCTATTCATGTTGTGAGGAAATGAACTGCAGGCGGAGAGTCTCTAAGCCCCCTCCTGTGCCGCAGCATTGATTAAAGAATAGCCTTGTCATCCTAAAATGTTAATTCAGGCATCAAACACATTAGTCGATATAACAACCATGTAATAGGACTGTGTTGCTGCTCGCGGCCCACTCAGTCAATTGGGAATTTGTTTTGTAATCAGGACCATATCCGATGACCAAAGCCAGAACAGTGCAGATATTTTTGTGGAGTGACAGGGGCTTAGTTGGTTAAGTCGCCCACTATACAGAAGATTGGCAGGTTTATCCCAACTCCCACAAGAGCAAACTGTTGTTGTGTCCTTGGCCCAGACACTCACCAGTTCAACCTCGTCAGTGAGACAGGGCGACAACTTGTCTCTCTGGCTCTCCTCACGTGTCCTCTCGCTTCCATTCATTTTTTCCATAGAGATTTCGAAAAAATGACATCATATTTTGAAAGCTTGCTCGGGACTAACCTGATCTGTAGTGAATAAAGAGCACAAGATCGATAATTTTACTTAAAATTTGTTTTTGAAACTGTATAAAACACAAATTTATTAAACATTTTGTGTTTTTTGGGCTGAAAACAACTGCGTTATAGACATTGATTGCCACACGGCTGGTTGGCCTCCATCTTTCCCTTCAGCTCATAATATTTTAAATGTTCTAAATCCCCATTGCAAAAATGAATTCCAACTTCCTGGTGAGATCCATTACGTACCAGCGACACCATTTCATTCTTCAACAGCAAGGTTGTTTTAACGACATACTTATCAATAAACTCTAGTCCTGAACACGTCATGACTCATGAGTGTGTGTCACCTGGAACAAACTGGATTATTACAGCTTTTAGCAAAAAAGGAGGCACTGATGTTGGGATTTACACAAGGCTGAAACAAAGGTAAGCTAACTGCAGTGCATTATCGTCACAGATAAAACATACTTGCTGAGAGTTGTTTGATTCAAAGTTGAGCAAAATACGAGTGAAAAGAGAATGTTGTGAATGGAGCCTGGAGCCAATCAGAGCGTTCCACTTGTGGCGACTGGAGACGCAGATTCTTTGAACAAATCCTCCAAAACCAGCCCCTGCGACCCCCTCAGCGCTCCTCTGAGCTCCGACAGTGTCATTCACACTAAACACACCACACAACGCCAAAACCTACCAGATCAGTTCAGACTGGAGAGGATCTCTTTAGTGTGTCTGAATGTGTCGAATGAACATGTGAATGAATGGTTTCTGAAGGTAAAGAGCTTCAAGAGCCCGATCGAGAATGAACGTCAACAATAGTTACAATAGAAACTGCAGTAATATAATATAATGCTGCAAATAAGGTACTCCACCCGAGGGAGTTCACAAGTTCAAATGAACAAGATGGATTTAATGAAATAACGAGTTGCCTTAAGACTAAATAAACCACCACAGCCTGGACTCATGACATTAAGCTTGTCATAAATGTCCATAATTAACTTATCCATATTGTTATTACAAAGCTTAAATTGAATACACTTTTCACACAAGAACATTTGCAGAAAATGCACTTTTCCCACAGACACAAAATGCTAAAATGCAAGTTCAAGAAGGATTTAAGAATAAAGTTTATTTAGTTAGATTTGTCTAAACTAAACTAAACTGCATAAGCATCAGTTATGAAGAGTCAATAAGTAAAACAGAATATACATTTTGAACTTGATGCTTTATTTCAGTGCAAAGTCCATTTAACTGCCGCAAAAGCTGCATATTATTAATAATATAGACATTTTAAGACTTCAAGACGCTGTGATGTCGTCTGAAAACCAGCCGCGGCAGCATTAACGTTAGCATTAGCTCCAGAGCCTGCAGTAGATAATAAAACGAAGAGACAGTAGGCCAAAGCTCAATGGCCTTTGTACCCTTCAGCAGAGCATTGTGGGTAAAAGGACACTGTAATGGTGATTAGCAGAGTCGGAAAGGTCACGCTGGATAATAAAGCACTTAATTTTAAAAGTCTGTTATGAAAATGAACCTTTTCACCTGGTCATTTCTGGAGGTTACATAAATCAAAGGGTGTGGGAGGAGAAGTAGGATGTTGGTGTGATAAATGGTGGCTTCGCACACAAATAGAAGCCTGAAATTAGCCATAGAGCAAGAATTATACTAAAATCCATTATAATAACAAATCTGTCTGGATGTTTTGCACTGGGGGTTTTATGACCACTTTTCCCTTGTGTTTTAGTATGGAAATATGGAGAAAATTAACCTAGTAAAAAGGAAACATTAGCAAAAGAAGGTAGGGTTGTTACTTGCCCCGCCCACTTCCACCAGTCCCTCAAAGAAATCAAAGTTTAACCCTGTAAAGCCCACTACTGTAGAATCACCTTTAAAGGGGCTGTATCTGACTTTTATTGTTTTGAAACGTGAAAAACAAAACTAGTTCATGTTAAAGTCTTTACATCAGTCACATGTATCGCTCAGTTTCCTAATGCAGTCCCAGCATCTGAAATATTCACCTCCATGAGTTTAGAAGCACTTCTCTTAGTGTGTCACGGACCGTCACAGTAAAGCTAACAAACATTAGCATGCTAACAGCGCATTTCCTGCTTCTCGTAGAATAAAACACTAGACGCAACAGCAATAAATAGGTGCAGAGAAAGCGCTGTGGTGTCATTTTCACCAGAATAGATGCCTTTACATTATATCTGTACGCAAAAAATCATGAGGTAGTTCTGTTTTTTACATTTGAAAAAAAAAAAAAAAATCATGTAGAGCCCCTTCAACAATTCTAAAACAAATGACTACTAAGGTTGTAAAGGGTCGTAATCTTTGCCCTTACAATGTTATTTGAAAAATAGGTGTTCATAGGTCCAGTTATCTTTCAAATAACTCCCGCTGAAACCTTTACTCTGAGTAAATACATGATTTGTAAAATTCCTTAAATAGTATTTGCGTGTGTTCATTACAAGTCCTTGACAAAAGGTTGGGACCAAACTTTTACTCGATAAAACTGCATAAAAGCCTTTTTTGTTATTGCCGTTTTTCCCATTTGATTTTAATGTGTAAAACAAAACAAAAAGGAGACAAAAGGTGCAGTTGTATAAAACCCGAGATACAGTAATGTATTTAAGAAAAAGAAGAAAGAAAGACAGAGAGAGGGACAATATTTGGGACAAAATGCAACAGGTACTGCATGCATCAGGTAAGGTAACAAGGAAGGCATATCACAACTTCTGAATAACTGAATATTGAAAAGACATGACCTTTTGAAATTGAATATGAACATCCAGTGGTCCAAAACATACCACATAAAATAGATTCTAAACATTATTCAGATACTTTTTTCCCACAAACGTCTGGACTTGCATTCTTTCTCAGGACACCGATGCTAACCCTTGTTTACCTCCAAACATTCAGCAAACACAGAAATGCTTGAGATTGGTTCCCGGCGCCCGCTCCTTCACAGAGAGTCTCCGAGGGCGTGACCCGAGACGAATCCAGAGGCAGACGGACGAGACGGGGTCAGAACATGTAAACAGAAAAGACCTTTCCTCTCACCGCTGCTTGCGCCTCGGCTTTAAGACACTGGACGTCCATTGGCTCGCGCCGTTTGTCGGTGAAAGACGGTGAAATATCTGTATGCACATGTCACGATGCCGTTTTGTATGTGGGACCATGTGGAATGTACTGTTTGAATGGTAAACGGAAACACACACATAGCACAGAGATCGTTTTCTTAGAGCTTTTTCGGTTAAATCAGCATCATATTGCAAAGTCTATGGGGGATTTTTAAAGCATCAGTATTTCTGTCTTTTGAGAACAACAGCATTTGGCCTTGCAGCTTCATCCTCCTCATCACCGCAGACGTCAAAACAAAACTTCCGAAACAAGAGAACAATACAGAAGCGATGTGGGGACAAAGCAGTAAAGAACGAGAGAGTTATAAAGTTCATCATGTGCCAATTCCATTATAGACGGAGATGATCGAAAAAACAGATCAATGGATACTGGACTGGAGAAAGAAACAAACATTTTATTATAATAAACAGTAATTCAGTTTAAGCTTGTGAGGCTAATTCTATCTTTTGTACAACGCCACTCAATCAGAATACTTTTGTAGACGCCAGCTCCTGCATTGTTTCCGTCTAAACTGTTCGTGTTTTACAATTTACAACTCAAGGTCTCTGCTTTAAATCCCGTTGCCATGACAACAGAACTGTGGGGTCACCGAGCCCTATTATTAAATAATCTGCAATTAACACCAACAGCAGCTGACCTGTTTAACACTAAAATCACTGCAGTCTGTTTATTAAAAAGAGAAAGCCGTTGTTCTTGTGAAACTACAAAAAGAACACGTAGTAAAACAGGGAGGACTTGAAAGACACTTTAAAAACTGGGTTTTGGTTCACAATGTACCAAATCAAAAGCAGAATTATTCATTTTGATAATACAATTCTAATGTCAAAACAGACTTTTTTGATGTTGTCATTCTAATAAACTACTTCTCATTCTAACAGATCATGTGTGTTCTGTTCAAGAATACAGCTGTGAAAAATAAACCCAAACTAGATTGTGATATTGTTGATTTATTTAATGTATTACTAGTCACTAAATCTCCTTTTTATAAGTATCAGCTTCAGCTCTTGTCGAAACCCAACAAATGCCCAAACTAGACAGTCCATGCCTCCAACAGCAGCTTTACTCCGCCTTATATTAACCAAAAAAATCTGATTTGTCTCTGTGCAGAGCTTATTTCCACTTACAATCAGAGCAGATCAGACATCAGAGGCCAAAACTACAGTGTCAGCTTCACAAAGAGGCCAGTCATTTGTTTATACAACTAATTGTTCAGGGATTTTAAACAAATGGAAGTTCATGATCATCTCTTTTTAACAAACAAACTAACAAAACATTTCACAGTTATATACTGTTGTTAAAGTGATATCTTTCTTTATGTGACAAAATGCTGATCTGTTCTGGTCTTGGGAGAACACATTTCCTCTCTTTGAACCAAATGCCTTTACAAAAATGTGATGGGGATGGTGTTTTTGTTTTTCTGAGTAACTGAGATGAAAGCTCCATGAATCACGGCGGTCAGATGGACTGTGTCACTGTCGGAACATTGGACCCGTTCAATTTGAATCATTTGTGACGGATAAGACACTGTTCCAGTCACTAAAAACCTAATTGGAGTTTTAAAATTCACTTTGTTCTCCAATAAAATCCCCAAAATCTTCTTTTTAAGCACATTACAATAAATATGACAGTTTACAAAATGCTGCACAGAAGTTCCAATGAAAATATTCTCTATTCAGCTCCACCATTTGTCTTGAAATAATAAAAAGCAGTAAAAACAAGGACCACAATAAATGATATGAACTGAATAAAAAGTGTAAAGTTAAAACTGGAAGAAAACCAGAACAAGGCGCCATCTTCAAGAGATTTGTCGTGAATCATATGGAGTTGTGTGACATAAGAGTCATAAAGAGTCAAACAATCCAAGCGCCACTGGAAAAATAGCAATAATAACTAACAAAAAATACAGAGAATAATAATGGCCAAAGCTATTTCACACAAAATAATGTAAATTAGCATGACCATTTTACCAGTTTAAACAAGTATATTTGTATTTTTATGCATAGTCTTTGATAGAAATGGCATAAATAACTGAACAAATCCTAAAAAGCATATCTAGAGCAAAACCAACGTCAATTATTGTCAATGTTTTTAAGCCAATGGGTCAGGAACAAAACTAGAGCTGCACGATTTGGGAAAAATGTCTAATTGTGATTTTTCTGACCAGTATTGTAATTACGATTTTAATAATGTTTTAATAATGGGATTCTCTCCAGAGTTCACATTTTAACACAACCAGGAAAATTGACAAAAAGACTGAAATATAAACTAATACAAGAACAATATAAGAATGTTTCGAAAAGGTTTTGTCATTTTCTGTCACATTTCTGTCACTTTACATAGCATTTTTGTCGCTTTCAGTGTTGTTTTTATCACTTTTAGTCGTGTTTGTGTCACTTTCAATCACATTTTGTCACGTTTTGTCACTTTTAGTCACGTTTTTGTCACATTCTTGTCACTTTCAGTCTTGTTTTTGTCAGTTGTTTCAGAACATGTTTTAACAAATCTAAACTACATGGTTAGCTTTTATTGCTTGTGGAAGAAACTATTGCGCTTCAAAAATGGCAGCCTTTGCGATATGCTTATTGCGTCCATCAAAATTGCGATTATTGATTTTATTTCAATGAAACAATCAAACAACACAAATGAAACCTCCAACAGCAGACGCATGGACTGGTGTGAAGCAGTTTAAAGGTCCCATATTCTGCTATTTTCCCCTTTACACAGTCTATTCTAAGGGCTTTGTTGATAAATTTTTGCGTTGTGCAATATCCATAACATAACAGTTTCCAAAAAACACCCATTTCTTGGACTGTCCCCCCTCCTTGTAAAAGCAAATGGCTCACTCTGAGATCTGACCTCCCCGAACAGAGAGCAGGCTGCCTCCCCCGCCCAACTCGCGCGCCTCCCCCGCCCAACTCGTGCCGAAGCCTAGAGCGGAGATAGTGTGCATGTGCCGTGTGCTCCGGTAAACAGCGATACACAAACACTGAATAAACCTTTTATCCGTCCTGACGGTGCGTCGTGCTGAGTCCTACGTCCTGGATCTGACCTGGAGTTTGACGTGCTCCAGTACCTCGACGACGGACGTTGCCGTTTGGTAAATAACAAGCTAACTCTTCGATCTGTCGTATCCATCGTGTAATTACTGTGTAGCATTAGCATTAGCTGTTTTTATTCTGCGGCTGCGCGCTTCCCGGAGGCGTGGCTTAAACACCGCGTCATCCATGGGAAGCCGCGTCATCCATGGGATGAGCCCCCGTCTGCTGCTCAGCCGAGGGGGACGGAAAAGACAGTTCTCTAGTGAAAACATGAGGGAATCAATCAAAAAACCACTTTGGGCACAACATACGAGGCCCAAATAGCACTGTAGGAAGGTTAAAACCTCTGAAAAGTCGATTTAGCATGTTATGGGACCTTTAAATACTGCCAAAAACAAGAACTGCTTTGTAGAGAAGACCTTTGAGAAATGATCAAATGATGTCGTATGGACACCACCGAGTGACATCAGCAGGTGGAACAGAACCTTCGAACCCTTGAGAAGCAAAATTATAACATGTATTCAATCTAAAAAAACAAAAACAAAAGAAAAACCACCTAACTTTTGTCTAAGAACATTGCTTTGGAGACAAACAGTTTGATCAAATAAGGATGCAAGTTTTACTACGTTTTTCACTGCAATAAAAACATCCAAAATATAAAAAACATGCTTTCATTTTGGCTGAAAAGTAACACGTTGGGACTTTCCATCTTTCAAATCCCAAACAGTTAAACACAGACGATCCAAAAAGCTCTTGATGTTTCCTTCACATATACACTGAACGTCTACAGCATTAAGTCGTATTGTTATCTTCCACACTTCAGCCCGGAAGCATGAATAATTCCACTAATGCAATCCAGTCTCCTCGCGCCGCTCACTGTTACGTAACATAATTAATGCTTCCAGGTCAAATTATATACAATGTGTACATTTGAGAAATACATGGCACGCTGTATTTTTACAAAACGGTGTGATTTGTGAAGTTTGATTTTGGATGTTGGATTCAGGTGGAGGAGGGTCCTTAGCCAAAGTCAATCTTTCATTACTTGGAAAAAGAATGTAATGGGCGATCGGAGGGAGCCAAAAAATGGAGGTATTAGCGAATAGGCTATTAATCATGTTTTGTATCCATGTTCCATTAGATAATGTAGTATCTTGCTTTACATTTTTGGTACAAGACAGATTTTAATCTTTGAACTGAACACGATTTCAAAGCAGACTTCTGTGTTTGCTTTTTAAGGTTTATTTAACGAACTGTTTTTGTTTGATAGATGTGACAAGCTAAAAGAAGGAGCTTTTCTGCGTTCTGGTTGGATAATCGGCTTAAAAACTGAAACACAAACTGCAACAAAAACAAGTTACATTTTGAAATTTTGAATAAATCTGCATTACTAGGGCAGTCATTAACGATTATTAGTAGTCGACCAGTCAGTGATTATTTTTTGATTAGTGAAACAATTATTTCTATTATAAATTAACGTTTTTAAATACATTATCAGCCAAATAAAGGTTGAAATATGGTGACTGAAGGTTTCTAGATAAAGCATATTTATAAAGTAAAGTGTATTATTGATCAGCAATATTCTTTTTGAACATTTTGATTTGATAATGTCACTGTCTTTGTTATAAAAGGTCCTTTGACATGTGTTTTAGAGTCGATTATGATTACCAATTTTTAATGTGAATTATTTTTTATAGTCGACTAGTCACAATTAGTTAATTAGTTGTTTCAGTCCTACGCAATTCAATGGTTATTATTAAAGGTCCCATATTCTGCTATTTTGCCCTTTACACAGTCTATTCTAAGGGCTTTGTTGATAAAATTTTGCGTTGTGTAATATCCATAACATAACAGTTTACAAAAAACACCCATTTCTTGGACTGGCCCCCCTCCTTGTAAAAGCAAACGGCTCACTCTGAGATCTGACCCCCCCGCACAGAGAGCAGGCCGCCTCCCCCGCCCAACCCGCGCACCTCCCCCGCCCAACCCGTGACGAAGCCTAGAGTGGAGATGGTGCGCATGCGCCGTGTGCTCCGGTAAACAGCGATACACAAACACTGAATAAACATTTTATCCGTCCTGACGGTGCGTCGTGCTGAGTCCTACGTCCTGGATCTGACCTGGAGTTTGACGTGCTCCAGTACCTCGACGACGGACGTTGCCCTTTGGTAAATAACAAGCGAAAACATGCGGGAATCAATCAAAAAACCACTTTGGGCACAACATACGAGGCCCAAATAGCACTGTAGGAAGGTTAAAACCTCTGAGAAGTCGATTTTGCATGTTATGGGACCTTTAAAGTCAGCATTTGATTTGAACATACTGAATCTGAGAACACTGGTGGATTCTGTTTAAGAATTTCATACAGACACAGACAACAACAACCTGGTGCTAATTCAGATAAAGTTAAAGATACAGTACATATTATGCATTTGTCTGCTTATAATCCATGACATGTGTGGATTAAGGTCTTACATTTTAGGCATTTTACATCACAATATTAATCAAAAAGGACAACAGAGAAACACGACCTGGTTGAAGACCGCAGCGCTCACAAACACGATCAAAACAAACGCTCTACCGGACCATTCTGGCGATCACGACTATCGAGAGCTACAGTTGACGATAGCGAAAATGTTCCAAAATAGCCACGTGACGCTGCTTAACCTACGTGTGTCACCTTTGAGAAAAAGAAATCAAATCTGTGAACAAAGTGAGCGCAGAGCAGTGGCAGTGAATGGGTGATCGGTGAAAACTGTCGGAGTAATGGTGTCTTGATTGCAGAACTCAAGATTACTCACACACGCATGAATCACTCCAAATACAACGTCGAGTGGGTAAACGATGAGGGAAAACAATTAAAACATGATTAAAAGCTCTTAAAGTACATTTTGCACAATATGTCCCGCTGAAGCTACTAGATCTGTCCAATTAGTTTCATTAAGCGTTCACAACATTATGCTAATCGATCTGGTTTAGTCCTAGAGATCTTAATTTAATCCACAGTTTTCTGTAGTTTAGTCACGCTGCCTGTTTCAATTGTCTTCTGCAATGTCAAAAGATTTATTTCCACCCAGTGTTGCATTATTTTTTGACCAAGATCTTGTGCTGATGATGGCGAGTCCGATCACTGCACAAATCCTTCGCCGGCACATGTTCCAAAGATTCTCAATGGGAAAACTTACTATTTAGAGCACATCACCTTCCTCCATTGCTCCAGAGTCCAATCTCTATGGTCCTGAGCAACTTTAAGTCTTTTTTGCGGTTAGTTTTGCTAATTAGTGGATTTCTTAGGGCCGTACAGCTTTTCAGTCCCAATCCCTTGAGTTCTCTTCACATTGTTTGTATGGAAATGCTCTTACTTTCGCTACTAAACACAGCTCTGAGTTGTACAGTTGTTTTTATCCTTTTGATTTTGAAAGACTATGGTTCCCCACTACCCTCCCAGTTTTTAATCATGCATTGGACAGTTCTTAAGCCAATTTTAGTAGTTTGTTCTTCTCCTTAGATCAGGGCTATTCAACTTTTACAGAGGGCCAGATTTTTCAGATGGTTTAATGTAATATGAAATGCTTTAACAACATCTGCAGAACCGCCAATCCAGAACTGAAACAAAATGTACTAAACCAGGAATAAACCAGCTCTAAACCAGGCCTATACCTGGCCTAAACCAGGACTATTTGTTTAAGATGGTTGAGGACCAGATCATTTCCCTTGGAGGGCCTCAAGTTGAATAGACCCGTCTTAGATGTTTTCTCTGCTTGATGCCAAATATTTGACATCGTTGTTTCAGAAATGAATAAAGCACTCACCGCATCAGTTGGGTTCAAATACCATGTTGCAGCTGAAAGACAACTACCCATGCAGCATTTATCCAAAAGGAGGCTTGTATTTGCTCAGTTGAATCCAGGCGGCGACTTATTTTGGACAGGAAGTGTCTATTAAATCAAGGTTTAGACTCAGGTCAGCTCATTCAAGGCAAATGGAAAACAAAAATATCCACACAAGCACACACATTTGGGAATAAAATGACCTTTTTATCCATTCTCTACTCTGCAAACTCAGGGTTACCTCCGAACACGATCCCAAACAAGGCCATGTGCTCAAGTAATCAAGCCTGACATCACATTTTAAGCTAATGCAACAAATTGGACATGGTGCATTTATTAAATATTAACTGCAGCAGCCAGTGTACAGTCAGGTTTTTTTTTCTCCACAACGTGCCTTACAACCGGAACTGTCGGCTGGTTAACTGAATGAACAGCCGATGGGCAGGAAATAAAGATGGTAACTCAAGGACACACAACCTCATCTGACCACTGTGGCATTGTGGGTAAGCGTGATAGAAAGTTCATCCCAGGCAAAGACACAGAAGTGCAGAGGCTAAGTAGACTGTGAATAATTTAAACTATTAGGTTGCTAAGCAGCAGTAAGATGTGAAGGCTACATACCAATGAAAAGATGCAAAAGATGTACTATTAATCACAAAATACAACACTTTTGGAGAAATGCAAAGGTAGAATTTTGAGTATATCATATATAAATGAAAATGACCTCAGAAAAAGTAAGACAAATCTAGCGGTATCTCTCAAACAAGAGAACTGAGTCATATTTCTGCAATTTTGTGCTTAATTTTATGGCCCATTCATGTTTTTTTCTAGACTTGAACCTCAGACAAGAGATTTACAGGCACATTTCAGCACAATTCAGATAAATTTGGAAAATATTGTTATCGATATGATGAAAAAGATATACATTTTTGTTAGTAAGCCATTCCATTTACTGTGTCTACACTTGGGATTGGGACACATTATTTTGGGTTTGGGTGTCAGTAATTTGAACTTGGATAAAATAATTTACTGAAAGAACATCTATATTTTAGTCAAAAAAGTACATTATTGCACAAGATGAGCCGTGAGATTTTGACATAATTGTGGGCATCCATTCACAATTTTGGCCTCAATATGTTTGAATTATTTTACATTTTTATTATCATTGTAGCATTGTTTTTTTGGAACTACGACTTGTCAAAAGGTGTAACTCACCAACAAAAACCCTTTTTCAATAATCCAAATGTTACATGGACACAAAAAAAAGATAACCTGTGCACAATCTTGTCTCATCCTCATTGTTGTCTTTGCATTTGTTCACTTCCACCACATCAAAATTGGATCCAAAACCCAGGACCAAACAAATGTCTACATCAAGACTAAAAGGGGCTCAAACCAGGACCAAACCAAAGATTGGTTTCGACTGCTTCGGATTGGATCTGAGCGGTCCGAGAGTGTTTCCACGGTCATAAAAGGACTCTATCGTTCTGTTTGAGGGGTCCAAATGGAGCCATGAGTGGTACCAGCTCTCAGAGGGAGAACCAGAGAGAACAAAAGAGAACGCAGATTCAAGTGAAAAGAAACACGGCAGCAATAAAAATAAAAAATTGACTCCATCTTGTGTTAAACCGCTGTATTACACAAGCAGACATGTAGTATTTACCACCACACGTATGTCATCTGAACATAAGAATCATTTCCATTCATTACTATTTCCATTCAAGGCTACAGTGACATCTCTATAGCGTCCGTTCCCCATACGTCCAAAATCTTGTCTAATGTCTGCCATTTGAGTCCAGAACTCCGGTCCTTATAAACTGTATTATTATGACTGAGTCGTCTGACCTCCAGCTGCAGTAACGACTATAGCTCTCCTCTATACAACGGGCTTTGTACAGTGTCTTATAAGAAACATGAAACATGAGGCGAACCCGGGCTGTGTCTTCTGCGAGCGTTTCATCCTCTGTGAAGTGTTCCTCTTTGTACTCCAGTAATAAGGCCTTCTATATCTGCAATTATCTTAGCCGTGCTGCCTAGGCCACCGCGCGATTTTATCTGAGCCAATCCCACTCATTATAGGCAGCTCTGTGTACATAGGACTACTGTATGTGCAAGGAAACTCAAAGGAGGGGGAGAAAAACCTACATGATAACTATATGGTTGTCTAACTGTGGTGCATGTACAGCAGAGAGTAGTCCTCCTTTACACGCGGTTTAAACCTGACGTGGATCCTGGTTTCGCCCTGGTTTAGATGGTTTGGTTCAGGTTTAGTCATAACAAGTTGAGATAAGATTATTTCTTTATCTTTTTATATGTCCGACAAAGGGGAAATGACAGTGTTGCAGAACAGGAGTAGAACAGAAACAAGCAAAATACAATAAAGATGACCTTCAAGTGCCCATGACTACTCCTTGAACTAAAATGCAGTTAAGATAAATATATTTGTTGCTAAAATCTTTACAAATTTTACCCCAATTTAGCAATTTTTAGGTTTTTAATTTTACTTCCTGGTTGTAAATGATGACATCACACAAGGAAATTAGGGAATCTAGGAAGAAGCCATCCTGTACAGTGAACCAAATCTCCTCTAACGTCACCTGTTTTTTGTGAACATCTTTATTTTGTTGAATCAATGTTTAAAGGGTCAAAAAACAAGTTTATTTTGCGTAAATTATGCATGAACTTTGTCTGCCTAGTGTGACGTCATCAAGTTGTTTACTTCTTTTCTCCACTAACAGCTACCTGACTGGTGTAAAACTATAATTCATGCTTACATCAGGTATACATTTTTTACATCAACTTGTTTACATCAGGTATTAATTAATAAAATAAAGTAAAAATTTGAAAATTATAAAAACCTGACATACACACTTTAATGTTTAAAACATGTAAATGTAAAAAACATGTAAAAGATGTAAATTTAACACAACATGGTAGAGTAAAAATTAGAGTAAAATTTTTAGAGGTGGGCAATCTATTAAAAAAATCACATAATACTGTGAATGCTGTTTTGAAGATTTGCAAAATTTGAAAATAGAGAGAGAGTAGAAATGCAACAAAAAGAGTTCATTGGAAATGAAAATGAAAAGTTATGCTGTAAACTTTCAAATAAAGCTATGTGGTGATACTTATTTGAGATCAAACAAAAATCAAGTATTTATTGGAAAAAATGGTGACTAAATGACTATAAAAATAATCATATTTGTATTTTGATCATGGTTAACGGGTTAAATTCAGACACTAAAACACACTTTTTCATAACAAAAACAGCTGGATATTGAGTCAAAGTGGCGAAAACAGGATAAATAATTTCAGATTTGTATCAATAATGCACTTTATTCCATCTAGACGTCTCCAGTAAGCAGATTTTCTCTTCTATAAGGTTAAAATGTATTTTTTTTTTTTAACTTAGAAACAATCGATGACTATTTGACAACTAAAATAATTGTTAGGTGCAGACGAAGACAAGAATAAAAAAACTTAAACTAAATTTAGGTCATACACACACACACAAAAAAGCCATAATTGATATCTAGGGCTTATCCTTACATTATTTTACTCCAGGGTTTCCGCAGTGCATTAAAAACATTCAAAGTCATTCAAGGGATTTTGGCAAAAAATAAGGCCTAAAAATGCATTGAAAAGCATTAATTCAATCCCGCAGGTATTAAACCTAAAAACCATTTTGAGAAAAAGCTTTATCGATCAGAATAAATATAAACATAATAAAAAATAAGAGCAAAAAAATAATCGCCTCCCCAGAATGCTTTGAAATTGACCATTCAAATATATTCTAGATGTAGACAAACTTAGATCAAATCATCTCAAAAGTAAAAGACTGGGTTCAAAACATACATTTCTTATAAAGCTAAATATCTTATCGTATATTACAATGTTGTTTATTATATTCTGCTGCCCAATGGAACGGTCAGTAGTTTTTCATTCATTCATTCATTTATTTTCTACCGCATTTTCCCGTTAGGGGTCGCGGGTGACTGGAGCCTATCCCAGTGACTTTGGGCCTTAGGCGGGGTACACCCTGGACAGTGGCTAACTCGTCGCAGGGCTAACACAGAGAGACAGAGACAAGGACAGACAACCATTCACTCTCACATTCACACACTAGGGACAATTTAGAGTTGTCAATTAACCTACACAGTCATGTCTTTGGACGGTGGGAGGAGCTGGAGAACCCGGAGAGAACGGTAACACAGGGAGGACATGCAGACTCCACCCAGAGAGATCGTGTGATGTTGGGGTGGTCCGGGATTCAAACCCACGATCTCCTTATTGAGAGGCAGAAGCTCTAGCCGCTCTGCCCCCGTGCACCCCAGAAGTTGCACGGTAGTTTTGACATGATAAAAGTGTTAAAGTCTCGTTTTAATGTTGATTATGGAATTAAAAATCTTCAAAGGAGGCATTAAAAACATGAAACTTGATTTGCTAAAACGTGCATAAACTCTGTGCTTATAAACACTGTAAAATCATAAAGCTACAGCGCACCAACACGTCCATGTCCATTAGTTTACACGCTCCTGATCTGCATACTGCGTTATAGCTGCTGCCGGTGTCACAGTATATTGCAGACTGGATAAAACATGCAGTCTGAGTCAGAGTTGCGAGGCACATGTTTGAAAGGCCGTCCCTGGAGGCTGCAGAGGTGAGGCATTTGCAGCAAATCCAATACAAAACCACTGTATTTTAATCCACTATCCGGGCAAACGCACAAAAGCAACAAGCGTCGCCTTCTGTTGATATCTCCTCCTGTCATCGCTGCAGTCCCCTGTCTCCAATACACGTCAACACCAGCGGCAACAAAAGCAGGGGAGCGGTGTCTTTGCAGAGTTTTATCACTGTGGATGTGCTCAAAGCAATACTGGCCTGGTTATTTCATGGCCCTGATACGATATGTCATACTAAAAGGTAAAATATTACGCTAAATTGCCTTTTTTTTACTTTTACATGTACTTTTACACAACATAACATTGTTCCCTCATCATAGACATACTGTTGGAGTTGGATTTAGCTTTATTCACATTAGTTTGATGAATCCTGGTTAGAAAATCCTCAGGACGTCCGACCGTCAAAAACACTCAGAGCTCAGAGAGTCCACAAATCATCATCAGACTCGCTCTGAGCATTTCTGCCGTCTAAACACCATCTTTACAACTGCGCGACAGCTCAGCACAGCTAGCATTACAAAGCATCGTGTTTATAAAAATGTGTGCATCTTGTGTTTTTAAAATAATGTCCACAACAAACAAAAGTACAGGGCTGTTGTATTTAGATTGTGATTTCAATTCATCAGTTGATGGTGTTTTGGTCGACCAAAAGTGTTAGTAGACCAAGTCATTTATTTATGGAGTTTAATTTAACTTTTTTACATATAGCTAGGGGCTGTAATCCTTTAGTTATTTAGTCAATTAATCGGTTGACCAAAGTTTTTATTAGTCGACTAATTATTTCATTCAAATTCAAATAATTTATATTGGAAAACAGAAAAAGGAGAAAATATAGAGTGAGTTAACTGAAGATTTCGGAGTGAATCATGAGTTTGATCGACTTTTTTAACAGGCTGTAATCCTTCAGTCGTTGTATTAGATTAAACACATGATTCACTTCTAAATCTAACTTACACTTTTATACTTTTCTGTATAAAAAGATGTTTTTGCACAAAGTTCTTTGTAATTGTCATCTTTTGAGTGCACTGTGGGTCAGATACATGGAGCTTTTTCACACCTCTTTTTAGTCTTTAGTTGACCAAGAATTTAGTAAATAAATACATTGTTTCAAAGTCATTTTTTGTATATATAGAAGTTTTAGCATGAAATTTGTGTAGTTGGTGTTGTGAGTGCAGTTTGGGTCAGATCCACGGTCAAATCATAGACTTACTAAAAGGTTTCACGTCCCTCTGACTCAACCGACTGATCTGCAGGGAACGTCTTTAGCTCAAGAATTTCTTTTGTCGACAACAGCTTTATTGTCTCATTATGAACACAACCTGCTAACACTGTAGCCTAGACCTTTGATTTTCAACCAGTGTGCCGGAAAACACCACCGTGAATTGAAGATATACCAAATATTCTGTATCAAAAAAGAAAGCAAAACAATCAGCACTGCCAACTTTAAAGAACCAAATAGTGGCAAAGACATTATTTGCTGCATTGTTTTGGAATTATTTTGGTAATAGTTTAGAACAGGCATGTCCAAACTCAGGCCCGGGGGCCAAATGCGGCCCTCAGACCAATTTTTCTTGGCCCTTAGGCTTCCTGGTGAACTGGCCCACATTGTCCTGATAAGTACTATTTACAGCACATTTCAGATTTTCTACAATTCCAACCTAAATAACTAACATTTTGGTGCGAGACAGACCTGATATTAAGGCAATGAGACTGAATGTAGATGTGGTGGTGCTTAAAACATCAGATAAATGCAGCTTTTTTTAACGTTTCACGATTGATTTGTGGCCCTCCGCTTGGTCTATATTTCAATATGTGGCCCTCGATGGAAAAAGTTTGGACACCCCTGGTTTAGAAGGTCGATTAAAGCAGAGTAGATTTACATTTTTTAAAATTGAGCCACGCCCACATCTCAAAAAAGGTTGAAAAACATTGGTTTATACCTCAATAAATGTGTTTTGAAATGCATGTCATTCTTGTAGTTTAGCAGCGTATATTTCACTCTTCTCTCAAAGTGTTATAGTCCTGAATTAGTTTAAAATGTGCATTCTGAACCGATTTGTAGATAAAAACATTCCAGGCACAAATATTACAATTCAGTATTTTTTCCCACATCTTTCAGCCTCTTTTTTTCCAGTAATCCTTTTACATGTCAAAAAGCTCGCTCACGTTTGATCCTGAAGCCTTAATGACACGGCCTGGAGCAAATGGTGGTTTGAGAAGAATATTTGAATGTTTCTTTGTCATGCTAATGGTTACAAGTTTGATATTTTTGGCTGATATTTCTGCCTGTCATCACAGTCTCTTGTCCATAACACGTCATCGCTAACGGCAACGGTCTTGAAAAAACACGCCATGTTTGTATAGTGCAATCAACCACTGAAACATAACATGGGATATGCATTTTGTCAACACAGCTTTATATCTTAACAATATACTGTATAATTTACTGCATATTCTAGCAGTTCTAGTACCCTTTTCTCTCAGCATTGTACAAATTTAACTCGCTAGCAACCCAAACAACCCCCTACTGAAAAGCGACTTATAAGGGGAAAAAGTATTGTTTTATTGAAGACAGGATATAATACGTTATAGAAGCAACTCATGAGCCATTTCTTAAGTTCATTATAATTCAAGCAGCGTCGTTCGCACATCTTTATAGGAGCATCTGGAGGTTGGAAATTACTGGTGTAGAGAGAGATCAGGATTGTGTTGTTGTGCTTAGGGCTGGGCGATACGGTGATAAAAATCGAACCGTGAGCTGGTCCCTGTGACAATCTGCTATTTTTGTGAAACCGTCGTATCGTGATTCGCTGCTTGTGTCTTTAATGCAGCTGTCTGTTCAAACACACTTTTTCTCCTGTTGTTTAGCCTCTGAAGCCTCTGAGCAGATGACTTTATTTACCTCTTATAGATCAGGGCTGCACAATTAAACATGCAATCATTTCTTCCACAAACAACAAAATGTCATGTTTTGGCTTTGTACAGATATGTTCTGAAACAAGCGACAAAAGCGCGACCAAAAGCGATAAAAATGTGTTAAAAAAACGCGCCTACAAATAACAAACGTGACTCAATTGCACTAAAACGCGACTAAAGCTGACAAAAACACATCTAAAAGCGACAAAAACGCCACTTAAAAATGTCAAAAACGCAGCTTAAAACGACAGAGACGCGGCTAAAAGTGACGCGTTTAAATAGAACAAACACAGCTGAACATGACAAAAGCGCGAATAAAAGCGACAAAATTGTGTTTGAAATGTGAATTCGAACAGAATCGTGCAAATCTAATCACAATCGCGCTGGTCAGAAAAATCACAATTCGATATTTTTCCTAAATATGCAAAAATATACAAAGTGAACACAAATCGTGATAAAATCGAAATCATGATCTGGTCCCAAGAAAATCGAGATAATAATTTTTTGCCGTATTGCCCAGCCCTAGTTGTGCTCGAAGAATATCCAGTTCCAGTTTCCAGCCTAATGTTAAACCAATGGAGATTTCACGCTAACTACCAAATTCAGTATTCATTCGAACGTATTCTGACACAACTTTTTAGAGTTTGTTACATTTGCCGACGTAAACATTTCAACGTTCAAGCCTGAGCTCTGTTCAACTTTAATCAAGAATTCTGCAGGCAAATGACAAGGCTCCACTCCGACAATTAGTTTTGCTGGATAAGGACAACTTAAGTCAGCCATCATCTCCATCGCTGCGAAGGAGAAAACCACGTTATGGATTGGGATGGAGCCAGAGTCATTGGGACAGAGGGCAGCAAACACCCCCGCTGCATAAAAGGGGAAATAGAAATCTGGAAATGTGCCCCTAGAACACTAAATCAAGATGAGCGGGCTTTCTTGCTTTCTCATACTGTTTTAAATAGGACTGTTAACAGATTAGCCACTTAACCGTGACTAAACCCTAAACCGAGTGAAGACATCTTGCCCAGTTAACTGTCACATTTCATTTTATGCCTTGTTTACGCTGTTGTAATACACAGTGGCGCCACCTCAGAGTGAAAACAAGCTTGCTAAAACTCAGATTTAGTGCATTTATCCCATAAAGACGACTAAAAGTGAACTGACACTGCAGTATTGATGAACTAATATGTCACTTACATGGTTTGAAAACCGATAGCGTTTTGCCTCAGATGGAAAACTATCGATATTTTACTTGCACAAGGTAAAGGTAAGCGGCTAATGTTAGCAATTTTACACCGTGACTCTTAAAAAACAGAGTGCTTTATTCATAATCTCTACAACAGTGTGTTAAAAAGTGTTAATGGGAGCTTTTATTCCATTTATGACATTATGCACTGAGGTCTATTATGACTCATGATAAAAAATACTAAAATACTAATAAATACTAAAATACTACAAAAAAAAAAAAACCACAACAAAAAAGCACTATGTTTCGCAACCGGTTAAAAAACATGCATCCCCAGTTCTAAAAAAGTCAGAACGCAGAGGGCGCCGTTGTTCTTCTTCTCCCGGAAGTAAGACGGCGCCAAAGACTGTGTAAATCAGCCAGCAAACACGTCACTACAACATCGAGTGACAGCAAACATGCAGTCGAAATGTAAAAGTACGACAACAAACAAACTCTGGTCTGATAGAAGAAGTTAAAAGTATCTAAATGACAAGGCCTGATACAGATTTCTCATTAAGTTCTTATTTATCTCTCGACAAATGCACTGTGTGGGAATTCATACATTTTGAGATTCTAAAGTACACTTTGACTTTATACATGTCATACGCCGAAGAAAATAAATGAAAGTGAGCAGAATACAAAAGCAGCATCAGAGAGGTGAAAGAGAGGTTTGCATTATTTTGATTACATAACGGCTAATCTTAAAACACTATATATAGCTTGTTACAGTAAGCGCTGCCTCTTTTATTGGAAATGTTGAACACAAATCCAGGCGTGTTCAGATGTTTGACTGAGAGATTAGTCACCTCTGATCCTGTGTTACAGCGGATCATTTATTTAAAGCCTCCACATCAGAAACAGCAAACTGCATTCTCTGGCACCGGATCACTGATTAGAAATGTCTTTGTGCGCAGGATTAAAAGCAGAAATAGAGGTCATAAAAGTTAAAGTTAAAAAGCCCAGAGCTATAAATAAAGACTCTAAATTGATAAACATTTTTAAACAGCAGAATACAATGACCATAGAGCTATTACTGATACATTTGCTATACTACTCTCACTCCTTACTTCATACTTTGTGGTGGGCGATATTGATAAAAATGAATGTCTTGTACCACTTTTTAATGACTGCACCTTCATTTTCCTTAACAAACATGAAAAAAGACTGCGACGAGTTGGCCACTGTCCAGGGTGTACCCCGCCTAAGGCCCAAAGTCACTGGGATAGGCTCCAGTCACCCGCGACCCCTAACGGGAATAAGCGGTAGAAAATGAATGAATGAATTATTTAGGAAAGAAAAAGGAGAATGGTTGCATCAGAGTTTGTTGTCAAGTTAAAGTTTCAAAGTTTATGTTTGCAGTTTGTTTTTGAAGTGTGTGTGATACAAAGTAAGGAGACTAGCGTTTACAATAAGTGTGAAAGTTTAGTTTGGTGTTTTACCTGTTTTATTGCTTAATTGATGCATGCGTTCGTCCATCACGTGTAAACCCTATCAGTAAAAAAACGCTGGTATCGCTTTAGATTAAGGTTCCTTAGTAAACTATTTATAATGCATTAATAAGCACTTGTTATGTGTTTATAGGCACTTATAAGGCATTTACGAGCATTTATTAGCCTGATAATTGAAAATAATGTAATAAGCAGCTTATTGATGCTCTGTGCATGCGGTTTACTAACACAAACATGTTTTTGGTTAATGGTTATAAGCATGTATAAGGTATTATAAGTGCATGAACAAGTAAATAGTACTTATTAACTCCTTATTAACAGTTTACTAAGGAACCTTAATCTAAAGCGTTACCAAAAAACTAATGTCGGAGCACTTTTATACGCTCTTAGATGTGTAATGCGTTTTTGTTTAGAGTTTAGCCCTCTTTAATTGTGTGCAGCGTGTATTATTACAGTGGGGAATCAGCGTTTCAGTTTTTTGCAGCTAAAATCTGGAACAGTTTTCCTGAAGATGTGAGACCGGCCTCCACTCTGACGATGTTCAAATCCAGGCTAAAAACAGTTCTGTTTAGACGTGCATACGACTGAAAGATCTATCTGCACTCTTCTCTTTTAAAACTTTTTTTTCCTTTATGTTTCTGTATGTGTTTTGTGATTAATGCAATTTTCCTGTTACGTAAAGCACTGAATTGCCTTGCGTCCGACTTGTGCTCTACAAATAGACTTGCCTTGCCTCACAGTGTTAGGGCGCTATTACATGTATGTTATATTTGTCATTATTCTGTGTTTCAGACCACACACCTATATCCACCCTCTGGCATCAAACTGTAAAGAACCCATCAATAAACCACCCTACATTAAACATCGACTCTTCATTTGAGTTCTAACCGAGCTCATCAGAGTGTTTTGTAACTTCACACCAGCACAAACAAGAAATAGTATATTTAGGGTTAAGTTAGAGTATTAGTTAAGTAGTTACTAAGCTTGAATCATTCTTAATAAAGTATTTGTTCACTATGAATTAAGTCTTTGTCGACACTTTACTGCGGTAGGAATAAATGAAGTTATTATTAAGTGTTACAGAATATCTCAATATCAGTTTTATACCTCAGAATGTGCATAAATGTGAAAATAAATGTCTTAGTTGAAGTTAGTCTTGTACAAAACATGAATGGATCCTAAAATTAACCACAAAAGTGCAGAAATATATTAGAAGGTTAGATATTATTTTGTTTTAAACATTTTTATAGCAGTTTTAACTATGGATTCACTGATATATTGGCCCAATATTGGTATCAGCTGATATTCACATTATTGAGTAATATTGGTACCAGCCAAAAGCAGCGATATCAGACCATTAGCGCAAAAAAGTGAACCCTGCTGTCCCTTTGCAGATACAGGAAGAAAACAGCTCTGGAAAGAGGTTTTCTGCTGTGACATTCAAACAGAACAGATGGTAAACTTTAATCCACTCTTTCTTCTAAGTCAAAAGACACAGAAAAGACAACGTTATGGACTTTTAACTCTAGATAAATAAATGCAGAACTAATTCACTCACAACAATGTTTTTTTTTTCAGACATTATTTGGCTAGTTTTTGTCCTAAATTATCAGTTTAGACATGTTTACTCTACATAACTTAGAGTGAGTGGTTTAAAGAAGAAGAGAAGAGCCCTAATATCAGTTATCGGCCCAGGCTTTTAGCATAATATTGGCCTTTGATATCGGTGCATCCCTTGCTTTAACTATAAATAATACACTTGATATTCTCATTTTGCTTATCTTCACAACAACAATTAGTATTATCACTATAGACAAAAACATTTTCTATATATTTCCCCAATCATAATAATGACATTTTTGTCCAGGTTGAAGTACTACACAATCAAACAGTGACTGGACAGTAAATTGAAACACACAAGTGCAGAAATATCACCTTTTACCCTTATTTGCTTTTTAAAGTCAATCCATTTCCTGTCTCTACTATTACTTGTATACTGTAAATAATGTTATTGCTACAGCTCCAATGAAAAGATCATCAAAAAGGTTTCGTACACACATTTTTCAAATAAAAATTTACTTATTGATTAAAACTAAAATAATTTTCATTAATATATGTTAAAATTGTCACCAAACAAGGCTTGGATCAACATTTTCTGGTAAACAATCCATTTAATTAAATTCAATTCATATTTCAGCAACAGTTTTTTGCATCATAAAACAAAAATATATCAAACTGTCAACGTTGGAACAGTCTGGATCATAAATAGACTATAAACTGAGCCAAACGCATTGAGTCTTATGTAACTTAAAAAAAAGAAGAAAAATACAGTCTTGAATTTCTCAGTCTGCTCTGAGTTTGACTGCACTAATGAGCTCACTATAGCAAACAATGAGACTATAAAGAAAGACATTTCCAAACTTCTTTCAATTAGCAACATGTATGCGATGTATTACCCATAATGCTTAGCCCAGGAGATATAGACAGGCTTTGAATAATGAATCTATTCCCAAACTTCTTTCGTCTGTACACAGTAATGCGTTCTAAATGATCCGGTCTTGAGCTGCTTTTATCGGCGCGTTCTTCAGGGAGGCCATTTTAGTGATGGAGGAGACTATTAACATTTTGTGATGTCCCAAAACAATGTAAAGCCGCTGTTCATCTTACCAATGGCTTCCTGATTAGTTTGCGCTTTCCAGGCAAGTCGCTCGGACAATAAACGGAAAGTCAAATTTGCTGCCAAGGGGTTTTTCAAATATGATTTTTAATAGTTGATCGTGTTTTGAGTGAAAACTTTTCTACTTTGAAATCAAACTACTGCATATATGAGCAAAAAAGTTTGATTAGGGCTGTACGCCTTTAGTCGTTTAGTTGCTTAATCACTCCAAAGCAGTTGATTTTTATTAGTTAACAGATTGTTTTATTAGGATCAAAAGGATGTATATGAACCATGTAAAAAAGTGGAGTAAATTAGCTAAAGTTTTGAGAGTAAATCATGACAAATATGCAGTGTCTTCTAGTAATTTTCTGCAATACTTTTGTTGTTTTCTTTTTCCAATTCTATTGATCTTGCGTTTGCCAGTGCTCCTCTGCGCTGTCTTTAAGATGATGTGCAGGATTGGTTTGTTTGAAAAATAGATACTAATCAATACTAAAACCAGTATATAAACTAGATACTCATCAAGTATCCATGCAATAAAAAAAAAGAAATCACATTTAAAACAAAATTAGACCATTTCTGAACAGTTTTAGAATTATCTGGAGCTTTATCAGAACTAACCACATGGTGACATAAAGAAAGAATTATTATTTTGTGAAGTGCAATTGATCGACCAAGAATTCATTTAGTGGACTGCAGCCCTAAATTAGATATTTTAAAATGTAATGGTCAGGCATTTTATGAATCAGGGGAATGAAAGCAAAGATTACACAAATATTCCAAAGCTTTCATTTGAAATTCTTGGCTAGTCACTGTGTTAATAATTTATCCACTTTTGCATTCATCTTCTCAGAGCTCATTAGTGAAGGAGGAATCGATACTAACAAAGCAGCACAAGCTGAAACTGAGACGATGACTGACGTTCAAGCAATTCATTTACAAAAGTAAGGTAATAAGATTCACCGACAGCGCGCACAAACTACTCCTGCTTTGCTGCCCTTGGGGATCTTATCCTTGGGATGTTGTAGCCTGAAGGGTTGAAACACCTTTGACACCTTGTGCAGGAGTAGTGCATGTAAGTGAGTGTAGCACAGAGGGTTGTAACAGCATTTACATCCTGTTTTAACTTTTAAGAAGTTCCTGTATCAACTAGAGATCAACCGATATAATGGTGTTCATGGAAATGTTTAGGATCTAGAGAAACTGAGCCGGTAAGCTCTGCCAGTATTTTTGGGCCGACATGTAGGTCAGGTTTAGGTTATCATAAATAACAAACCAGTCCAGTCCATTTGCACTATTGTTCTGCTCAAACTGTACATTTTGTGTACAGTATTCAGTCAATCTATTTTTATTTAATTTTAGTCAACACCATTATTTTATCATAATTTATACGTTACTATTATTATTTACTGTTTTATGTTGCACCTATCGCTAAAACAAGGTCCTCGTTTGGGAGTTTTGCTAATTGGCAATGACAATAAAACTCATTCGGACTCTGAATTTGAATTTACAACGATCTCATTCACAGACGTGGATACACTGGATGAACTGTTCCTCATCTGCCTGGAGGAATTCTCTCTACACTAAATGAGCCACCTTCCTTCGTCTTGAGTGGTTCCGGTTCCTGTCCAAATGGATGTGTCAGTCCTGGTCCATCTGCAGTCTGTCCGTTCGTCTCTCCTTCACTATGGTTCTCCGCAAGGTTTCTAATTCTTTCCACAGGGTTTTTGTAGTTTTTTCTTGCCGAGAAGGAGGGTCAAGGACAGGGGAATCTCTGGGACAGTTATCCATTTACTAAATTATCTTGAACATTGTTTATTTAAACTGCTTTCTACCTGTGGACCATCGAAGCAACTGTTGTAATTTTGGATGCTACTAAAATAAACTGAATTGAATTGAAACCTGTTTTACTACAAACAGTGTAGGCACATTGTGTGTCATTCCTATGGTACCAGTGTTCAACTAAAGCTTTGTGTGTACTCTTTAGACAGCAGATTGATCCAAACTAAATATAATCTCAAGCTGTTACTCTAAAAAGTGCAATTATCTGTCTCATATCGACCTGTATCAACACCACCTTCAAACATCTTGCCTCTGCAGTTCTGCACGTGGAGGAAACAGGTCTCTTGTTTGACAACAGGGACACGTTGCTGTTGGATCAAGAGCCTCGGAGGTCGTGAAAGAGGCCGTGCACGAAAGATCTTTGATGCCGGCCTTTACCCGACACAGAGGCCTGAACTTCCCGCTCCCTCACACCTGAGACTGCGCCGTACGAAAGATGCCTCGGGGCTTTTTTGCTGACGTCACCACATCGTCACCACACACGGATACATCTAGTGCGAGTCATAGCTACAAATCTAAGCCCTGAAGAAAGTTAACTAGTTTGTAGCGACTTCCAAATTAAGTAAGTCCAGCCGTATCTAGTTTTATTCTTGTTGGATACGGCGGTCTTAAAGCGACACGGTGATCTCTTGGTGTCATTATTAGCTGCAGGAGCTCAGCAGATTCAGCACAGAAGGCAGTTTTAGCACGTCGCTGCCCCCTAGCATGTGTCTGACAGCTGTGTGCTAACATTAACATCACCGCACACACGCACACGCACAAACACACCTACACGCTGACAGGGAGAAGGGCCAGAGAGTCATTTACACCTGAGCTGCCACCACAACACCAATATAAACAGCCTTCGGGCGGCGAGAGTCTTCAGATTCATATTCTTCCATTCACATTTTCCACTTGGCAGACACCAGTATGTTTTATTCATTGTACAAACCGATCTGTGAATGGACAAGATTAGATACTCTGACTGTTGATTACATTGCGGTCATGGATTTCATTAAAATTTAATTGAGATCATTTTACCCCATTGTGTTGCCCAAATCTAATAATTCAAGATTTAAAGTTGCACGTTGCTTCCTCCAGCTACATTTTCAAACTCTCTTGTCTTGTAAATTGATAGTAAATGTCTTTCACCATTTACTTCACGAATCTTAGAAGTATTTTAACCCATTGACAAAGCAAGAACTTGGGATATTGCAATCACACTATTCCACTCACCTACAGTACAAAACAAGAGCTTATTATCCTCGCAACATTCTCATTTGCGTGTTTTAAATCGATCTTAAATCAAAATATTGCTACCCTTTCCAAGATCTCCTTCTTTGCTCTTGTTAACAACGTTTTATCAGAAACACTTTTCTGTAACCAATGTCCATTCTGTTCTTAAATGTTAAAGTAAATAGAGAATAAGTTAGTCTTTGTTCGCTCAGGCCTTGAGGTGTTTCTTGGGATTAGGCTTTCACAAAAGAAAACCGCCCACATTGATCGGTCTCTCTTAGTAAAACATCCAAAACAAGTCGGGCTAAAACATCTATTACTTTTGTACACAACCATACTGGAAACACTAAGAGGTCCAAGAGAAAAAAAAATGAATCTCCAATTCTGTGCACTACATACAGTATACAACAATACATCCAACTTTAGCTACAAATCGAATCAAATAGAAAAAGAACCATTTGTAAGTCTGACCAATTGATAGAAATGTAATTAATTATTTAAAAGCCGGTGCAGTTGATCTATTCCTACAGACTCCAATATAAAAAAACATTGACAAAACATGACCAAAGCACCCAACTCAATTATAACAACAATTTCGTCTGGTTAACCACTGACACATTGACCCAAAGCAGGATAATCTCAGTTTACTCTTTTCTAAATGAACAAAGTCATACAAAACAGGAACTGCAAGTAGGGTTGTCAAAAATATCAAAAACCAGATACTAATTGAAACTTATAAAAATCAAAATCAGACACTCATTTGAGCAAGTATCAGTTCTGAAAAATCCCTTTAACTGGACAATCTTTGACCTTTCCTGGATAGTTTTAGAATGATCTTGAGCTTTATCAGAACTAATGTAATGTTTAATAACGAACGTGCCTTGATGTAGTGTTGAAAATGTCAAAATGTCAGAGGATGGACCGCAACTAGAAAGCTTACATAGTACACCTTTAAGTACTTCCTTGTATTACTGCAATTATTACCACAAATACTACAAAGAGAAAGAGAGAGAGAAGGAGAAAGAGATAAATGAAAAACAGAGAGAGAAAAGAACAGAAAGAGAGTAAATGAGAGAAAGAGAGAGAACACAGAGCGAGAAAGAGAAAGAGAGAACAGAGAGAGAGAGAGAGAGAAACAGAGAGGGAGAGAACAGGAACAAGAGATGGAGAGAAAGGGTGAGTGATAGAGAGGGTAAAGGGCAGGATGGAGCAAGAGAAGGGAGATGGAGAGAGGACAAAAACAAAGGGAGAGAAAAAAAATTAAAAGAAATTGACCTTTGACATTTTTTGTGATCAATGTGGTATCCAAGTTTATATCGAGAATCAAATACATTTCTTTGTATCGAAATTGAGTTTGAAAGGTTTGCATCATGACAACATAAGCAATGAACGAAAAAATAGCAGAATAAAAAACTCAAGATGTTAGGTGGTATCGTTTTTGAGTCATAGATGTTAAATATTCAATCCTCTGCAGTGTCACTGTTGCCAAAAAGTAAAAAAAAATAAAGAATAATAATAATAATAACAAAACCTTCCCCACTAGAGAAAAGAAAATGTACACTTTTTGAATATTGAGCCCTAAAGATATTGTTCCAGCATTCACGTATTGAACGATAAGTCAAAATAGTGGCTCATATTCATGTCTCTAAATAGAAAAACTACTGCATAAAAACTGACAATAACCACCAGTGACTATCCACCTTTTTCTGAAATCTTGCTTTTTCTTGTTTTTGCCAACTGCATCAGGCAACAATCCTTCTTCTCTGCAGCGAATTCCCCTAAATACAACATGTTGCTCTGGATAGAAACCTGTAGGCTCAGTATGACGGGTGAGCAGGGGGGAGGGTCTTTTCAGGGGTGGGAGGGGCCTGAGTGTCCGGGGCTCAGGGCTGTCACTGAGATGAAGACAGATGATGAAGCTGCATTGCTGTAAACGTGTGAGTCAGCCCCCCTTTCCGCTCTACACTGTCGGCCGCGAAGAGACGAGGAAACAAGGCAAGGAGGGAGGAGAGGAGGCAAGGAGAGGGGAGAACAAGGGAGAAAAGGAGACGAGGAAGGGAGAAAAGGGACGAGAAACAATAGGGCTAGAAAAGGAGATAAGAAAAAGAGAGAAGGAGACAAGGCTAGGAGAGGAGGGAAAGAGGGAGGGAGGAAAGGAGAGAAGGATATGAGGATAAGGAGACATGGTTGAGAAAGGAGAGAATTAGGGAGAAAAGGAGATGAGGAAGGGAGAAAAGGAACGAGAAACAATAGGGCTAGAAAAGGAGGTGACAAAAAGAGAGAAGGAGACAAGGCTAGGAGAGGAGGGAAAGAGGGAGGGAGGAAAGGAGAGAAGGATATGAGGATAAGGAGACATGGTTTAGAAAGGAGAGAATTAGGGAGAAAAGGAGATGAGGAAGGGAGAAAAGGAACGAGGAACAATAGGGCTAGAAAAGGAGATGAGAAAAAGAGAGAAGGAGACAAGGCTAGGAGAGGAGGGAAAGAGGGAGGGAGGAAAGGAGAGAAGGATATGAGGATAAGGAGACAAGGTTGGGAAAGGAGAGAATTGGGGAGAAAAGGAGATGAGGAAGGGAGAAAAGGAACGAGGAACAATAGGGCTAGAAAAGGAGATGAGAAAAAGAGAGGAGGAGACAAGGCTAGGAGAGGAGGGAAAGAGGGAGGGAGGAAAGGAGAGAAGGATATGAGGCTAAGAGAGGAGGCAAGGAAGGAGGATAAGGAGACAAGGTTGGGAAAGGAGAGAATTGGGGAGAAAAGAAGGGGTTAGGAGGAGGAGGCTAGGAAAGGAGATGAGAAAAGGAGAGAAGGAGGTAAGAGCAAGGAGACAAAGTAGAAAAGGGGGGAGGAGAGAAGGAGGAGGATGGAAGAGTATTGGGGAGGAAAATTAAGAGAGGCAAGGAACATGGCCAGGAAGGAGGGAAAAAAGGGATGCAGAAGGAGGGAAAGGAAAGAAGGGGCGTGGCTTGAAAAGGAGAGAAGAGAGGTGAGGGAGGAGGGGACACAAGGACACAAGGAGAGGAGAGGAGAGAAGGAGATGAGGTTAAGAAGGAAAGAGAGGAGACAAGGATATGAGGTTAGGGACAAGAGAAGGTGGCAAAGGAAAGGAAAGAAAGGAGAGAATGGGACTAGGAAAGGAGAGGGAGAGAAGGATGCTTGGAAGGAGGGAGGAGGGGGAAAGGAAAGAAAGACTGACAAGGAAAGGATAGAGAGACAAGGCTGAGAAGGAGAAGCGAAGGAGACAAAATAAAGGAAAAGTGGGGCGAGAGAGGAGACAAGGCAGACTAAGACACCACTGACTCTTAAAAAAAAGTCTAAAAACATTTCCATTTGTGTGTTTGAAAAGCTTTTTGAGATGGACCATTATATTTTTACCAAGAAAACTTCCTTTGCTCTGGTTTACCATGTTTTGTCAGTACAACTAGCTATAAGTGATGTCCCTCTGTTCTTAAATGTTATCGTAAACAGAGAATAAGTTAGTCTTTGTTTGCTCAGGCCTTGAGGTGTTTCTTGTGATTGGGCTCTCACAAAAGCAAACCACCCACACTGATCGCTCTGTCTTAGTAAAACATGCCTCAGTCTCCAAAACAGACCAAGCTAAAACAACCATTACTTTTATATAGAATCAAACTGAAAACACAAAGCAGCCCATGAGCAAAAAGCAAATCCATGTGTGCGTTACATATAGTATATACTGAATAAAATAATTAGCCGACTATGACACCCTCAGTTCAAATTTCAAGGATTCATGTTTGAGAGCTGACTGAAAAAATGAACTAATATCAGAATCGCATGTTCAGACCAATGTATTTAGTTTCACACATTAGGAATGCTCCATCATTCATAACTAAAACCTGTTACACGACAGTTAAACAGGCAGATGCAGAAAATGCTTGTGTGCCTAACATTTTAGACCAATCTGACACAATAAGCCACTATTTATTGCAATAAAAACAAAACAATTCAAACTGTCTATTCAAAAAAAAGCCCTTCAAACGGCATTGATTTCAATTAACCATTCAGCCGAGATTGAGAAAGAGGCAGGACTCTCCGAGAAAGACACAGGGAAAAGCATGGGAACTGTCCATGGTGCTGAAATCTGTAGCCGCACTGACAAACACAGCAAAGGGGGAGAAGAGGAGCTTTCCAAACAGTTTAGACAAGTGCAATTGAAATCCTGTCAATACGTGACCCAGTTCCGTACAATTTGCATGACTAGTGACTGCCGTATTTGACCCGCTGTTTAAAATTCTAAAACCTATTTGACAACACTGCAGCAGCCAGGGAGAGAGATAGAGAGAGAGAGAGTCAAGGGAGTGAGAGAGGGAGAGGGGGGGAAATAATCCGGACAAAAAGCTGTTGATTTTTACATTGCGCTTCTCCCAAATCAGCACTCTGGCATTCTGATCACACAGCCATAGCGTTATAAGGGAGGCACAGTGTATGGCAATTACCAGGGACCGCAATGCAATCTATGAAGCTCACGAATCTATTTTCAAGATTATTCACACATTTTAGAAACATTCTTTTACTATTTATTCATCAGCTGTCAAGATTTGCTTCTTTTTCAGTTACAACTTGTTTTCTGTGAGCTTAAAAGACAAAGAATAACAGGGTGTACATTGAAAAGTTCACGAAGGCATAGTGTTAATTCATAGCGCATACGTTTTCTTCATTTTATTTGATGATTTCAGTATTATAAAACATTAATTCCGCTGGATGAGAAACACTTTAATCAAATACATCAAATATTTGTCATCGGTATCAGCAGTAATTCCATTGCAAAGGTCATAAAACAATTCGTTCTTTGTTCATTTTATTAACTTTCATTTATGTCCATTTCCTTCAGGGCTATTTAGGGGACATGCCATTTTTAGAGTTGTTTTAATGTCCAGCAGGTGACATCACAATATCCCCAAATGCATCTTGAAAAGTAGTGGACAGCGATGGTCATTAGACTGGTCAATATAGACCACAATGCACTGGGTGAGTCAGAGAACCAACCGTGGACATCGACAGGTCTTTAACTGGACACAAGACGTATGAATGAAAGCAGAGAGAAGAGCTTTTTTTAACCTTAGTTTTTGCTTGAGCTTGAGTTTCCCATCTCAGGCAAAAAAGATGAGTAATCCATTCTATTTTAGTTTTTAGCGTGACTAAAACGTGACGACTGTGTGTAAGTCGGATTTCATTGATATTCGTTACAGAAATCCATTTATATCTGACGTTTTTTCTCCCGAATGGCAGCGACACAATCCGCGGTGAGGAAAAGGTGCCAAAGAGTGTCAAAATACGGGTTAAGTGATTCTGGATATTAATAAAGTGGTTACTAAGGTTAAATAATTCTTAATACACCTTTTATTTATTCTGCATGAAGTCTTTGTTCATGCTTTGATAAGGCTTTTAAAAGTGTAGCTGTTACACTAGCGAGATAGACAATTTTAACTGTACAACTGTCCAGGCCATGCAACAACATCTCCATGGATTCAAGCAGATGGCGAACCTCTCACAAGAAAGTTTACGTAACAATGAGTTCAGTGGAAAGCTAGAAAAATGAAACAATAATAATTAGCATATAGTTTATTAAGCATGATTCAGGCTTAGTGACTACTTGATTAGAGTTAGGAAATAGAGTTAGTTATAGTTAAAGTCTATATGACAGGTTAGACTGCATGATTATATTTAAGATTTTACTAAACATCTGTCCCCAGTTTGACAGTTTTCGTAATGTTTAAAATGTTACTTTCTGGTGGGACATGACACAGTTAGAGGTAATTCCACAAACATTTTGAAAACAAGGGCCAAAATCCATATAAATTACACGATTTGACAATTAATAATACCCAATAACACCTTTATTTAGTTGAATGACCATTTAAACTGTCAAAAATACGTCAGTTGTGTGTAAATTGTTCCAGTATATTCGACAGCGCGTCACTTTTTGATGACATCATAGAGGGATTCTGTTCTAATCCATGTCATTTTAAACCTTTATTTTTCAAAATTTCTTCACAAACTGCAACTTCACAAACGTAAAACCCCTCCAACCAAACTAAGTCATAATTAGAATCTCACGAGAACCTGTCATATAGACTTTAAGTAGTTGCTAATCCTGTTAATAAACTATTTGTTCATTATGATTAAGTCTTTGTTTATGCTTTATTAAGGAAAGAATAAGTGTAGTTATTATAAAGTGTTCCCAGAAACCGCAACAAATGTGACAACGTGGCAAAGTTGTTCCTAAGTTTCTACACACCGTCAAACCCTCCACTCTACTTACGTGGAATTACAAAATTGCAAGTCATATCGCACTACACAGCCTCCATATTGATTCAAAGTTCCGTCTTGATATTGTACCTTCCTCCTCACTGCATTGCCCATAGTCATTTCTCTGTGATCCAATATTATCTATCCAAAACACTCCCATTAAAGCACTTTTTGAACACAGACCCTATACCTCCCTGGAGACTCGAGCACAGGGCTGTCTCCTTTGTGCAATTCTCCTCTCTCATAAGAACTGACTATAAAAGAATCAACAGGAATTTGCGGCTAGTTTTTCAGGCATCCTTTCTTACGACCCGCTATATTCTTTGAAATGATTTTGTTGCATAATTCAACGCTGTCATGCTTTGTGGCTTGCCCCGTGTCGGTCGGTCTGCTCAGAAATCCGAGCTATAACGTACTATACGGTGGGATTTCACATAAAAGGAGGATTATGGATTTTTAAGGTGTCTACAAATGGAAGCAGACGGTGGAAGAATTGCCGATAGTATACAATGACTGGACATAAAGCTCACAGATAGAAGAAGAAAAGCTGTTATACAAATGTTTGTTGTCAACTTCCAGTAAAAACTCAAAACTCAAAATGTATTTTAACATTTCTGTGTCATATTTTATCGAGAAATGTGTCCAAAAAACAAAAAATGAAGGACAACTAAACTTAAGAATTTACAAGACAAGCTTTGGAAGTAAAGCATTGAAAAACTATAGCTGGCAAATTGTCTTTAAACCCAACACTTGATACTAAGGCTCCAAGATTTGCAATCGAATCGTAATTAGCAAATGGCAAAAGCTGCAGTTTTTGAAGTACCATAATTTAGTTTTATTCTGACTTAAAAACTGTTAACCCTGTAGTTTAAACCTGCACTAACATCTGAAATAACAGCACTCAGAAATACACTGACCAACGTGGGATTCTTCTATTAGTTTGTCAGTTTTTAATGTCTGCTTTAAATCAATGCCGTGCACTTTGGACTTGGCACTTTTTTCCCAGTGTAAGAGATATTTTGCTCTTTTTAGCGTTATCGGCCTAAAACCTCATGAGCAGATATATTGTTTCGACTGACTACGTGACTAAAAGATCAGACATTAGCTTTATTTGAATAATTTAGGGCGAAAAAGAAAAGGCACGACACAAAATGTGACTACACTGCTCTCTTTAGGTTTGTGGTGAGAAATGGTTGTGGATAGGTTTGTTGCAATTTTAAATCTTAATGTGGAAGAAATGATCAAAATTGGTCCTAAATATAGATATGGTACTCTGGTTTCTGGTAGGTTGATCTGGTAGGCAGACCAATTATCAAGTCTCAGGTGACAAACAAACAATTTTCCAAACGAAGACAGCTGTTCAGTGACTCCGAGTTCCCATACCAGCTCTCTGATTGACAATGACTTTTGGATAAACGTCTCAATCTTTAAACAGCGTCCGGATGACAACCCCTGAAACCCTTTCTACGATGGACCACACCTGGACGAATGAGGGTTTACATCGACGTTGATCTCCAATGCAAACCCAATTTAAATGAATGTCAATTCCTTAAACATTGGTGATAAATTGTGTCAAAGGATTTTCTCCAATGACAGAAGACTTCCGTGCTAACAAGCTTGGTTAGTACAGAGTCCGCAGCAAGCAATTTGTCAATGACACCAGTTATTGACAATTGATTGGAAATTGATTGGGACTTTGAGAGACCCAAGTCAATGATTCCTAATGAGAAGATCCTGGTTTTTCTGCTGTCTTATCCATGTGTTTCAGAATGATGGAAAATCAGAACCGTTGCCAAAAGCAATTAACAATTTTAAACCATATATTATATCGCTTGAACTGTGAAAAGTCCTCAAAGTGATGCAGGAAGCTTAAACCCATCAATACTAGTAGCAATGCGACAGTAATATAGTTATATTTATAGATGTAAGCGTGGGCAAGTATATGATATATGCAGAGCTTTGAACAAGAACCAATTATAAATCCATATGTGAATATTCTATTACCATTCATAATTCACTGATATTCACTTGGCTTAAACTCATTAATAAACTGACTGTATTCTTAATCTGTCAGAGCAATGGGTGAAATCTGCATATCGACAGATGTACCTCAAGGAAAAGTCCAAAAACTGCATTTCTTCAGTCATTAGGGGCAAATAAAGCACATCAGTGGCAGCATATTGTCCACTGTCCAGTTAGTTTCTTTCCAACAGACACCAATCTCAATTTTAGTACGTGTTAAATAGTGGATCCAGAAACATTGCAGATATAGATCAAACGATTACAATTGACAAACCAAATCACAAATCAACATAACATAGATATAATGATGGTAATGGTTGAACATACTGGACATTCCTCACATTTCTCACTTGCACACTGCCATTTGAGACACTACTAACTTCCAAATTGAGCCAATAAAATAAACATCTTCCTTGCCATATTACATTGGTATGAGTTATCTGTTGTAACTGGAGGGCTGTAGTCCTTTTAGTCGATTAATCCGTTGATAGTCGACCAATATTTGTCGTAGTCCACTGATTATTTGATTTGGATTGATAAGGATTTGAATGGACCACAGCAGAAAAGAGAGGGTATAGAATATGTTAGCTGGAGATTTGAGACAGAATTTACTCTTGTCTTCTGTTGTCTTGTCAGTGCACTTCTGGTCAAACACTTTATCTTATTGCAGAGATACATATTAGAGCTTTTGCTAATTCAATGCCCCATTTAGTCGACTAACGAGATGATTTTCAACTTTACCAAATCACCAAAAGGAAACTATAATGTAAATTTTGTTCATGTCACTCTATCTGGTGCTTTAAACTTGGTGGTGACTGTTTTGCTTTGTCTTTTGGATCAGAACTTCACTCGGGACATAAAACAATTGTACATATTTCACTTAAATCCATGTTTTAATCTCCAATTTGAATTTGTTTCAAGGCACACCTGGCAACACTATTGTTCCTTGGCACATTGGTTCAAAATCAAGGGATTAATCAATGCCAACTCGACCGATTGTTTCTTTATTCGACTACAGCCCTGATAACTATACACCAGCTGAATTGGAGACTGCATTCAGAGTAAGTTGAGACACTACACACCATTATAGTGGAGGAAAAAGCTATGACACATTCAGCTGCGCACAACACTGCAGTTCATGGCAACTTTTCAACTTGTTACCGTTGACTTTTAACACATCTAAGTCTAACCCAAGCGGACTGAATTCAAAGGGAAGCCAACTTGAGTAGCCAATCAAACGGAGCTTCGTTTGGACACGAAAAACCCTTACGCAACAGGTCTACAGGCACGAGGCACCCCATAAACCGGGGGTCAGTGCCGCGCGAGGGGTTTAGGATGAGGTCAACGGGGGGAGTGATGTCACAAGACCGTAAATAAGGGTCGTTTTTGGTCGGGCACTGCGGAGAGACCAGGCGGGTGTGGTGACTGCATTAGCAAAGACGCGCGAGCAAGCAGCAACCAAGCGATCCAATCCAGCCCCGATCACACAGCGCTGGAACGACGGGGACGGACAGACGAGACGTTTTTCTTGTTTGGTTTTCAGCGGCGTTTCGGAAAACACTTGAAATGAGGCTGCCGCACAGTGACACGCACACGCACGCCTTCAACAAGCTCCCCCAGAAACGCAATGACAATGTGACATCTGCTATCCATCTGACAGCAGTTTAGTATTCTCCACAGGCGCACTCTCCCAGCCCTGCGTGCACCCCTATGGCGCTCTCTGTTCCTCTACTCATTCCTATGCGGCTTTTTCCCCAACACACACTCACGCACACACGCACGCACGCACACGACACAATAGCTTCAGGTGTAATTTAAATGAACTCATGAGACAAGACTTAGTTCATGCGGTAACTCAAAAACTGACCTCCCAGTCTAACGCATCCCACTCTTCGGTAAACATCCGGAGGTTTTCTTTGCATCCAAAAAAGACGCGGGGAGCGTGCTTTTTCTATGGAGTAGACACAGGGCGACGCGATGCCATTGCGCTTTTGGTGATCATCCTCGTGGAGACGGAACAGAGGAGCGGTGACGAAGAGCAAGGAAAACGAGGCATCTCAGCAGCGTCGAAGTTAAACGACTCCCAACATGTTTCGCTCGCCGTTGTTCGGAACCAAATCCACATCAGCGTCCCCGCTCGTGCAGCGCCGCTGTCTTAGAGCCGCTGCCTGCGTCCCCCCGCTCCCTCAGCTTTTGGGTGGCAGCAGGCTACACGAAGAGCCACGCAACTTCTCATTTCCAGGATAGAATTTACTCCAAAGCCAATAAATCCCCGTTGCGCATTAGACAAATCCTTCCCCTCCGCTGGAGAGCAACAATAAGGAAGCTTTTAACGTCCCCTGTATGAAGGGCTTCGTACAACACGTGACTCCCATGTAGTAGAAGAAAAAGCATTTGATCCGTAATAGGCCCTAAGCAGTGGTAATGTAGGAGGAGGAGGTGGTGGGAGGTGGATGGATGGATGACTCTAGACCTATACTACTCACCATTAGCACAGCAAAGTTGTTGTGGTGCAGGCTGCAGTGAATGGTGGTCGTATTGCCCCCGGTGTCCGTTATGTGGCAGCCCTCTGCCCTCCAGCCGCCGTGGCCATCCAGCAGGTCAAAGTCCCAGTAGGCTGCGGTGGGGTCGACACCCAGCGCGAAGTGCCTCAGAGCGATGGTCACGGAGGAGTGCACGGCGCTCCGGAGGCTGCTGCAGCCATCTGAGAGAGGGAAAGTCCGCGAGAGAGACAGTCACAAGCGGGGAAGGAAGGGACACGGGCAAACAGCGTGTGCGTAAACACAAACAAGCCTTAAATGTCATGTCAGTAAAGTTTTACGCAGTGGCACCATTGTACAATCATTTGTTTCACACATGTCGGTTTGCAAAGCCAGTCTGACAACATGTTGCGCAGAAAGCACCGCTCTAGTCTGCATGCATGTACAGTCCACTCGTCCACAGCACAGCGTTGACATCACAAGCACAGCGATAAAAATGGATTTCCTCTTACCTAATTTGGTGAAAGCAACTGGTGTCGAAACGCTCCTACGCTTTCCATCGTCCGCGAGGTTTGAAGAATTCCCGGTGCAGGGGAAGAGTTTCCCATTGCGAAACACGATAAACTGCAGCCTGCAAGTGGAGTTATCAACAGATTGCAACGCAGAGGAGGAGATAGGCGTACCAGCCAGCGGTAAATGGATAGAGGCGACTGCCACTGAGTTCTGCGGATGGAACAAAAACAAGAGAGAGGGAATAAAAATTAAATAATGTCCCCAAAATGCGCAGGAACACAAGCCACTCCAGCTGAGAGAAAAGCAGTGGGAAACGCAGCCCTCCTCTCCAGGTGTGCAGCGAGCTTACACCACAAGTGACCAGGGGAATGAGAATCACGTTTGAAGCGCTCTAGTGCGCCGATTTGGTCAGGCTCCCTGCCGCAGAGGTGGAAATGGTTCTTACCATTTCAGCTTGAGGGCACATCAACACTGCAGCGTGATTTAAAGTGACAATCAGTCTGCCTTTATCTCCTTTACATCGACTCAAATCAGCCCCAAAACAGGCACAGCAACTTTTGTTTAGGGGCAGAATAACAGTGGCTCTCAGAGGTAAACCCAGGTGTCCTTCTCACAGCCAATCCACTCTCAGCCTGGACAATTAGTTTAGTGCTGCAACTCCAAGCCAAAACATAAAACACTCCCAATAAAAGTCTCAAATTAAGATCCATATTTTGCCGTGTCCAGATCATTTAAACACCCCAAAGTAAAACTACCACAGGCTTCATCCTGCTCATGGAAAAGTGTTGCTTGCTCCATTACAGCTGCAGGAACTTTGGCACAGCTCCTGAGGCTCCTGGGACTCCTGTGGCTACGCCCCTCGTGCACCAGAGAGGGAGACCCAAATATGCCACATACAAGATTTACACATACAACTCAAGTTATGTAATGTACTTTACTTTACACAGAGCACATGGCTGGGAATGAAACATATCAGTATTTATCTATTTACACAGATTCATCCACTGCAAACATAAATCCATCCTTTTATTCACTAGAACCTAATTTTCTTCATACTTTTTTAATGTGGTTGTTTTTATTTCTTAAATGCTATTGTTCTTGAGTCTTTTATTTCATTGTCAAGGTGATTCCACAACCATGTTTCATTCCATTACCTTGTTGTCACTTGACTAATATAAGATTAATTCATGTTCAGTCACCCAACTGATCTTGTAAGAAAACACTTTACAGGCTTTTTCTTTTTATAAGCAATGTTAAATTTCCTCCCAACAATGAAATCAAACTTTAAACACTGCACAACAATCAATGTGCAGAGGGCATGGAAAACAATGTCAACAATTATTTTTTCGATTGGTCAACTATAACAATTATTTCTATTGTACACTGAGCCTTTTTAATTATATTTTTAACCAACTATTTCTTGTGTATGTTGACTGAAGGCTTAGAGACAGATAATTTACAGACAATATGTATTATTTATGACAATCAGAACTTTTATTTATTCTTTATTTATTCGTTTATTCTATACCGACTTAAAATTGCCACTGTCTTTGTTGTAATAAGGTATTTTTGTGTGTTTTAGAGTCTGTACATGCAGTTATAACAATTATGATTATCTAAAACACAACTACAATTATTTTTTAATAGCTGACTTATCAGGACTAGTCCATTAATTGTTGTTACCCAAGTGTAAATAATCATAAAAATCACATAGTTTATTCTTTTCTGCAATTTTGATTGAATAATGCCACAGTCTTTTTGATAAATATCTCTGCATGTTTTAGAATCTGTAATGTCCAGTCAACATTTGCGATTATAATAGTCGACTAGTAATGATTATTCTAATTAATCAGCCCAATTGATGTCTGAAACAACTCTTACATGTACGAGTCAATATGTCACCGGACAATGTGTACATTTTGTATAACTGATGGATTAAAACTACATTGAACAGTCATCCAATTGTCACTTTTATAACTCAACATATATTCTCACTGTTGTTCTGTACTGTATATGTTTGCGTTCACATCTATTTTACTGTAACACCTCATTTTTTACATGTCTATTTTCAGCATAGTTCATATTTTTCTAGGAATATTCATTTCTTAGTTGCACCATATCGCCAAAGCAAGTCCCCAGTTTTTTGAATTTTAAAACCACGTCTTCACACCAGGAACCATTGTCAATAATACAATAAAAACAACATTTACACTTTTCACAAGTCAACCGTATTCGACAAACCGTACAATGAACACAACCAAGCCACTGCTCCACATTCACTCACACGTCGCAAAAGAAAAGCTTACCCCTGAAAATATCCATAGCCTTTTACTCCTGAGTATTGTTAATAATGAATGATGCTAATGAGCCAGCAGATGATGCATACATTATATCAGAGTTAATAACGCATTTGGAGTGAGCCGGCGGTCCCAAACCAGGTCCGGTTTAGTTGTGTTCTCCATCACCGGCCCCAGCCTCCGTGAGCGAGCAGCAGCAGCAGCAGCAGAAGATGAATGCACGTGGCCTTACACTTAATGGGGAGCTGCTTAGTCAGAGTTTCAGCCCAATCAATGTCAACAAGAAAAATGGGGAAATTTCTTAATTAACGTAAACAAGACCTCCCTTGTCTCTTCTGTCTATCTGCGTGTTCCTTATCTCTGCCGCTTTGTTTTGCTGCTTGTAAAGAGCAGATTTTGTGGAACGGCAGCAGCGGGTCTGTGTTCAAGTCCTTATTTTATTCATCTTTCTCTTGTATAGATCGATACGACTTGACTTCGTTTTGGATGAGTCCAGTTAGGTTCCACTGTAAAGGGAAGTCGATTTCTGTCAAGCGGACGCAAGTTTTTAAGAGTGAATGTGTTTTGTCACTCATCCAAGGAACTTCTTCTGGTGGGTCACTGCGTTAAAGTTTACGACAGATTGTGATGTTTTTCTAATTCTGACTTAGTTTGGTGGGAGGTAAATATTTGTCGTAGTTTTACATCTGAGAAGTTGCCGTTTGTGAAGAAATTTGGGAAAATACAAGTTTAAAATGACAGGAAGTAGTGCTGAGTTCTAAAACGGAATCCCTCTGTGATGTCATCAAAAAGTGACGTACAGTTGAAAATAAAGAGACTGTTAACACACAACTGATACTTCTTTCTGACAGTTTAAACGGTCATTCAAGAAAATAGAGGTGTTTTCAGGTATTATTATTTGTCAAATCATTAATATTGTCTATTTTATATGGCTTTTGACCCTTGTATTCAAAATGGTTGCTATAGGTAACAGTTGTGGAATTACCTTTATATCATATTTGCTGCCCATGTTCAACTGCCAAACTGGGGACAAACAGAATGTTTAGTGAACTCTTAAATATAATCATGGTCACTACGTTTTAGTGAAATGTGACGTATGCGCCTATTTCATTCATTCCTGCTCTAAACTGTGTGTTGCAACAGTGGAATTTCCCCATTGTGGGACAAATAAAGGATCTCTTATCTTATCTTATCATATAACTTATCATATAAACTAAATATCTGTCTGAAGGAAGGAGCTAAATACACTGAAACTAACACAACTTCTCCCTTCAGACATTTATAAGCCAGTGATTCACCAGAACCCTGTCAGAACAGAAGAAGCTCCTTGGATGAGCTGCGAAACATGTTCACTCTCTTCTCTCTCCAGTTTTCTTTTGGTTCTGATGTCTAAAACAGGCATAAAAGGCATAATCCTGGTGCTGAAGACCGGTCCCCAGGTGCTGCACTCACACTCTGCTCCTGACAGTGGATCAATAAAGGCTTTTTAATGTTTAATACCTGAAAATTAAATACAGGTTTAGTACAGTTGTGTCCTTTTGTCGGTTTTAATCTACAAAGGTTTAGTATTAGTTTATGCTGGTGGGAGATCTTAATGCGTTGTCTGGACTGTTCCAAGTTTATCTATCTCCATGGTAACTCTATCAGGGCAAGTCACAGGTTCAGATCTGTGGAGAGGAGAGTCCAATTACAGTAAGAATGCACACTGTTTAGTAGGGCTGCACAATATATTACAAAAGTATTGGACAGAGCAAGAATTGATATCAGAACAAACCAAACTAAAACTAAAACTAAAACAACTTCAGCAATAGAGCTCCCCCTGCAGGTCTCTTGTGAAAATACACTGCCAGTAAAAAGACAAAATCTTATTCCCCCTTCCTTTTAATTGAAATAAGAAAGTACAATCGCATACAAAAACATTTCATGTCACCAAATATAAAAAAGAGAGCCAAGGTTTCTCAGGAGAGTTGTCTTCGGGAAGTTGCAAGACTGGTTTTCCAAACAGGGGGCGATGCTGGGGGCTTCAAACGCCCTGAAAACACATTTACAACCACCACACGGATTTACAAAGACATTTAAGAAGGTAAAAATGACTTAGTTCTACTTTAAAGCACGCAATATTCTGCAGCTCGACAGAAACCTGTGGGATAAATGCAAAAACTATTGTGAAACATTCCAGACAAATCGATAAACTCGCCAGGTGATAGACCCTTCACTAGAAACGTTACATTGTGCACCTTTAAGACGGCTAAAATTCAGTATATTTAGAGTGATATGATAATCGGATGAACAGATGTATGAAATCACATAACTGAGAATAATGTAAATGATTCTCCTGTTAATAAACCAAATTTGTTTTTGTTTCCTACATCATATTTTCCTTGTCAAGAAGACGGTAATAATTGCTGCATTTATTTCATTTTCCAAAGACTTAGGTTCTACATAATTAAAAGCATGCAGCGTGGAATGGCAGGTGTGATAGGAGCTGAATAAACCTTGCTCTCTGACAGACAGCACCACAACACTTTGCTAACAAGACGAGCCAGCGCTTATGCAAATATTTCATTAAGTTTGCTCAAGCTTACATTAGCAGCCATTTATCAAAATCACCAAACACTATTGGGCTAATTTATGTCACGTGTCTTTTACTAATAACCACTCCGTCATCCATCAGTCTGTTTTACAAATCTGGGTCAGAAGAGAAAGCAAATTAAGTGGATATATCAAGACTTCCATCTCAGACACATCAAGCCTTGGCAACGTAAGAATATTCCTAAATTAGTTAACCTCATAAGAGTCTGTAGGCCGTTGGGCAAGCACTCTGATTTTTTTATAAATGTTTTTGTGCACAATGCGATAAAAGAAAACTATCAGCTGCTGGGCATGTTATACCGAAAAAGAAAGCTTTAACCCCTTTATTTTCAGTCAAATCAGCCATGCTGGGTTGAATCAGAGACAATTTGTTATCCAAAAAAGCCTATAATGGAAAAAAAAAAAGAATAGGCCTTTTAGTTCCGGCTGGACTTTTTTTTTTCTTTTTTTACTTTATTACAAGTCCAAAAAAATATTTTTTAGTTAAATTAGCTTCAGCTTTGAAAGAGAAACCCAACAAATTCCCAATCTAGTGTCAATTAGACCCTGCCTACAGTGCAGCTTTACTCCTTCATATATTTACCAAAGAAAATCTAGGCGAAATTGAAAGTCTGATATTCCTCTGAGCAGAGCTTGTTCACACTTATAATTAGAGTAAATCAGACACCAGAGGCCAAAACTACAGAGTCTCAGCTTCTCAAAGAGTCCAGTCATTTGTTTGTGCTCCAAAGGGTTCAGAAACAGCTTCAAATTTGAATTGGGGCTCATTTTAGTCAGACTTTTTGGGAAAAAGCACGCAGAATCTTAAGAGACTGCAGACATAAAACATTGTTGAGGTGAACTTTATTGTCCCCGTAGGGAGATATGAGGATAGAATGTTCACCTTCTGCACAAACTCACTAACGCTCTCACTGATCACACAACATGACAAAGATACAAGCTGTCGTGGTTTGGTTGATTTTATGTTGAAAGAAAACGTACATAATCATTTGGCCGTGCAACAAGATCACTTTGGCTATAATTGAACATTTGGTAAACTCACAGCTGAAAAAACCCATCGTTAAAAAGATCAAAAGTGCACCACAAAAAATGATGTACGTACAAGTGTTGACTATGTGAAACAAGCACATGCAAATGGAGTTAAGTGGAAAACATTAACATTTCTACTTTATTAAACGTCTTTGTAAGTCCGTGTGGTGGTTGTAAATGTACTTTCGGGGCGTTTGAAGCCCCCGCCGTCGCCCCCTACTGTCTCCGTCCGGAAAACCAGCTGCAACATTTCCTGATGTCGGCCCGAAGACAACTCTCCTGAGAAACCATGGCTCGTTTTTATGTTTGGTGACATGAAATGTTTTTGTATTTGATCGTATTTCCTTTTTAAATAAAAAGGAAGATGTGTGTTTTTACTTTTCATAAGAGAACTGTAGGGGCACTCTGTCGCTGAAGTTACTTTTACTTTTAAGTCCCTTTTGACGTATCAGTCTAAATGGCGCCATTTTATTTCATTTTTAGGATGAGACAAGTGTAATTTATACTGGATCTGTTATTCACTCTCCACACATAATGATACGCAACTTATTTCAATTACAATAAGGTATTTTTTCTGCTTTCCAGTTAAATATGTCAAGCACAACACTGCTTATTCCACACCTTTTCTTAATTCAAATAATTTCAGCTGGTGTGAGGTATTGTTTTATGTTTTTGGGAGAGAGAGAAGGTGATTTAAGCTGACGTGACCTGTCAACACGTTGTCTGTGGTCATTGGTCCAGCCGCACGTGAGATGTTTTAGGAGCTTTACTCAGGGTCAGGCACTTAAAAAACCACTGCAAACACTTCAACTGCAGCTGACCCTGAGAGAAACCAGTCCCTCCTCATCCATAAGTGTTAGGTCCAGACACTTTTAGCTATTGACCTTCTCCTTCATGACAAACGCTCCATGACTGAGAATCTCCAGAAACATTTCAGGTACATTTCTCTTGGTGGATTGGAGATAAACGTGACGACATGGATAGAATGAACAAGGTCACTTTTACAAAAGGTAAGGTTACATTTTATCGTCTGAACAGGCCGCTTTTACTCTTGTACTGGTTTTATGGATATTTATTATTTTGCGGCTCTTTGTGATGGACAAACCGAAAATCACAGCTGAAGAAAACATGAGCGAAGCAAGAGTGGACACGACCGTCTGCTTTCTTGTAAGTGCAGCTATTTCAGTAACTTTTCAGCGGTTCAAGTCGGGTTTTACCAGTACAAGTGATGTCATGTAGCTTGTTTATGTATTTTATGTTCTGATATCAGTGTGCATTTGGTAAATGCCCTGTTTGGTCTGTGTCTTCAGCGTAAAAGTGACAGTTTAGACTAAATAAAGCAGAACAGAACAGAACAGTCACCTGGTAACTAGTTAATTTCATCACTGACTAACACACTTACTACGTACTACTTTTGGGGAGAAGTAACAGGTAAGTAACAATATCTAATCACTTTTTTGAGGGAACATCCCAGCTCTGGTTCAGTAGATGTAGATGTAGATTCTGTTTGATTGTGTTCTAATCCAGTTCTAAGTTTAGTTCTGAGTTGTTGTTTGCCTGGCCAGACCACATGCATTGACAATACTTTACAAAGCCATCTGTCCATCCTGTATTCTCACTTTCTGATGGGCGTTAAACAAACATGGAGGCTTGCCAGTAAGAAAGGAAAAAGAAAACCACAGAGGACTGCGAAACAGCACGAATTTCTGCAGCAATGCAATAAACTCCTGTATCTGAGGTAAGAAAAGTAATACATTTGGTTATGATGAGAAACGATGCTCTCTTTTGCAGAATAAACAAGAAAAGCACAATTTACGTGAGGTAAAAGAAGTTCTATATTTCGTTCTGAATGAAGCTTATTTGTAAGACTTAAAGGTCCCATATTCTTCTATTTTCCCCATTACACAGTCTATTCTAAGGGCTTTGTTGATAAAATTTTGCGTTGTGCAATATCCATAACATAACAGTTTCCAAAAAACACCCATTTCTTGGACTGGCCCCCCTCCTTGCAAAAGCAAATGGCTCACTCTGAGATCCGACCCCCCCGAACAGAGAGCAGGCTGACTCCCCCGCCCAACCCATGCCGAAGCCTAGAGCGGAGATAGTGCGCATGCGCCGTGTGCTCCGGTAAACAGCGATACACAAACACGGGAATAAACCTTTTATCCGTCCTGACGGTGCGTCGTGCCGACTCCTACGTCCTGGATCTGACCTGGAGTTTGACGTGCTCCAGTACCTCAACGATGGACGTTGCCGTTTGGTAAATAACAAGCTAACTCTTCGATCTGTCGTATCCATCGTGTAATTACTGTGTAGCATTAGCATTAGCTGTTTTTATTCTGCGGCTGCTTAAACACTGCGTCATCCTTGTGAAGCGCGTCATCCTTGTGAGGAGCCCCCGTCTGCTGCTCAGCCGAGGGGGACGGAAAAGACAGTTCTCTAGCGAAAACATGCGGAAATCAATCAAAAAACCACTTTGGGCACACATACGAGGCCCAAATAGGACTGTAGGAAGGTTAAAACCTCTGAAAAGTCGATTTTGCATGTTATGGGACCTTTAAGGATGGTATTTTGACACACTTGGTTGGTTCAGGCAAGGATTTAGTCCCACTTTGTTTGCATCTATATGTCATTTGTGCATGTTACTTTTAACCTCTGCATTTGACCAAGCTTTAAAGGCTTTGACAGGAGCAATGGCTGAGATTTTGAGCTGAATCTTGGTCAGAAGAACACAGCTTCCACGTTTTAGGTTGACTGTCGTGAGACCATTCCTCGAAAACCCACAGACACAGAAAGAACATGCATTCTCCACACAGAAAGATCAAGAACAAAATCTGGCAATCAAACCTGGAACCTTCTTGCAGTGTGCGGGGATGTATCCAAAAGATTAATGCATTTTTGCTCTGACCTCAATATTTTGTGACACCCTTTTATGCTGCAGCTTAATGCACAATATGCATAAAATTCAGATTCATTGGCTGAAGCTGACCCTGGAGGGCTGACCAGCTGTTACAACAGATTGAGACTGTAAAATATTTAACGGTAAAAGATCATAAAAGCAAGCAGAACGGTCATTATCTTCTAAAAATAAGTATGCAAAAGTACAAGGCGATAATTGCGATAAACAGTGAGTTAAAGGGATCTACATGCATCATAATAATTGCCTATAAACCATACATATTTCCAAGGACACTTCTTTTCAAAAGGTACACAAATATCAACATTTTATTGCGTTGTTTTTCATTCTGGTCATTTCTCATTTTAAGTATATGAAGAGGTACATAACAATTACTTTAACACATAAATCAAGCAGGAAAATGTTCTCAGCGTTTTACAAAAGGACAGTTGGAATCTCGGGACCCAGTGTTCTTCGGCGTAAGGAGGATTTGTCTTTCAGAGGGGACAATTGGCACCAAATCTGAATGACTTTAATCTTTGGTGTTTCCTCAGAATGTACGGCAACACAGACATTGTTGATTGCCAGGTCTCTGTTGAAGATCATTTCAACAGAGAAGAGAATTTAAGACTTTTCTGGTGAAGGATTGTGTTATCATTAGACATAGTGATGGCACAGTATTAAATTTTAGTGTTAAGATGATTGTGAGAAGGATTTGAAGTTCACAAATACTTACACTATGACCAAACAACAGTAAAACATTTCATTTTCTCTAATTCAAATGATCTAATCTCTAAAGTATGTGACCAGTTGAAAGTAGGTATGAAATGATGAATTGAAATAACTTCTAAACTTCTAATAGCTTCTAAAATTGTTGTTTTATTTTGTTTTTTGTTAATGTCTTTTGATGTTACTGTGACTTTTCTAGTGAGGAGTCAAATTACAGAACAGATCTGTGGAGAGGCAACCTTGCTCACTATAAGAATCTGTGTATTTTCAGTTATTTTCAGCAACATATGCAGGAAAAATGCAATATTTTAAATGCCATCAGAGGTGCGTAGAGAAGCCCAAAGTACTTGGTTCATAATAATATAATATAGAGAGCCAAGAAATGACTCAAATAAAACAAACAAAAGCTACACTTAAGCAAGAGTAACTGAGAGTAACTGTCTGATTTATAATTGGAAGGGCGTGATATTTTAAAAAGACAGACACAAACATGAGAAAAAACAAAGTCCTGTTTCAAAACTGTGTCCAGATGACTCCCTTTGAAACCTTTTTTACGACCAAAACTAAGAATACTGTTGTACTGTACTCTGAAAAGTACTTCTCCTACTCTTGCATAGTTACTCAAGTGAATGTAACTGTACCCACCTCTGAATGCTATACAATGTTCTCCATTATTATGCCACACTGTGGAACATTACGGGCAAAGCAATAACATCACACCAAACATTCCCCCACAAGAAAAGTTAGTGCACCTTTTAGGGCTGGACACTGCAGGTCAAGAGGAAAAAATCTTAAATCTAAAGATATCAATTTGAATCTTCCCCTATGGTTTACTGACATAGATGTAAGGAAAAAAAGTTTTCATATAGAAATAATGCATTTGCAAAAACGGCCAAAATTGCACATATTTCAGTATTCTGTCTCCACTAGTGTTTAGAAACTAGCTTCACAGATAGCGAACAGTTGCTCCAATAAACACCCAGGAAGCCTCTTGCTGTTTTGGTAATTTACTGAAGAGTAGACTGTAAAACTGTAACATACAAAATAAATGCATATTACAACAATGTCTTGAATAAACATAAAATGTACACAGCTACATAAAACAACACAATATACCTCCATGTGCCATAATATATGCACAACATTAGCTTAAATTTGACTAAACATCATAAAAACGTGTGTTGAACTAGCCGTTAGCTTGATGCTAATATGCATGGAAATTCCCATAGACATGCTAACGCTAATAGCGTCTTATTTTACAGCGCAAATTCCCTATGCAAAACAACTTAAAGTCCATCAGATATGTAAACAGAGAAAAATAACACCCTCTAGCATTACAATACTTACAGACAGATATTTGCATGGGGCCAAATGACAATTTACACGGCTTAAACAATCTGGTAAGTGACTGAACTGTAGACACTCTGGAACAATGTGGAAACTATGGTAGCTCTGAGTAGACAAAACACCTTAACTCAAAACAGAAACAACTTTTACCACTAGAGGCAGCACATTCAGATATTTCAATCTGAAAAATGAACCAGGTTACATTTTTTTGCTTCATTTTGTACACATATTAGTGGCATAAATGAGTGAACCAAATCTGACTGAAATGTGGCCTATACATTTAAATTTCGCCTCACTTTTTTTAAACTTAAAACTTTAATAAATAAGGCTTGGAATTAGATGGGAACAAATCCTTCAATGCATTTCCTCAAAATGTTGTTAAGTAAAAGGTTGTAAAGTTTGGTGCTGGAGGTATTGTAAGGCTGATTTGCATGTCTTTGTGGGAGGAAAATGCATTTTAAGAAAGCGGTCTTTAACGTTACAATGTCCCCAAAAAAAATCTACAGATGAATTGGATTATATGAAGAAATAAAACATCTTTAGGAGCAGATTGAACAATTTGGTTGTTTCCACATGAAAGCTGATCTACTGAGAGCGCAAACTGACCAAAAAATAAAAAATGGGTTTTGCCTCCAGTGTCTCACCTTAATACATTTTGCCAAATTTGAAACATGGTCCACAGCGCTCTCGTCTTTTTCACAAGCAGTAAAGTCAAATGGACAGAACACATTTTTCTACATGGGCAATAAAATCTACCTTATAAAATGAGGGATTACATCGACTCGTTTTGAAGCATTTTGGGTAGAAAACCTTGGATCTGATACAGGAACTCGACTGCCAGGAAGTTAGTAGTGGGAATACACCGACCAGCCTTATAAAATGTTGGAGAAAAAAACTCAAATATAGGCTTTCTTTCTAGATTTTACTTTATATCAAGTATCTGACAAAACCTTCAAAAACTCTACAACTCCAATCACTTCTATGGGCTGTGATCCTTTAGTCATTTAGTCGATTAATCTGTTGATGGAGTCTTAGTCAACCAACTAATTAGTTTATGTAGATTAAAAGGCTTTATCTGGCAACTGGAAGATATGGAGTGAGTTAGCTGAAGATTTTGGAGTGAATCATGAGTAAGTAACATGTCAATACACTGTTTAAAGGTCCCACATTTTGCTATTTTCCCCTTTACACAGTCTATTCTAAGGGCTTTGTTGATACATTTTTCCGTTGTGTAATATCTATAACATAACAGTTTCCAAAAAACACCCATTTCTTGGACTGGCCCCCCTCCTTGCAAAAGCAAACGGCTCACTCTGAGATCTGACCCCCCCGAACAGAGAGCAGGCTGCCTCCCCCGCCCAACCCGTGCCGAAGCCTAGAGCGGAGATAGTGCGCATGCGCCGTGTGCTCTGGTAAACAGCGATACACAAACACGGGAATAAACATTTTATCCGTCATGACGGTGAGTCGTGCTGAGTCCTACGTCCTGGATCTGACCTGGAGTTTGACGTGCTCCAGTACCTCGACGACGGACGTTGCCGTTTGGTAAATAACAAGCTAACTCTTCTATCTCTCGTATCCATTATGTAATTACTGTGCATTAGCATTAGCTGTTTTTATTATTGCGGCTGCGCGCTTCCTGGAGGTGTGGCTTGAGCGCCGCGTCATCCTGGTGAAGCCGTGTCATCCTGGTGAGGAGCCCCCGTCTGCTGCTCAGCCGAGGGGGACGGAAAAGACAGTTTTCTAGCGAAAACATGCGGGAATCAATCAAAAAACCACTTTGGGCACACATACGAGGCCCAAATAGCACTGTAGGAAGGTTAAAACCTCTGAAAAGTCGATTTTGCATGTTATGGGACCTTTAAGTACGTTTCTGTATAAATACTTGTTTTTGCATGAACTCCTGTGCAGTTGTGGTCTTTTGGGTGCAGTTTGAGTCGGTTACAAGGAGATGCTTCATAGTTTTGATATATTTTTGCCACAACCCCTTTAAGTCGACTAATCAGTCAATAGGACATGTCTTTAGTGGACCAAGAATTTCTTTGATTGACTACAGCCCTACTTCTATCTGTTTTCAGCTGCGTATGATTTTGTATCGTTTTCTCCGATTCTCCATTATCCTGAAAACCATCCGTGAAAGCAAACAGCCTGCTCAAGCGCGGCTCCTTTACATTACGTCTTGTGCGCGTGTGGATCCTACTGCATCGGGGTTGTTAGCCATTCATTTCTGCATTGACCGGTTCTTGAAAGGCTATTGATTTCCTCCCAGTGGTTTGGTTTGGGCCGAGGCAAACAAAACGCTTTGGAGAGAGGGAGAGTAACCTAGAATCCTCGTCTTTAAATTTATGTTGCATAATTTCCTTCTGTGGGGTGCACGGTGGCAGAGCGGCTAGAGCTTCTGCCTCTCAATAAGGAGATCGTGGGTTCGAATCCCGCACCACCCCAACATCGTGGTTTCGAATTCCGAACCACCCTGACATCACACGATCTCTCTGGGTGGAGTCTGCATGTCCTCCCCGTGTTACCGTGGGTTCTCTCCGGGTTCTCCGGCTTCCTCCCACCGTCCAAAGACATGACTGTGTAGGTTAACTGACAACTCTAAATTGTCCCTAGTGAATGAATGTGAGAGTGAATGGTTGTCTGTCCTTGTCTGTCTCTCTGTGTCAGCCCTGCGACGTGTTGGCCACTGTCCAGGGTGTACCCCGCCTAAGGCCCAAAGTCACTGGGATAGGCTCCAGTCACCCGCGACCCCTAACGGGAATAAGCGGTAGAAAAAAAAATGAATTTCCTTCTGTGACCGGCTTAAGCTGCCAGTCTGTCTCCGAAAGGATAGAAATGTTAGAGAAAGGATTTGGTGACAAGAGGGAAATAGCCAGTGGTCTAAACTAGGACAAAACCAGGGCGGATCAGGTGAAACGCACAACTTAGAATGCAAGCTGAAGTGAGAAAAGCGAACTCTGGATGAAACTAAAGCAAAATAAGATTAAAAATAAAAGAAAATAAGGTTTAAGAGGGCAGAGAACTAGATCTAAACAGGACAAAACCAGTACAGGCAAACCAAGGCATATCCAGGGTTCTAAAATGAACAAAATCCAGTTCAAATGCCACAATTGAACATGGTCCACATCTACTCTGAAACTAAAATGAAACTGGACATAAACATAGACAATGCCAAAACTTAACCAGGACTAAAACTGGAACTAAACATGGATAAAACCAGGTCTAAAACTCAAACTAAACATGGACAAAACCAGAACTAAACCAAGATTAAAACTCAAATTAAATATGGACAAAACCAGAACTAAACCAGGACTAAAACTAGAACTAAACATGGACAGGACCAGAACTAAACCAAGATTAAAACTCAAACTAAATACGGACAAAACCAGAACTAAACCAGGACTAAAACCCAGAACTAAACATGGACAAAACCAGGTCTAAATGTTTAACTAAACATGAACAAAACCAGAACTAAACCACGACTAAAACTGGAACTAAACATGGACAAAATCAGGATTAACCAAGTTTAAAACTAGACCTAAACATGAACAAAACCAGAACTAAAGAACGACTAAAACTGGAACTAAACATGGACAAAATCTGAAGTCAACCAGGACTAAAATCTGAACTAAACATGGAGCAAACCAGAACAAACCCGGGACTAAAACTGAAACTAAACATGGACAAAACCAGAACTACACAAGGACTAAAACGGGAATAAAATCAGGTGTTCAGAATCAAATGAGAAGCGCATGAATGTGGGACAGGACAAAATTAGAAAATAAATAAAAATCTTGGTTTGTGAAAATGATTTAAGATAGAAGAGCCAGCCTGTCCGTCACTATAAAGACCGCTGAGTACCCCCCGGTGCTGTCAAGGACTGATACCAATGGAGACCTTTTCTCTGACATTATAATGGTCTTCATGGTGTGGGCAACAATGGCTGCTGACCCTCGTCCCAGGGGACATGTTTGGCTGCTCAGATCTCCCACCACCTCATCTTGTCCACTTGTCTCCTCATCTTTTCTGCATCCTTTATCCGCTTTTATGTGGCGTACTTGAGGATTTACAGCTTAGGAGGTTTGCTGCTGGGAGGCCGGCCGCTCCAAAAGGTCTCCACTACAATCTATGTTTCTCCGGCGCGCACTAAACGGCTACATTTCCTGCTGCTGTGCCATCGGGGACCGCTCACTTCAGGGTTGATTTAGCGGCTTGTAGCTCAGACGTCCTAAGCCCCTCCCACTCGAAACGGCAGCACAAACAGGGAAGAGTGCTGAAGCTGTTTGCTCGATCACACGACACACTAATGCAAGGCTTCCAGCTTTTTCCTCTTCAACTCTTGTGCAGATGACATCACAACAATCTGAAATTTAGCAGTGAGTGGTGAAAATGCATGAGAGTCAGTGGTAAGTTATGACATTTTCTCCTGTAAAAGCTCAAAACAGAACTAAAATGTGAAAGAGACGCTGAAGTCTGACAACAAATGTAAAAGTCTACAACCTTGCTGAATCTTTTGTTTATACATGACCACTGACAGACTTTACAATCACACACAGTTGAACTTATTTGTTTATTTGTTTGCGGACATAATTCTTGTGTGACAGTTGAAGTGGCCTTTATCTCCCCCTGATGTTAGCAAACAAGCTAGCTAAGTTCTGCACAGTCGGAGCAACAACTGAGAAACTACATGGCAAAATGAGATCTGGAAGTAAAGTTAATTTAGTTGTACCAAATTAACTTTACCAATACCAAAGTATTTCTTTTTATGTAATACTAAGCTTGAGGAATCAAAGTTTTGACTCAAAAATAAAGCAAAATTTGAATTTTTTCTCCAATTTTCAGTAAGAAGTAAATGAAATCCCCCACTGTATTATTTGTTTTTATGTATCTAATATAACAACAAAATGGAGCAAGAAATTTTAACTTAGCTCTATCAATTTTTCAGCTTTATATGTCATTCATTCATATGTCATATGTCATGTCATGTATGTGCAATTCTGGCCATTTTTACACTTGAAATGTCTAATTTATATATGAAAACATCACAAGAAAAAAAAAAAAAACGTGTAACTTCAACAATACACTTAATGCTCTACAAATATTAACTATAATTCCAAATCTAATACATTTTATCATCGCAAGAGAAACACTCACGGAACCGCATGAAGAGTTAGTGACTTGCCCTCAGTATTGCCTTCAGCACTGCCATGACGTTGTTACAGATTTGCACTTTTCTTCCCAACTGATTTACCTATTTGTGTAACAAGTGCTTTGCCCAAAGTGAACACCATGTATTGTTTTTTCTTTCCTCTAAACAGCCTAAATTCTATTAGCGCTGGCCCTGCGTGATATCGACTGTGCCCCGCTCTCCTCGGCCCTGAGTGTGCGCAGAGGTCGTTCAGGTGCATGTCAGCAGTCACCTCTTGTTCCCGGCTGTTCCCGGCGCTCGACCCTCCCCCCCTCCGCCGCGCTCCTCCCCCTGATGCAACAGCAGCTCTGCTCCCACAGCCCGCGGGCCCAGACTCCACGGGCGCGTTTGACCGGGGGCGGACTGCGAATCACACCGTAAACACAACACTTAAGCACGGATCAGGAGGCCACAGGGAGCCACGCACACGGACCAGGGCTGTTTGTTTGATTACATGTGCTCACTGCAAATCAAGGAGACAATTAAACATGCATCACGAAGGATTGAGACGGAATCCATGGTTTCAATATGCATTTTTAACATGATCGATAACAACTGAACGTGGAAACACACATACTGTATTTAGCACAACAAGTTGGGTCTAATCTATCCCACAATCACAGAAGTTAAGTAAAGGCATAATGTGCACTAAACTGAAGCTCAGTTGAAGTCACAGTTGCTCTGAGGCAAACCAACTGATAAGTCACATTATTTTATAGATATATTTGATAAGGACAGTGCGTATCTTTTGTCCCTTGGCAGGTTACGCTGAAGACTGTTACAAAACATTACCCAAAGATAACATATTGCTGTAAAGAGCCAGAGTTAAATGTGCTTGCAGACTTGATTTTTCATCATTTTTATACATTTTTTAAGGTGTGATTTAAAAGTGGACAGTGTTGGACATTCTCTTATTGCCTTATTGAGGAAAACTATTCCAATAATTAGTCTCTTGACTGAAAGCACAGTCTGTCCTGGACTGGTCTGTGTGGACATTCATTAATGCAAGTGCCACGAGTGTCAAAACGTGCTAAAAATACAACTGCATTGCAAGGGATTGAACAGACAACAGAGCTCTGATAAACAACTGCAAAACATGTTCTTTTTTGCTCACTGTTTTTCCTGTAAATAAGTAAATTGCAGTTTTTCTACCCATGCTGTAAAAGCAGCACTTTGTGACGAAATCATACCGTTGCGCGCTGTCTTAATTTAATAATAAAGTATTTTAGTGTTCGCCAACCCAAATGCAAGCGCCGTAAGCAGCACTCTGACTTCCCTTTGCCGCCTGAAAACAGCATTGCTTTTTTTTTTTTTTTTTTTTTAAGCACAACAATTATGGTATATTGTTGTGCTTATAAAACCTCAGATCAAAACATGCAGGGGAAGGATTTGTGAGAGCTGGGAACTAGTTAGATACTTACAACCTACTTTTGTGGTTTGCTACTGCAGCTTTAAAGGTCCCATATTCTGCTATTTTGCCCTTTAAACAGTCTATTCTAAATGGTAAATGGTCACATTTATATAGCGCTTTTCTACCTTTTTTAAGGCACTCAAAGCGCTTTACATCAAGGAACCAGTCACCCATCCACTCACACATTCATACACCAGTGTACGCAGACACTGGGGGCGAGGTGGGTTAAGTGTCCTGCCCAAGGACACAACGGCATTATTCATCTGAAGGAGCTGAACTCGCACCACCAACCTGCGGGTCAGGGGATCTGACCACTCAACTACTCCATGTCTGGAGTGGGATTCGAACCGCCGACCTTCGGATCAGAAGGCGCCCACTCTACCTACTGTGCTACTGCCGCCCCCATTCTAAGGGCTTTGTTGATAAATTTTTGCGTTGTGCAATATCCATAACATAACAGTTTCCAAAAAACACCCATTTCTTGGACTGGCCCCCCTCCTTGCAAAAGCAAACGGCTCACTCTGAGATCTGACCCCCCCGAACAGAGAGCAGTCTGCCTCCCCCGCCCAACCCGCGCGCCTCCCCTGCCCAACCCGTGTCGAAGCCTAGAGCGGAGATAGTGCGCATGCGCCGTGTGCTCCGGTAAACAGCGATACACAAACACGGGAATAAACCTTTTATCCGTCCTGACGGTGCGTCGTGCTGAGTCCTACGTCCTGGATCTGACCTGGAGTTTGACGTGCTCCAGTACCTCGACGACGGACGTTGCCGTTTGGTAAATAACAAGCTAACTCTTCGATCTGTCGTATCCATCGTGTAATTACTGTGTAGCATTAGCATTAGCTGTTTTTATTCTTGCGGCTGCACGCTTCCCGGAGGCGTGGCTTAAACACCGCGTCATCCTGGTGAAGCGCGCCATCCTTGTGAGGAGCCCCCGTCTGCCTGCTCTGCCGAGGGGGACGGAAAAGACAGTTCTCTAGTGAAAACATGCGGGAATCAATCAAAAAACCACTTTGGGCACAACATACGAGGCCCAAATAGCACTGTAGGAAGGTTAAAACCTCTGAAAAGTCGATTTTGCATGTTATGGGACCTTTAAGTATTGTAAACACTGTTAGTGAGAGTGACACCCTGGTCAGCCAAATTAACTCAACATGTTCATCATATTTAGCATTTAGCTTTAGCACTGGACAGATTTGATATTACAAACCCTTCACCACAGATTAGCATCCAAACTGTGATACAATAGTCACATAAAAGGTGATGAGGATTCTGAATGGAAGCAGCTGTAAGTGATCTCAACACCATTTGCATAATCAGATTCAACTCATAACACAAAAGATCCCTTACATTAGATTAAATAACAGCTCTGACCAGGTGGACGCTCATAAACGATGCGCAGACTGTGACGCCGAAGCTGAAGACACGAATTGCTGATCTGACGCGGCTCTGGAAAGTGCTGACGCCCGATGGAACATTAGCATAATTTCTGCTCTCATCAGTGACACAGACGAGCGCCAAAGACACGATGACCACCACAAACACAGACGGCGTCATCGTCACAGCTGAACGAGAGAGGCTCCGGGCACTAAATCATACACAGTGTTTGCTCTGGACAAAGAATGGAAGGTGAGAAGTTTAATGCAATGACATTTCCATAGTGCACCTTGTACTTAACTTAATTAATCACGATTCAACATGTTACAATTTGGTACAGTTACAGACGAATGATAGAGGTTATGCACTGGCTCAGAGGCAGAATTATTTGCAGCATAACTGTGTTTTTTCTGTCCGTGGAGCTTTTGTTTCGCTCAGATCAACTTTATATGGCAACTTTATACTGAAAGTGGTTCAGTGTTTATTTGACTGCGCAGAGCTTGTTTGCTAATGGAAGTTGGAGATTAAGGACACTTCAAATGCCGCACAACAATTATTTTCCTCAATAAACCGATTTTTTAAGGAGAAAAAGGCTATCCATTGAACAGTGTGTGATCCCAAAATCTGTATCAGTGATAAATGTAACGTAGCTGCAGTGTTCCTGTTGTTTATCTGGTTTTCTGCAACTGTTCTCTTGATTTTCTTTTTTTAGACGTCCGGTACAAATTAAATATTTAGCAGTGTTGTAGCCTTTTATATTTGTTATCAGACTATAGCAGGTTTTTTATGTTTTAGTTGTGTTTTGAGCTTTTACAGGAGAAAATGTCAAATACTCATGTGATAAAATGCAATGCTGTGATGTCACCAGCATAACACAGATGTTAGAAGACATTCTGATTTAAATTGACTGTATTTCATTGTTATTTATGGTTTTAGGTTGTATTTATTTTAGTACATTGTAAACCGAGTATTACTTGTTTTATTGTCGTTGTTGATGCTTTTTTTAAATCAAATGTGTGCAGCGCTTTGGGGACGGTTTTGTTTATAAATTATGCTCGATAAACTAGGAAGGATGGACTCGCAATAGTATTTCCTTTGACTGGAGTAGAATGGGGGTTCAGTGTCTTGCCCAGGGACACAACAGCACCATTTAAACTGGATTTCAACCTGTAATCTGTAATAATAAAGCCAAATTACGTTTCAGACAAGAACCCACGACATAAGCAATCCTTCCAAGTAAATCACAATAGTTTTTCTAGTATTCATTTTGCATTTTACTACTGACGTATGAATAAAAGTGAACTCAAATGAACTTTCTTGTTTTTTATGACATCAGTAACTGTAACTGCATTTATAGACTGTAAATGGACCGTGACATCCCTTCTCCAGACTATATTTTAGAGGTGTAAGAAAAGCTTAAAAAGGCATTTGACTAAACTGGAGCTTTTGAGTTTTACAGGGTCGCCATGACAACCAGAGAAATTCTTAGCGTGACCAAAGAAGTTGTTTTTAGCTTTATGAGTATGTGAATAAAATGAAAGTGAAGGCCTGCTTTTTGAGGACAGTTGTGAGAAAGAGGAAAATAAGGTCAACCTGGAAATTGTTTTTGCCATAAAACAGGATGCAGGATGGACTGGAGGTAATTCCTAGTCAGGGAGGGAAAAAAAAGCCAGAATCCATTATTATGTTTATGATCCTGATGCATTTAAATCTAAACAGATTTGTACTATTTTTTCCAGCATCGCAAAGAAGCATCTGTGATTGGATTGTTCTAAAATTGAACAGTTTGTTATGGATACTTTTGAGGCGCAGCTGAATCAAATAAAGTTCAGTGACCAAATCTTCCGTCCTCGCTTGGAGAAATAACACAGTAAAGTACTAAAATGGCTCCTGCATTAAGATTAATGAGCTGTTGGTTTGTTGCAGGATTTGATGAGATCCGAAACAGGAAATGTGTCCCTTCTTTGGGCCGAGCTGTCAGCTGCTCTGGCCTCATTCAGAGCTGACTCAAACTTCACACATTCATCACCACAGCATTCAGAAACACAGACAGAAAGGTGCCATGGGTGAGTTATAAGGTCTTGTGGTGCGCAGAAAACTTGTGAAATGTAAACAGAAACTTAATAGAGATTCTGAATATACAGCACGGAATAAAAACTGCATGAAGAGAAGGGACTTGCAGCTCAGATCTCGCAGGAATATAATGAGAAAACATCAGAATGGAGTCAGTCTGAACACAGAGACTTTAAGTACGTGTGACAGGATTTTATGATATTCTAATTGACTTTGTTTTGTGTATTGATGCCTGTTGTAAATATAAATTATAGTTTTACACCGTTCAAGTAGCCATTTGTGTAGAAAAGTTGAAAAATCTGTTTAAAATTACCGGAACAAACTGATGACAGCACACTTGGTAGGCTCTGACTCATTCCATCCAAAGTTTATGCATAATTTACACAAAATAAACTACTTTTAACTATCGTAGAAAGGGGTTCAGAGGTTGTCATCCGGACGCCGCTTAAAGATCGAGACGTTTCGATCTTTAAACGGCGTCCGGATGACAACCTCTGAACCCCTTTCTACGATGGACCACACCTGGACGAATGAAGGTTTACATCGACTACTTTTTAACTAAATAAAAGGTGTTTACTTATACTTTTATTTGTCAAATTTATAAAAATCAGTGACAATAGATGAGTTTTGGCCCAGTTATACTGTAATTCTCCAGTGTGAACCAGAAAGTAAAATTACAAACTGAAAAAAATGGCTAAACCTTGTTAAAATGTGTACATTTTTAAGCTGAATTGTAAATATAGAGTATTTATCGTACCTGCATTTTAGTTAAATGAGTAATCCAACTTGTCATAGGCACTTTAATGGAGACTAACTCTGCAGGGGATTTATTCATTTCTCCGTGCCGCTCATGGTGCAGGGGAGGATTATGCAGTAAACATCATATAAACGTCAGTAAATTATGCACAACACATGCTACGCTGGGGCTGTGAAGTCATATATAACAAATGCATAAATAAAGATACGGATACACTGTGATTGGAGATGTATAAACACCTAGAACCTGGTTTGGTAAAGATCCCTGAAACCCCCGCTTTGTTTGGATGTTACAGAAATTCAAAACAATCATTTTGAGGAAACGTCTCGACTACAATGCAATGTTTAGAGCAGCAAAGCCTGTTCTAAATTTAGGATTAATGAAGGACCAGGAGTAAACAAGAGAACTCACAACCCTACAACACCAAACACTGCTCAATTTGATAGAATAACTCAGAACAGGTTTCAAAAAGTGTCGTTTACAGACTGCTTTGCGGAAACGCCTGGACTACAATACAATGGTCTGCAAAATGTTTAGAGTAGTAAAGCCTGTTAAAGGGCCTATGCCAGGTTGGACTGCTAATTTGAAAAAAATGCAGTTAAGATAAATATATTTCAAATTTTGTTAAAATACTCTACACATTTTATCAAAATTTTGCTATTTTTTAGGTTTTTTGTTTTACTTCCTGGTTGTAAATGATGACATCACACTAGGAAATGACCTACCAACCATCCTGTACACGGGGCCAAAACTCATCTAATGTCACAGATTTTTTTATTTTACGAATAAGAATACCTCCGAACAACTTAGTTTTGTTGAATCGATGTTTAATTAGTCAAAGAGAGTTGTTTGTGTAAATTATGCGCAACCTTTGTTTCCCTAGTGTGATGTCATCAGTTTGTTTACTTCCTGTTATTTTCAACATATTTTTATTTTTTTCTCCACAAATGGCTCCTTGATTGGTGTAAAACTAGAATTTATATTTACAACTGGTATTAGTGCACCAAATAAAGTAAAAATTAGACAATCACGAAAACCTGTCATACGCACTTTAACTAAACTCTAAGGAATCAGCACTAAACACGAAAATGTACCACTATACATCACCAAACACTGCTGCTATAGGGTTTTATTCCATACGTAAAACAACTGGAATGATGGGGGAAAAAATACACTGAAAATCAGTGTTAGTGCAAGTCAACCCAGTGTGAACGGAGTGATGTCAACAGCGTATCCATCAAATATCCTGCAAGGTTTGAGGGAATTCTATGGAGTATTTTGAATTGAATTGTATTCAAACAGTGAAATGGACGACTGAAAACATTAATTGGATTCCTTGGCTTTGTTTAAAGACATGTGAATGTCAAATGAATTGTGAAACAGATTGTGTGATGAAGAAAAGCAAACTGGAGGTGATGAAAGAATGACGTGCTTGAACAGGGCTGACGCAGGAGGCTGCAAGTCAACTGTGAAAAAGAAAGGGTTTTACTTTTCTTTTTTTTTTTTAAACCAGTACAACAAAAGCAAGATCCACTGTGTCTGTAAACGCTGAGGAAAAACAAGCCTTGGTATGAGGTGAAAGGCTCTTAGCAGGAGACTATTTCAAACCAGCTCGAGTGGAGAGGGTTTGAAGCTCAACTGTTTCAAAAGATTGGGTATTTAAGCATTTGGAATTAGAGATATATATGTTTTAGATTTTTGAAATATAAATGAATGAGTATAATTAACATTAAAGATGAAATACAATAACTAAATGACTATTATTTTGAGTCTAAGGGTGTTTCATTGCGTTTGGTCAACTTGAAGCAAACCCTGGTGCACTACTGGGAAAGTACTTTTCCTTTGTGAACACGGCTTCAAACATGATTTGCACCAAGTAAATCAATAATGGTGGCACATTCTACCCATAAAAAGTGAGACAAAACCAAGGATAAACCCAAAACTAAACACCAGATAAGGACTAAACAAGGACTGGGTATCGGCAAGGGTGTCGGACTGGGAGGTAAAGGGTACTGGCTTCTCCGCGGCCCAATGCATTTCTCAGTTACATTTTTCAACACGTTTTTGCGTTGTAATAAAATGTAATGAGGCTGAGTAAAGTCTGTGAGAGAAATACAAATAAATACAATTATGGATGACATCTGAGGACCCCAAGTTGTTTAAAATAAAACTAGTAATTGTAATTTGAAGTTAGCATAGTTTCTTTGTGTATTTAAAAAAAAATAATCATATCATCATCATATTAAGAGTAACTTTCAACATCTTTGTGAAATGAGTCTGTTAATTATTGCAAATACTGCACAGGAGGTCTACAAATTAGCAAGTTATTGTTAAGTGTATGTAGAAACCATAGGGTGTATATTCTAGCAACAGTGAATGGAAAACTAAGAAACAAATTACACAAAATTATGTATAGGGGCCCATCGAGAAAGTTTTTACCAGGGGTCAGAATTTGGTGCTACGCCCCTGCAAACAGGACAAAACCAAGTGTGAACGCATCCTAGAAATGAATCCTCCGTAAGTGTACAATATAGTATAAGAAATTATGCAAAATGTAAAACTGAAGTGCACCTAAAACATGCACAACAGCCAAAAATCCTCCAGCTTTAGGTCCTCCAAGTTATACAAAAGATCTGAGATGAGCCCTCGAGCGCTGAACTGCAGCTGCCCCTGAAGCCGCTTTGAAGGATGGGCCCGAAGCAGGGGGTACATTAACCCACAGGAATGAATGAAGTACCAAACAAGACTTCATATGCAGTTTTACTTTAGTCCATGCTCTCCCTGACATGCACCAAACAATCCTGGAATTGGGCATGTTTCTCTTTCCCTTTCTGGTGGAGTTGTTAACAGCGCTGCATGTGTAGCTTTGACCAATTGCCGAATGTCTCTCCACCCTCAAGAATGAGGTACACTTTGGCACAGAATTATTTGGCACAGAACATGCACCTGACTTTTACCGTCTTAAAAATGTGAAAAACAAAACTAGTTAATTTTAAACGGTTCAACTTAGTCTTCACTTTCCCAATGCATTCTGGAGCATTTAAATTATTTACCAAGACTGTATAAGCATGTTAAAGGCACTCTGAGTTTTTAAACGTGAAAAACAGAACTAGTTCAAGTACCCAATTTTTTGCACATAATAAAGTGAAATCTAGATAAGCATCCATTTGAGTGAAAATGAAACATAAGCGCTTTCTCTGCAACCATTCATAAAGTGTTTTATTCTACGAGAAGCAGGAAGGGTGCTGTAGCATGCTAAGATCTGTCAGCTTTACCCAGCACGACTCAGAGACTTGTGATTCGTATAAACTCATCGTAGTGAATATTTAGGATGCTCGGACTGCGTTAGTACAGTGCCTGCTATAAAGGATTAAAAATAAACAAGTTCTCCTTTTCATATTTCAAAATAGTAGGGCTATGGTCGACTAAAGACCTGCCCCATCGACCGATTAGTCGACTAAAAGGGGGCGTGGCAAAAACACATCAAAACTATTCTTTATCTCCAGGTATCTGACTCAAACTGCGCTCAAAAGACCAAAACTGCACAGGAATTCATGCAAAAATAACAATTTATTCACAAAAAGTAGTGGTAAACAGTGTATTTATGTTACAGATGCAGGTTTACTCAGCTAACTCACGCCAAATCTTCTGTTTTTTGTTGTTTTTGCTACATAAATTAGTTGAATGCAAATTAAATAATTAGTCGAGTAATAAAAATCTTGGTGGACTAAGACACCTTTGACCGATTAATCGACTAAACGAGTATTACAGCCCTACAAAACACTACAAATCAGGTACAGTGCCTTTAACTTTCAGAGGCAACAGCGAAGTTTTGCAGTCAAGCCTCTGCTGACAACAACTGCCATCGTACCTTCATTGTTCTCTTTTATTTCAAGATAAAAGTCGGGTACTGTTCATTTTTTAACTCTAGGCTCTTTTGAACACTATGACATCACACGATCACAGCCCATTATCCTGTGGACTGTGTGCGCTGAATGAACACTCCTCAGGAAGCCCCAAAAGAAAAACTGCATCCTGTTGTCTATTCATGTATTCACAGAGCCACTAAAGCATTCATCACCTGTTTATCCTGCAGCGGCCGCTCCCAATAATCCCCCACAGTTATAATTAGACCCTTCTCAATGAGACTCAATCTGCATGACTGGAATTCAGAGGAAAGAGTCGGCATTTGGGGAGAGTAAATTAGAATATTTCCAGGACAAAACTCACTGTCTGTCCATATGTGAGAGTGGTACTAATCTTTGCCTGGGAAAACGCCCAGGAAATATGAGGAAAACTGTGGTAGGTTCCCTTGTATTAAATATGAGATTAATCACAAAAGATGACACTGTTTTCATTACAGTACATGCTAATACTATTTATAGCTACATACTGTAACTTTTAGGGGTGTCAACAAATAGGTTTATGGATATTCAGGTCATAATATCAAAAAGCACATCATTACTAAAAGTGACCATTTTTAATTCATAGTCCTTATGCATCTAAATGTATCTTTTTATCTGTTTTATCTGTTGTCTGTTTTGTTCACATTACCTTTATTTTCTCATTCAGAAAGTTTGATTTCATGAAGCTGTTCACAAACTTGAGGAATAGTAATGTGTTAGAGCAAAGGTTACTTAAGAAAATGTAACATTTCACTGTTGTTTGGTCATGATCTCAGAAATCATGAATACAAATTGTGGTGTTTTCGTCGCAAAAAAAGGTTACACAGTGAGTCTTAAATAATTCTGTGAAATCTGCAGTAATTTGGGTAAGATGAGAAGTCAGGGTAATTTTTTAAACTTAACACAAATGTGTACGTAAACTACTGGACAAATAAGAACAAGATACACAATTTTTATTACACTTTACCTTCAGACTTTATTCTCTTTATTTTTTTTAAATTTGTAAATGGTAAATGGTCACATTTATATAGCGCTTTTCTTTCAAGGTACAGGCAAACCACTTTCATTCACCCATTCACACACACATTCACACACCAGAGTGCACAGACACGGGAGGAGACAACAGCAGTACTCCTCCGAGGGAGCTGGAATCGCACCGACCAGAAGACGACCACTGACCGACTGAGCTACTGCCGCCCTTCTGTTCTTTGGAAACACTGAAATCTGTGCATTATATAATGTTTTGTCTGTCTGATTACATCCGCGCATAAATCAAAATCTAAATTTTTTGTCCAAATTGTTACTCAGTACTCGAGTTGTTTTTTTCAATGCATTTTTTACTTTTTGGTCACTACTTTTTACTTCTGAGTAATATTTTTTTAACCCTCACACTGTCCTCGAGTCCAGGGTCCTCCTTTTTTACACGTAATTTGAAGATAGCACAAGGGTTAAAGTAACATTACACTTACTTGAGTGTAATTTTGGGCTACTCTTTACCCCTCTGGTCACATAGGCATAGCATTCAGCATCACAAACAAACATCTGGGATTGTATCAAGACACAGACTACTTTTTACCACTTCAATTTTGGCTTGAATGGCTTTGTTCTTTTGCTTTACACATTTCCTGTTTCTATTTTTGAGCAGAGGTCACATCAGGAGAACTTATTATTTATCAATGGCTTTTCGTTTCAAAGATTTCCTCCACCTCTATCTTACAACATCCTTCACAAAGCTGTCAAAACTACATTTTTCTCCAAAACTACGCTGTTTGGCTGCGGCGTTGTGATTAAAGTAGATTTCCATTCGCATTGAGGGAGAGGGAGGAAGAACAATCGGCACTCTCTATGGTCCGTTTTCAGATTGTAATTTAAGATTCGGCTCCGAGGTGAAATGAATGTGAACTGGAGTGTGCGCCCAAGATTGGATCATTCAATTACTTCTCAGTCACTATTTGATTTTCTGCGAGTGTGGTGTTTATGACAATCTTGGCATTTTGGCACGACGACACCGCAAACGATCTCCAAAACGTGCCAACCGACGGAGAGGGAACAGGTGTGATGGGTAAAGTAAACCGAATGAATTACAAAACGTTGGAAATTAAACCACTTCCAGTTTGTGTGATGAAGTTAATTCTTTGAAGTCGCAGTAATTAGTGATTTGATGAAAGTGCGAGAGAAAAAAAGAAAAGGTTTGTGGAGAATTCTCTGCTGCAATTTGATAAAAAGGAGAAAGGCTGTCAATGTTGACCTGTGACAAACTGCTGATGTCTAGCCAAAGGCCCAAAGTCATAATTAAAACTAGATGCGAGTGACTGCGCAATTGAATTCGTGTGATGTTGGTCTGGTCCGGGATTTGAACCCACGATCTCCTCATTGGGAGGCAGAAGCTCTAGCCGCTCTGCCACCATGCACCTGCCAACACAGTTTAAGCACCAAACTTTCCTGTAGAGGACCAACAGAAAGGCTCCCACTCTAAAAGATAGGGAAAAACTGCTTGGAAAATTATGAAAAAACCACAAAAGGTACATGTACCAAAAGTAATAGCAGACATTAGAAGACTAGGAACTATTGAAAAATGCAAAAAAAATTAAAAGAATTTAAAAACTGTGGCCTGTGAAACGTGCCGAAAAACAGGAAAAAAAACTGCCTATGCATAGGCAGTCACTCAATAATTTTAATTTGACCATTTTAGAGGACATTTGTCATTTTACTTCTTAGTTGGAAATAGCATATGAGACAGGGGTAATTCCAAAACAAACATATTGTTAATAAGGGCCAAAGTGTGTCTTATTTACACAAAAGTTAAGTTTAACACATACAAATCATCAACATCATCAACAACCTTCTTTTCAGGACACTCAAAGACACTTGCATTATTCATTCACTCCACACTTGATGCTGGTAAGGTACTATTGTAGCCACAGCTGCCCTGGGACAGAAGCAAGGCTGCCAATCTGTACCATCTGCCCCTTCGACCACCACCAATTATTTATGCACGCACAATACTAGGCAATGTGGGTGAAGTGTCTTGCCTAAGGACACAACGACATTCCCTCGCGCCCCTGAGGCACCTGCTGTCCCAGCGGTCCAAACAAGTATGGCCACAACTAAACAACTAAAACTTGTTTTTTTCTGAAAGGAATGTTTAAAGAAGTGTGTGTGTTCCTTGTACGTGTCGAGCTCAGCCCTGTGTCATCTTAAATGCAGTTCACCCTTGAAAAAGAGGTTTTTAACTGGTTAAGGTGAGACACTACTGGAAAAAATAATTTCGCCCTCTCAACATATAGGCTTTCTAGTGGAAACAACAAATGTGCCCAATCTGCTCCAAAAGATGTTTTGTTGTTTAATTTAATCCACTTTATTCATAGATTTCTCTGGGACATTGTAACTTCAAAGGCAATTTTCTTAAAATGAATTTTTCTCCCACAGAGACATAAAGATCACCTTTTAAAGTAGCTTTACAATCTTCTACTTAACAAGATTTTGAAGATTTTGACAGAAAGTACAAAGGAATATGTTGATGTCTTCTAAGCTTGATTTATTAAAGTTTTAAGTAAAAAAAATTGGCAAAATTAGTTTTTTTCACCATTGTCATATCCAGTTTTTACACATAAACTGCATTGAATCTATACGAAAACAATGCATAATGAAAAACTTATAATAAAATTTTCTTACATTTATGTAAGTAAACTACAGAAGATTCAAAATGAATCTTTAAATGTAAGATATTTTCCTATTCACCTGCAGTCTCTCACCAGAAATACAAGCACAACATTCTCTGAAGCTATAGTGATAAATGTTGGCAGTCATCCATCTTTGCTGTTATTTGTCAATTACAACTACTTGTGGCGTTCAATCACAAACTCTATTCATGACGTGACCTTTTTAGAACTCAGTGCCACTTTCTGTAATGTTCAACTTTTCACGGTGTAAAACTGTCATACATAGTAACAAGTAAAAAAACATAAAAGCCTGTCACACTGTGAGACATTCCAGGCCGGGTAATAACTATACTGTACACAGGGACAGCAGGTAAAAGAAAAGGAACACAGTGCACCTTTGACACCGTCTCGCCAATCCAAACAGAAACACAACTTTGTACACATTTTGAATCCCAACATCCTCCTCCGAACACGCGCCTCACATCTCCGTCTGCAGAGGCCCCTCTCGGACACACCACAGTGGATTTGGGCTTGTCTGGCTCCTTTCAGTGATGTATAGCTTGTATTAGGTGGTAGTAATAACCGCGGAGATGTGCTGGCCCAGGGAGGCGCCGCGTGTTTATGATTCAGAGGTACAGGTGGAGTCTCCATGGAAACGCAGCGTGGACGTGACTTCACAGCTTCCTGGTCCTGAGTTACACGAGCGGAGACGGCGAGGGGAGCGACTGTTCGTGTGTTAAATGTGTGTGCGAGAGGAGAAGAGGGAGCATGTGTCAGTGGGACTACAGTGTGTCCAATACTTCATTAGTGCTGCACCATGAAAGATAAGCATTGTGTAATTATTTAGACGCAGCGTAAACCCCCAGTAATAAGTGTAAGTTTAGCTTTTTTAAATATGACTTTATTTATTATGGTTTTAAAACGTATCTTTCTCCATGGAAACAAGCAACTGACCAAGTTACACGTCAGAGATGTGACCCCAGGTTTATCAAGGTAATATTTTTAGCACAAAAAGAAACTGAATGCCTAAAACATCTCCATTGATAAAAGCAGGTGAAACATTACAGTGACAGTATCTATCTATCTATCTATCTATCTATCTATCTATCTATCTATCTATCTATCTATCTATCTATCTTGTTGAAATCGTCACACAATACATCAACATTAGGACCAAACTAGGACTGAAACTGGAACTAAACCTTGCCTAGACCAGTGGTAAGGGTCTAATTTCCACTTGTCCAAGTTTGTTCTTGGTTTGTTCCTGGGTTGAGTCCTGTTCCTGCAGCCCATCTCCAGAAAAATACATACATAATTTACGCTTTTGTAATTACATTTACGTTGCTATTGTATATTTTTGTTGATAAAATACGTACAAATTGTGAAAACTTACACATTTTACGTTTTTGAAAATGATGCTGCATGAGTACATCAATGGAAAATGTACATATTTCACGTTTTGAAAATGATGTTCCATAAGAACGTCAATCAAAAATGTACATGTTATAGTTTATTAATAATAAACCCCAGCGCAGATTCCAACCCTAATTTACAAAACGTAAAATGTGTACGTCTTTTTCTGGAGACTAGGTTGCAGCCAGTCCTGGTTTAGTCCAGAACATACTCAGTTTAGTGGTTTACATGCAAGTGTGAACGCAAACATTAATTGGACATAAACCAGGACTAAACCCAAAACTAAACCTGGACTACCAGAAGTAAACAAGGTCTCAAACAGGACCTGACCAAGCATGTTGCAAGGCTGGTTTTCCGCACAGAGACAGCAGGAAGAGATGGCCGGGGCTTTAAATGCCGTGAAAATACAATTGCCACCACACGGACTTACGAAAATGTTTATTAAGATAAAAATGTTACTAAATTCTGCTTTAACTGGGCTCAACCCAGAACCAAACCTGGACAAGTGTGAGCGAACCTGACAATTACAGTCTGCTGTTTGGCTCTCAACCAATAACCTATGAATAACCATAATTTTACTCTTTCTTCCTCCATTATCATACCATTTTAGCTTCAACATCGACTTGAACCTGTCTCCACATAAGCAGCAAAATCATCAACCACTGCTGAATGTCCATCTCCTCATTTACACAACCTCAAGTGTCTCCAGGGAGATATTTTCATCGCATCACTGATATCTCATACTTGGTTTACTTTGTCAATAAACTATTCAAAACATTTTGAAATATAGATCATAACTTTACAACAACAACAAAAGCTTAGTTAGTTAAACATCTATCCATGCATCAATCCTAAAGTCTGGGCTGTGATTCCCTCTGCAGACCATGTTCTGCCTTGTAAAGTGGTTCAATCGCCCAAATAGAACTGAATAGTATTTTGCGTCAATAGAAATGGTTGTAATTGAATAAATAAAAAAAGAGATATGTTTCTTCACAATACACTTTATATTAACTGCACATTTTATAAACCTTAATCAATAACATATTTCCTAACCGGAACCTTTAATCAAGTAAATGCCAACCCTGAGTCCTTTGTTCATTAAGAATTAAGTCTGCGTTCATGCTTTATTAAGACTTTTAAGGGGGTACAGTTTTTACGAACATTCCAGGCAAAGCAATAACATTTTGAGACAAGAAAACTGCATCTTCAACATAGAACATTAAGAATAGAGAATGCCCTAAAGCTGTGGTACCTGACTTTATTCGTAAATGAGTAAAATTGGTGTTTTCCCCCCAAAGGTAATCTTTTAAAAGCAGCACTTTGTCACAAAAAAAGAGACTACTCTGTCTGTGCTTTCTGCATGTAATAATAAAGTATTTTATGTCTCGTCAACCCAGAAGTACGAGCCAAAAGCAGCGCTCTGATTGGCTCCACTTGGGGCGGTCTGCACGAGTTTCACTTTGCCGTATATGATAAAAAGCTGTTTTTAAGACGAAAATGAATGTTTGTGATATTAAATGTGGCAAAGGATTTATGAGCGTTAGAAACTAGTTCGACAGATTTTAATAGTACCTACGTTTTTCTGTTTTTCTGTGTGAAAATGAAGCACCCCAGCTTTAATTGAATCTCCAAATCCTTTAATAATTTCAAAGTACTAACAGCGTCACACAGGAGGTTCCAGCCTTGTGTAGACATGATAAAGCAGTGGAGCTGTGTAGGCATCTTCATGCATTAACCACCTTTACATCAGCAGTACTGAGATACATTAATATGCATGAGAGGAGGGATCCGGGAGCCGTTCGTCAGCAGAACCGAGCTGAACAAGTTTAAATACATCGGGACGACCCTCGGAGAGCTCCACGTGGGACCAGCACCAGCATGCTGCCCCCACCAAGATCAAACCAGGTTTAAACATTCAAGAAACAGCCGGGATTAAAGTTTGATTCAGGGTTTTACGTCAAAGCCCCGGAAAGGGAAAAGTCTTCAGCTGTGATGATGCAACAGAAAGAGAGAGCTGACTAAATGTATGGCAAAAGGGAAAATTAATACTTTTTTATAGATAAAATAGTCTTACATTGCTTTACAAACTCAAACAGAAGTAAAGCAAGGAATTAGTGCATTTAAATAAGTCTGGGTTTGATCTCATTGCTGCTGGTCTGCATTCTTTGTACAGAGAAACACACCGACTAAGTTTTGCTAAAAAGGGTGAACCATGTGTCATCATAAAAAGTTGGCTGTATCCGTGACTCATACATATTCGTTTATTCGTCTTATGCAGGAAGTTGCCCCGGTGCCGTCATTATCTGAAGTCCTTTTCTCAGAAAGCTGCCGATCTCAACAGCAAATACATTATAAACAGACAACAAAGCCGCTTTCAAGCCGCCCGGAGAAAGCGTGCATTGTTAACTCGCACATGAACACTGAACATTTCATACAAATCAACATACGTTACAAAATACATTGGCAGCCAGACTTTTCTCTAGTTCTCCATTGAAATGAATGGAATTCCCAGTTAACTGAAAATGCTACAATAACAGAAGTGTGAAAGGCGACCCTGCTCATAAGAATGCATGTTTTTGAAGACGTTTAGAGTAAGATACATACTTTTTTATTGCCATACAGTGGAATATTTTGTTGAATTTTATTGTAGATTTTCCTTGCCGAGAAGATGAGTAAGGAAAGGGGATAGATATAGTCAGCATCAATGGGAACGCCCACTCTCAGACCTCCTTCTCCGGGGGGAAAACAGTTCATTTCAACGTGTCAGAGCTGCTCTTTCACACACTGTTGAACTACAAGATCAAACACAGAGTTTAGGAGTTACACCGTGCCAAATACAGTCATAAAGAAGAATTAAGTGATCGAACGGCCCAAATTTGTCTAATTATTGAATGTACGCTAACGGCAGATGCGGGCTAAATGCCACCGCGATGCTAGCGCCGCCAGCTGTACTTTACTTTTCTGAGGAAACGCCAAGTCAACGACATCTGTTCAGACCCGGTTATGACTTGATTTGACTTGCTCGTGTTTAAAGGTCCCATATTCTGCTATTTTGCCCTTTACACAGTCTATTCTAAGGGCTTTGTTGATAAAATTTTGCGTTGTGCAATATCCATAACATAACAGTTTCCAAAAAACACCCATTTCTTGGACTGGCCCCCCTCCTTGTAAAAGCAAACGGCTCACTCTGAGATCTGACCCCCCCGAACAGAGAGCAGGCTGCCTCCCCCACCCAACCCCCGCGCCCCCCCCTCCCAAACCGTGCCGAAGCCTAGAGCGGAGATAGTGCGCATGCGCCGTGTGCTCCGGTAAACAGCGATACACAAACACGGGAATAAACATTTTATCCGTCCTGACGGTGCGTCGTGCTGAGTCCTACGTCCTGGATCTGACCTGGAGTTTGACGTGCTCCAGGACCTCAACGATGGACGTTGCCGTTTGGTAAATAACAAGCTAACTCTTCAATCTGTCGTATCCATCGTGTAATTACTGTGTAGCATTAGCATTAGCTGTTTTTATTCTTGCGGCTGTGCGCTTCCTGGAGGCGTGGCTTGAGCGCCGCGTCATCCTAGTGAAGCCGCTGGCCATCCTTAGAGGAGCCCCCGTCTGCTGCTCAGCCGAGGGGGACGGAAAAGACAGTTCTCTAGCGAAAACATGCGGGAATCAATCAAAAAACCACTTTGGGCACAACATACGAGGCCCAAATAGCACTGTAGGAAGGTTAAAACCTCTGAAAAGTCGATTTTGCATGTGGGACCTTTAAATTAGACAAGATATACCAGGAAATATAATAGAAGAGGGGGAAAAGCGGAGTTTCCTATCAAATCAGTGAAGCGTTTCCATCGAGTTTCCTACACGCCAGACCACGCCCCTCGGATGCACGAACGACATCTACACTCTGGTAAATAAAATTGCTTATTTCCCGTGAACGTTGGTTAATCTGCTAATCTATTACTGACCAAAGACTGTTTCATTTTCTAACTCTCTGTTGGTTGAATAAACAATTTTGCGAAGCCCTGCAAGGAAACCGCTGTTGACATTTAGGGCTTTACAAAAATAAATTGAATTGAAATTGAAATGAAGCTCACTTATTTCGTGTTTCATCATTCGTATGACTGTTCTAACTAAACCAGGACACAAATGAAGTCCTCAAAATAAATCTTGACAAGTAAAATGCTAAACAAATATACAGAACAAAGACTACTCAGCTGCGATTTAGATCAAGACTAGACACGGGACGATATTGAAATTTTATGTCACGATTATCACGGCCAAAATAATTGCGATTAATGATAATATCACGATAGTTATTAACATTGCTGAAAGTTTGAAAATGTGACATATAAAGACACACTGCAGATAATGAAGTTCTAGATGAGTTAAAATGTCTTGATTTCAGGATATTAATGTGAATTTCAGACGTTTTGACTCGTTAAGATCAGTGGAGACGATTTATTTGATGGAACTAGATTGTTTGACTTGTTTCAAACCCTTTCTGACTTGTTTCAATGCATTATTTCTTATTTCAATCCAAATTATCTGTGGGGTGGGTTAAGATCATTTTACTTACGCCACTGACACATTCTGCATCACATCAAAAATTACATCTCACTGAGTCAAATCTACTCAAATCCAGATCAAAATGATAAATTCAAGCCATTTTAAGCTTGGATAGATTTACATTTTTTGCTGTGCATTACTCTCTCATTATAAATAACTTCTGACATATTTGTACTTTATTATACGTGAAAACAAACATGATCTAGAAGAGAACATCATGGATAAGTTGCTTTTTTTCTGCACAATCTGGTGACAAAATGGCGATTATCTTTGTTGGCGATTATCACGATTATACAAAATGTAGCACAAACGATTATTGTCTTCTCTTTTTATCACGATAAACGATATTATTGTTTATTGTCCCATCCTTAATCAAGACTAGTGTAATTTTAACTGTAAAAGCTAGAATAATTACTTCCAACTTTAAACATAACCATTTCTATTTGTGTACGCTGTCCTTATACGGCTTCGACAGCACCACAGCGTCACTGAACCTCAGCTGCTGTCCTCCAGTCCCTCTCCCACACAGAGCTGTTGAGCTGCGCACCACATCGCTCCATCCACACACCTGCTGTTGTGCAAAGGAAGGATATTCACGGGGGTCAGCGGGTCGGACAGGGTTCCTATAGCCAGAGAAGAGAGAAAACAATCACTCGGGGCATAGCAAACAAAAGGAATGAATCATGCCTCCACAACATAATGAGGGGCCCATGTGGTATCGGAGAGAAGCGTGACACAACCAGGCAGGAAGCAGCGCACCAAACCCACACAGGCTACTCACAAATACCATTCACCCAACCGCATTTCAATAAAGATGAGTCACTGCAAAGGTTTTCAACAAATGGTCTTTTTTCAGAGGTAAGAGGTGGCTAGTTAAAGGAGACATATTGTGCATTATTTGTATAGTTATAGACCTTTACGCATGCTTTTACGTACCTCTGCTGTGCCGCTTAAAATAATAGTCCAATGAGGTTAATTTGGTGTTCTGCTCATTTATTGGAAAGGTTCGTTTTTTCAGACCAGTTTGTTTTGTTTACCTGACAATTTCGACTGCTCACTTGCAATCTTCTTCAGAGAGTCCTGCCTCCACCGGTAGGAAAACAGTGCCAAAACCTGTGTGAATTAGCTGAAAAGATGGCACAGCAGCATCAAGTGACACTCAGAAGAAGATTGCGCGTGAGCAGTCAAAACTGTCAGGTGAACAAAACAAACTCTGGTCTGAAAACTGAAAATAATCTTGAAAGCACACTTCAATTTTAAAAGTTAGCACTGGCTCATATGGATTTAGTGTTGGCAGAAGTGTGGATTAGCATGAAAAAAATAAACAAAAGGCTACCTATTTAAGCAACGTGGCCAGATTTGACCGCAGCAATGCTCAGAACGAGTCTACCGATGATTTATGGAGTCAAGAACAACACTCTACCTTTGATGTCGCAATCCAAGGAACATTGAAACGGAGTAATTTATAAGGCTCAGAGCAAGGCAACTTTATGACTAAGCGTGAATTATGCAAAATACAATTCAATACAATACAATAGTTTTTGATGACGAACCAAGTTCAGCATTTTGCATATGTTTTAATTATTGTTTCTTGGTTGAATATGTAGTTTGCTAGTTTGCTGTTGTTGTGTCCTCGGGCAAGATGCGTCACCCATCTTACTTATGTAAGACTTACTTATGAATGTGTTTTTGTCTGTGTAGAGCGAGCAAACTCATTGTAAGAAGGCGTGTTTATTAATGCATTTCTGAGAAACAGAAATGCCCAGAGTTAAATAATTGCTAATAGTGTTCACAGCAGTGGGAATCACCATGAAAAACAAACAAAAAGCTAGCTCTTTAAGCAATGTGGTCCAGCATGCTAATATAACCACAAAGTTAATTTGGTGGCATTGATGCTCAAAACAAGTCTGGCGATGATTTATGGACTCAAAAACAACGCTCCGGTTTCTGTATTTCACATCACAAACCCGGGCAAATAGAAACAGAGTAATATACAAGACTCATAGCAAGGCAACCTCATAAACATGATTAATAACAAGCACAAATTATGAAAAACACAACTCCAGATATCGTAGAAAGGTGAAACCCTTTCTACGATGAACCACACCTGGACAAATGAGGGTTTACATCGACAACTCCAGATAGTTTTTGATGACGAAACAAGCTTAACATTTTACATAAACACTATTGAAATCCTTGTTTAGGTTGAATATGCAGTTTGCTGTTGATGCTTCACTTACCTATGTATGAATGTGTCACAGAAGCACTTTGTGTCTGTGTAGAGCGAGCCAACTCACTGTATGAAGGTGTGTTTTTCAATGTATTTCTGAGCAATAGAAAAGCCCAGAGTTAAATCATTGTTTGCTAGATGGCGGTGTTTGCAGCAGTGGGAACAAAAAAGCTAGCTATTTAAGCAATGTGGTCCGGCATGCTAATATAACCACAAAGTTATCAACACAATTTGGCAGCAGCGATGTTCAAAACGAGTCTGGCGATGATTCATGGACTCAAAAACAACACTAAAGATTCCAACCTTTGACGTCACAACTCAGGGAAAATTAAAAAGGATTAATTTCTGAGGCTAAGAGCAAGGTGACTTTGTAAACAGGATTGATGAAACAAGCGTGAATTATGCAAAATAAAACTCCAGGTAGTTTAAGATGAGGAAACAATAGGCATTTTACATCAACACCATGTTTAAATCCTTGTTTAAGTTGAAAATGCAGTTTTCCGGTGGTTGTGTCCTTGGGCAAGATGCATCACCCCTTTTACCTATGTATGAATGTGTCAGTTAACTCATTATTTGCTAGATAAGCATGATTAATACTGTTGAAGGCAACACATTTTTAACACCTTTACTCTTAGTCTTAGTCTTACGCATAGAACTATAGTTAAACCTGGAATATGAATTCAAAATGGCGTGTGCTCATTGTGCTCATGAAGCCAAAACAATTGTTTTTTTCCGCATTACTTCCTGATATGGAGGCTGCCATCTTTTCTTTACTTCGTGAACAGGGGCATCGCATGACGTCAATCCCCGTGATGCTTTGAGCGACGGGAGCACATTTTTTTGTCAATGATTGCTTGTGTGTGCACTTGCTTCTGTTTCTATCGTCCGACGTCACTTTGTATAAAAACGGTAATTTCGGTGACTCTAGGTTAAAGGTTAAAAAAAACATTTCCTTCTGTTTTATTTAAATACTGAAAATAATAATTATAACATGCAATTACACAAAAAGGTTGGGCCTAAGGGGCAGCAATACCTCGCACGACCACTAATCAATCTGGCTCGCGGAGAGAGGGGAGTGTCTTATCCATATAATTTAATAGATCCATGGTCTTTTAATCATTATTTTTATCATAAAAATGGTCTATTATTACCTATTTTACGACTTTATTATAGTAGTTAATCATCTTTGAGCTTTTATTTTGAAGGCCACTGATCTTTGTTTACGTTCAGCAGCTTCCCTTATCAAAGTGCGTTTCTCCAGCTTGAGGAAACGAAATTAGAAAAGGGCATTCTCAACTTGAAAAACCAAAAATGAATGATACTTTGTGCACAGACCTAAACGGATGAATAATTCAAACGCTAATATTGAGGAATGAAAATGTGTAAAGTAAAAAAAAAAAGACATTCGCAAAAGCACAAAGAGTTTAAAAACATGAAAATCCTCATAAAGTCATCACGCCCGGCCAAGTACACTCTGCTTCTCTCATTACACGTCCATTGTTAACCAACAGCAATTTAAAACAAGAACATTCAAAATAGTGCTTAGCCGACATGTATTTAAGCCATCATTAGCATTGTCTGGGGATTTGATTGTCTTCAATGGCCCGAGCTCAAATTTAGCATTTAAATAAAAAGCCCCTGGGCAGAGCTGGGCCAAATCACGTCGATCTTTGGAGAAAATGAGAGAGGAAGGAAGCCTGTATATTTATGACGGCCCTCGCCATATTAATCCTCCCGCACTAATCCTTCGGCTGCACCAAATAAAAGTGTAATGGCCTCGCTGGTCATCCTTATCGCTCCGAGTGCACGATGAACCCGCACAGACCGACAAATTCATTCAGGACAGACACACACTCATTTGGTCTCATGCAAATGTGGAAGATAATAGGCCAAATATGTAAGGTTCAGCTCAAATGTATGCATTATACTTTTCATCAATAGAAGGAGATAGATGACTTGGTTCATGGATGAGTTTAAGGTTAAATTCAAACGGTTTATGAGGTTGAGGTTGAAAGTTCTCTTTGTGCCTTATGGCTATGGAATATATGTAAATGTTCAAGTAAATTAGAAGGTATTTGCATAGACACTCTTTCTATTCTGTTCCTGGAGAATGTCATTTTTCCCTAGAAAATGCAGCCGCAGTTAAAGCAAGACATGTTTGCAGTAAGAAAAAGTAATAAGAATCAGAAAGGTTTTTGTTGCCATTGTTGGTGAACAAAATTCACAACGAGGAACTTGTTTTGGCAGCAATGTAATAATGATGGAAAGATAAAAAGTATAGACTATTCTAAAATAAGATAAAATAAGAGAATGTAAAATAAATGGGTAGTCCCCCCTTTTTTTTTTCTTTCTTTCTTTCTTGAATGTTGAACGTATGGTTAATAATAAATTAATAATAAATGAATAAATAAATGTGTAGAATAAAAACTAAATACAAGGATGACAGAACAATAGTGCAGAGTTGCAGCAAAAACAGTGGAATGTAGTATTTACATTATTAAAGTGACATATTTGATTGAGGTAGCAGATGAGTAAACATGGAGAAAAAAAAAACAAAACAAAAAAAACAGAAATGTGACCGAACAAGCATTTGTAAATATTATCCCCACTTTTTCCAACACACAGCTTACAAACATTAAGCAGTTTGTCCAATATAAAATGTTTTTGAGGCTAAAGGTAAAAACTGTGGTCTGTAATTCACTCTACAATGTGGTCCTTTTCCCTCCCATTCTTGGAGCTCTTTGCTTTCAGGTAGAGGGGGGTTGGCCACCTATGCTTTTCCTGGAATGTTGGGATGTTCCACAGCAGGGCATTTAAAACGGCTCAGTATAATCCCTCATCCAGGAATGGTCAACGGTATAAAAGGTCTCATCTGGACAGGGACATAATTTCAAAAACAACAATCCCCTAAAAACCTAAAAATGACATGCTTGTTTCTGTGGAGATTAACATGTATGGCAGACGCATCAGAAGAAAAGCTGCATTAAACTATTTCAACAGGACTCATTCTTCTATCAAGACTCTGCACCTCCAGTACGTCGCGTTCTAATTATACACATTTATTTTCTATCGTTTGTCAAGGGTTATAAGTGAGGTGTCTGGAAACAGAATCGTCAATCCAATTAACACATTTATACCTGTATTTGTTCTTCGTCTATTTGGGCAGATATTCAAATGCAACATCATAAGAAACTGTAAGGTCAGATAACAGAACTGGCTTCATTGACGTCTCTGCAGTTTTTTCTCCACAGTAAAGTCAATAAAGGGAGTGTTTCTCGGGCTTCATCATGTCTACTGCATATTTACAGCTAAATCTGAGGCGTTGAGATGTTTTCCAGTAAAAGAGGCCGTTCGGCAGGAAAGTTATGAGCTTGAGTTATGTTTTATTGTTATGTCACATATAAAGGTTGAACGAGGCAGCGCTAGTCGTTTCGGTAAAATGTCCCCAAATGTAATGTCTTTGAATCGGAAATGAAGCCCTCGGCAGCAGTGATAAATTCTCAAAGATATAAAGGTATGTGTCAATGGCAAGTTTAAGCGACACATTTTATGCAAACTGACTTTTTTGAGTTTTTAACTGTCATTATTCATGAAAATCATATCTGGGGTTGTAGTTGGCTTCATTCGTGTTTATTTCATTCATCCTGTTAATGAGCTTTTCTGACTCTACGCCTTACAAATCACTTGGTTTAACAGATTTGTGATGTCAAAGGTGGAGATCTTAAGGTCTTTTGTGCTGTTTCTAAATTCATAAATCATTGGCAAAATCGTTCTGAGCATTTCTGCCATTAAATAGCATTCATTATTTCTGTGTGCTTGTATTAGCAAGTCAGGGGCAAGCTAGATTTAGTGTGTTTTTTTTGGTAATTCCCTCTGCTGCCTAGATGCTTACGCTAACACCCAATCCTAATAAGAGTAAGCCTGCCTAATACTGTCTATTTTTCAATGTATACAATATTTTAAAAGCACTGTACATGCTTTTTACTGTTTTGAAACCTGAAAAACTGAAAGAACTACGTAATAAAGTAAAATATGTTTTGACCCAGTGCAGATATATTGTAAATGTATTGTAAAAGAATCTATTTGGGTGAAAATGAGACCACAGTGCTTTCTCTGCATCTATTTGTAGAGCGTTTTATCAAGAGAAGCAGGAAGTGCGCCTTTAACATGTTGATTTTTGTTGGCTTTACTCGGGATGCTCTGAGCTCAGAGACTCATGAAAAGTGCTTATAAAGGTGGAATATTCACCTTATTCCGGAAGTTTCCGTACGCGCCGCCGTCTTGTTTCCGTTGTATTAGTTTACATGGAGCAGACGAGCTCAACAGAAAATAAGTTCTACATGGACTAAAAAGACGTTTTCAGACTGACCAGGAAATCGGTGCGTTGTTGACTTGTTGTTGCTCGTGTTCATTAAACATTTTACACAAATCAATCTACTTTATGTAACATTTTAGCGGCGAGACATTTTCCTCATTCGTCATTAGCTTTAACGGAGTTCTCGTCAAACGGAAGTGCGTTTACAACAAAAGTGCAAAAAACTGTAAAAGGGGGCGGGGCAGAATAAGGTCAATAGAGGTGAAAATTTAGGATGCTGGGACTGTATTAGGAAAGAAAGAGATGCATGTAACTGCTGTGAAGACTTTAAAAGAAACTAGTTCTGTTTTTCATGTTTCAAAACAGTAAAAATCAGATACAGCTCCTTTAAGTTCTAAAACACAAGCTGTCAAAGCAAACCTTTTTCCCCTCTGTCAGACAACCTCTCCCTTCTTTGTTCTCTGTTTTAAAAGTTCACACCACCTTTATATACTGCTTACTGAGTATTCTGGTTTCCCCCAGATCTTTGCTCAAGACACTGTCCAATGGTGCTGCGAATGTTTTGCCCTAAGGCTGTAGACAAACGATGGGTCAAATGCAGTGGACACTTTTCCCAACACAGACAATGAAATGCAAACATTTTTCAATTGGGTTTCTTATGCAGCTGTAACAGACATGAATGTATTTAACTCTGAGATATATATTTAATACAAGCTCACTATTGTCTCTGCTGACATCCTTTTAAGTTGTAAAACATAAATTAGCAATGCAAACATGTCCAAAAACCACTCTAACTTATTCTGACTTTCCCTGAAGTGTGACATTTTCCCAAACTTTTCATTATGTGGCTACGACTCTTCTGTGCTGTTTTTAGATCCATAAATCCTCATCAGACTCGATCATTACAACTGCTCGGTTGCATTAGCCTGTTTCCCTTTCTCTGATATTTCTTTATCTAAAACATGTAATGCCCTCTGCTGCCAGTAGATGGAGTCGATTGCTCAGTGGTAAAGCCTTTTTGTTATTCTAAAACATGACATGCTAAAGTAAAGGTACTCAAGAGCATGTTTAAAGTACAATAACAACACAAATAATGCATAGAAAATGTCCTTAAAATTGAAGCTAAGTTACTTTAAACAGAAGTAGATTTTTAAATGTATTTAACTCGTCCCTCGCTCTCACAAACCCTTTGGCACATTGTTAAAATTCACATTCATTTTCGGTCCTGTGCACAGTTTCACAACAGCTTTTTTCAGACAACAAAGTAAAACTGGGGAGGACCACTGAAGCGCAGCCAATCAGAGCGCTGCTTTTAGCTTGTATTTCAAAATACTTTATTATTAGATGCAGACAGCGTCTTCTTTTACAAGATACTTTGACGGAAAACACAAAATTTACACCAAAAAATTCAGGTACCCCAGCTTTAAAAGAGAAAAGTTGGTCTTGGCTACAACTCACAATTAGCTACAGTTGAATAGTCAGATATTATTATGTTGCATTGGGACTTTTTAAATGCACTATCCACCAGATAAAGGTGACTGGAGGCTTCTATTTAGAAAATATTTACAAACAAAGTGTATTATTTATGAGTTATCGAACACTGTTTATTAATTTTGGACATTTTAGATTGAATAATCCTCTGTTTTTAAATAACAAATCTCTTCATATATGTTTTTGAGTCTGTATAGTCCTGATAACGATTACGATTGTCAAACTACAACTGATTACTTGGTCTTCAACAGTGCAGAATTAAAAACAGCGCACCACATCTGGTTGATAACACACCGTAACGCACTTCATCAGAGTTGAGTCGACATTACTAGATTCCAGTCATGACTTATTGCTTATCATTTCCATTTTATGTAAATACCCCATCGTCATAACTACCCTGAACATACAAATCAAGCTCTAGCAAATCGCACTGACTGGGCATGACTCGATAATCGCTGACGAAAGGTTTCTCAATATGCTAATGATCCGGAGCTGTCCATAGCAGAACATGTGTGGAATAAAACATGCAAAGGCCAGTTAGGCGTTTCTGTTCCTCTCCACGCTATCTCCTGTAATGTATTCGGTCTTGATTTGTTGCTGCTTGGAATTCAACAGGAGTCCTGGGTTTATCCATGCTGGAGACACCTCACCAGGAGCCGAGGAAGCAGAGGGAAAGTGAAAGAAAAGGAGTAGAACAGGCGCTGGAGTTGTGGGCATTTTTGGCTCATTTTGACTTGTTTTGGACAGAAGGTCAGCGAGGCCAGTTTGAGATGGTTTGGACATGTGCAGGGATAAAAAAGTAGTGTGAAAATAATCAATTAATATTTGAATATGTAATGTTTTGCTAAGGTTAAATATAACAAAGATTTGGGTGAACGAAAGTAAGTAACGAAGTAAGCAGTTGTTAGTTACCCTTTACTTCTCCCCAAAAGTAATTGTGAAGTAATGGTGTTTTCAGTTTCTAGGTAAAGTAACTATTAAATTACAAACAAAATCTCCAAAAATACACTCGCCGCTGCTTATTCAAGTGAAACGTTTGCTCTGTTCTACTTTATTGCGACTCAGCCAGCAAACAGGCGTTGGTTTAGAGCGATTCTCCTCCAGACACACAATCTGTGCAATCACAACAACACAGGACAAACTGTCACTTTTCTGCAGCGGACACGCACCAAACAGCGCATTTACCAAACGCACACTGATGTCAGAACCTACTCGTGCACTCGTAAAACCAGAGGGGAACCGCGGCCAATAGGTATAATAATAGATAAAATAACCGCACTCACGAGAAAGTAGACGGCTGTATCCGCGCTTGCCAGGCTCGCGTCTTTTTAGTGATCTGCGAACTCCAAACACACGTGGCTCTCCTGCAATTTGTTGGCTGTTTTTACTTCTATCACAAAGAGCCGCAAAATAACGCTAAATGTCCATAAAATCCACATTTGCTGCATGTTTCCTTCTATGTTTTGGCATAACATTGAACAAGGCCGCGTGTAATGACGACAAATGAAAAGTCTTTACACCTGCTTCTGATTTGTCAAATTTACAATGTCTTTTTTTTAGCCCATCACTGTCCCCAGTCCCTTGTCTTGCTTTTGTTTACTTCCCCAAACAAACAGATACAACTTTACAGGTTCTCTGAATGATACGAGAGAACAGGGTCGAATCAATCCCCACTGCTGCTGCGACTCGTTACGTTTGACAGTAAATATAATGACGTCATGGCAGAGGAAAGAGTAAATAGTCAGATTACTTCTTACTGAAAAAAATTGCGCTGTTAGTAACGTCCTTATATTTAAATGCCATTATTCCCAAGTACATTTTATACAGCGCTTTTCAAAGACCAAAGTCACAAAGTTCTTCACAGGCTACAATAAAAACACAGTGTTAAGAGTTTCTTAAAATTGAAGGTCACACCAATTTTGGAGCAAATAGGATTAGGCCTGTCACATTTATATATCAACTTATTGTCCAATAAATGAGAAATGGATTGTATTTTCTGCGCACTAGTTGTGGCATTTTAATTATTTTGCTGTAATACAATAAAATTTGAGCTTGAGGGTTGACTAAGTAACTTCTCCAACTCATTATAGATATAAATTCAAGTGTGTAAGTGTTTTATTCTATTATAGATTTAGAAAAGGGTTCAATTCAGGATTATTGTGTCAGTGGCATAAAATAGTTTATTGTTTACGTTGATGGAAGAGCAAACCAAAACCCAAGTACAGGAATCAAAATTGGATTGTAATTATATATGAAGTAAAATAATACTGTTCAGGATTTCAGGAGTCCAGTTATTCATGTCCCGTTAGTTTCCCGTGCTGACTGTTCACGCTCACGACTATTTGAGAACATGCCTAGAATACAAAAACTGTTTCTGTTCGTTTCCTCTGAACGTTTGTCAGTCTGCTCGTCTTTTATTGACTGATGACTGTTTCATTGTTTGATTTCCCAACAGTTTATGGCGGTTAAATCAACAATTTTGTGAAGCTGCTGAGATTTTGGGCTCTGCAAATGATAAATTGAATAGAATAAAATATCCGAGCTGCCTGTTGAACATTGTCACGGACGAATAAGCCATTTCAATCCACCTTTTCGCTGCGAGGTGTTGACTTGATTTGTGTCTGTTTGGCATTCTCAAGCCACATCACCAGGAGCCATGCTAAGATGAAGGATTTATCGGTCCGTTCTTGTTCCTCAAACGCATATCCCCCAAATCGATCCACTGTAGCATTACCACAGTCAGCTCTCTCCTTCTCCTTCCCTCTTTCCTCTCTCCCCGCAACCTCCAACTCCACATTCTGATCAATACAGCCCCAATCCACAGTCAACCTGCCTTTAGCTACAGTGGGACGAAAGCCAATTGACTCATGCGCACGGAAACGAAAAAAAACAAAAAGACATCTTGGATTTCTCGATACGGGTCATCATTTCTGGAGGCTACATCACCACAGTGTTGATGGTCTTGACGGGAATTGCAATTATCCTAAAAAAGATGATGATCTAAGCTTAGGCAGAGCAAATGAATTCCCAGGAGATTGGCAGTCTAATCTGTTAAACGGGGGTAATAAGCTGGTGTCAATCCACTGGCTGTTTAGCACAAGCGCAGTAAAAAATGCAGACAGTAGCCATGAGGTAATGCAAGAGGACTGTAACAAGCCCACGCGGGACCATGGGGGATGATGAACATGCAAGGCTCAACACAGGTACAGTATAAAAAAGTCAAATGCATATTTTATTAGAATGTTTTCTGCACTAAAATGAGATGCTTTGATCAATAAACCAGGGATTAAAGCGAGCTAGAGGCTGTTTAGTTTCATGTCTGCATAGGATATACAGATGTCTGATATGGTTGAGAAAGTGATAAGATTTTCAATGTTTTTGTGAAAGAAATCGCTCTCCAAAATCTCAAAATTTAAGTTCATATAAGTAAATATGTAATTGGACATTAAAAATATATAAAAACAAGGAAATATATGTGTTCAACAAGCAAAAGTCCTCTCTATTGAAGGGTCATATACAACATTTGGAGGGTTTATAAGCTATACTATTTGTTTAAAATTGTTAATCGCAATGGCAATAGTCTCATCGTTCTGTAATCCACGGCTAGACCTCAATCTAGGTATAATATTAATTAACTCACCAATATATAAGTTTAGAACATGCAGCATTGTTTCTACGAGGGTCTGCCACCTGCTTGTTTCTAGGGAAATGCTGCTTTGCCTGGAATCTACCACAGTATGGCATTAAACTAGATCTGTCTCTATGGAAACAAGCAGGTGACACTATCAGGCCAAGTAAACAATTCAGAGAGCTCTCATTCATAAAGCGTGTTATGACTACGTACAAAAATGTTAGTTACTTTCTAAATGTGACTTTAACAAACTCTAGTCCAATGAGGTACATTTGGTCTTCTTTTTTTTTTTTTATAATTGGACGAACTCTGAACATTGTGGGGAGACGAGGTGAGGACTATCGGAGCAGAGAGGTGGGATTCTCACTTAAATTAACTAATCTCAGGACATTTATGTTTTGTCTGTACATACACATTTAGTAAGAGTTCCACATAGAGTTTTATAAATAAGACTCTAGATCTGTGGAGAGGCAAGCCCAAGGTATTTTTGAGCAATAAAAACGGCTCTTATTCAATAAATGCAATGCCATACCGTGGAGCATTCAGAAAAGTTACATAGTGCACATTTAAAAAGGGAAAAGTCAATAATAAATGGTGTCTTTTGGCAGGTTTGTTGAACTCAAGTGCAGGGTTAACCTAATTGACATTTAGCTGTGTCCCGGAAACTTTATGATTTATGACCAGCGGAAAGCCTTGTATGTCATAATAGTGTGCAACCCCTTGAGCTGGAATGAGGCCAAACTAGAGGCTTGGGACCCAAACAGCATTAAACAGTGTTATCTGAGGCAACACTGGACGGTAAAGTCAGTTCTGATAGTCAATGGCTTATCATTAACAGTGCTCCGTTGAGGAAGTCTTATGAGGATCAAACGTCATCTGTAAAACTCTTGTCCGTCGAAAGCAACTAGAACCAGATAAGCATCAGACGAGAAGGACTCACTTTGAAGATTCAGCCTCAGAAAGCCATTAGCATCATGAGAGTCATCTGTGTAAGCTCGCTAACACGCTCCTATTAGCATGACCCCAATGGTTTACACAGAGCAAGGCAGAGGTCAGGCTAACTCTGGGACTCATCCATCAACAACCTGCTTCAGCTTAAGCACAAAAACAAGCAGCTGACCTTTGTGTTGATAATACATGTTGATAATACATACTTGAGAATTCAACTGTTGACTTAAATAACTGTGGCTTGAGGTAGAAGTTGGTTCAGAGCCAAAAACTCAAGCTTTTGAGAGGTTTTATGAAAATAAGATTGAACAGAGTAGATTTACTTAACATTCTGCATGTGTTGCTGTACCACTAACTATCAGTACAAGTACAGGCCATATTTAAAAGTGCTACGTTATATTGTGAACTCAATACACTATCTGCACTGCCTTAAGAGTCTGTGTCTGTCTGAATGGTTCTTTAAAGCGGACATATCGTGCATTATTTGTTTATGTTTTTTTAAACATGCTTTTAAGTGCCATTACATCGGTACTTCATAGTTTAGTACTTGAGATAAGATACATTTAGAAAACACATCATAAGCTACATTTAGAAAACACATCATTTCCATCAATAGCAATTCAGTCAGCTTGGTTTTTGTGTTAGCACGCCATCTACTGGCAGCAGTGCGAATGACCAATGGATTAAAAAAATAATAATAATAGTAGCAACTGAAGCAATGTGGTCAGCATTCTAATATACTGTATGACAAGTAATAAACGCAAAAAGAACGAGTCTGGTGATGGTTTATGGTATGGTTATTCAACCAGGGATCCTGGTTTAGTCCTGGTTTAAACATAGTTTAGTCCTGGTTAATTCCTGGTTTAGTCCTGGTTTAGACCCGTTTTAGTCCGGGTTTAGTCCTGGTTCAGTTCTGTAGATGTTAAACCCTTTGCATGTTTTTTTGTATTTCAAAAGCATTGGGCACGTTTCTGGCCCAGAGGACAAAGCCATCTGACAAATTTGTACCTCAGGAAAAAAAAGTTGAACGGAATTGTAATTAAAATAGAATTAAAAACAGTGCATGAGATTATCGGTTATGTATCTGAGGAAAGTTGGCAAACAGGAATACTTCAATGAAATGTCATCGTCCTTGAAGAAAAATACAACACCGGCCATGTTTTTGATGAAGGAACAAGCTGATAACATGGTGAAAAGCTCCAAAAAGTATGCACCCTTTAAAGTGCAAAGGATCAACGTTTCAATACGACAATTTATACATAATACATTGTCAAGGAAGCTGCGTTTAGACGAGCAGCCCAAGCAGGAATAAAAATGCACACCTAAAAAATACCCTGCCTGAGACGACAAAAGCCTTGAAACCACACTAAAAGCATTACCAAAAGAGTTGATTGATTTTTGCGCTTGTTGCGGGCTGAAGCATGCAATCGATGAGCTAGCTCTGTGGTTTAGCTTAAGGAGCATAAAACTATTTCCAGCCCTCACAGTCTGTACGGAGCTAATGCCTGAGCAGCGGCTAATTACACACAGCCTGTTTGTTTGCTGCGCTCACACTCCGAACAAGGACACGCTTAAATCTCATTACATCTCTGTGTCTTCAATGCAAACCGACACAATGCAGTGCGCTGGATATGACGGGAATTTAATTACTCTACTTTAAATGGCAGACAGAGGTGGAAAATAAATAAATGACTTGCAGCGCTGTAGAGGAGCTTTAGAGGAAACGGGGATGGAGAAGGAAATGAGATGCAATAAATTACAAATAAAGAATGATTTGAAGAAGATCAATAAAATAAAGGACTTCTCAGTAACAGAGCTCTGGAATGAACATCAGAATAGATATGTTTCTGGCCAAATATGTCATCTTTGTTGCAGGTAGTAACTCCATAAGCCATGTTTTGACTGGCTGGCAGCTGATCTCATCTAAACTGTATCTAAATTATAGTTTTTAATCATGAGATACAAAAAGACATTTAGTGATTGCGAGGTTGTGGCGCTGTGAGACGAGGCTGAAGATAACGTAAACCAGTGGCTCTGAAACTTTTTCAGTCGCGACCCCAAAAATAACAATAGTTCACATTCGCGACCCCCAAACACAAAAAATAGGCGACATGCAAAGTGATAAATTAGCCTTATATTTAATGTTTATGACTTTATTTTGAGAATATAGAAAGACCTAGAAAATGACTTTAATAGGCCAACAAATAGGACTCTACATTTACCACTGCATTTGAAGGATGTCAAGCCTTGTTTAAGACTATTGTATACATTTTTCCCCATCATCTGGGGACCCCCGGAAATCATTTCACGACCCCATTTGGGGTCCGACCCCTAGTTTGAGAACCACTGACGTAAACAACTAGCTTTGATTTTCAGAGTTTGTCGGCTCAACACATTCAGTGATCGTCGCTGAAAATACAGTGTTTTATCACGAAATCAAGTCAGCATTTAGTGAGAAATGATTGTTTTCTGTTTCTATCTGCTTTTTGCCATTTCGTTTTCACCCGAGTATCCGATCTCTCTCGTTCTGACCCTCAAACGGGGCGGTACGGTTCACTTATGACAGTGAAGAGACCGCCCTGATCCGATCTAAGAATTAACTTTAGTCAAAACGAAATAAACAAAGCTGTGGATCAACTGCTGGTCCAGTACTGATGAATACATATTAGACACTCTAATCGTTATTGTTCGTCCAGGAGCGGTCCACTTTAGAAAAGGTTTCAAAGGCAGTCATCTGGACATTAATTTATAAATCAACATGTTTCAACTTCCATCCAGAACTCATTTGGAGAGATCGAGATTGAAAATGACTTCTGGATGGCAGTCGAAACATCTTGATTTCAAAACCAGTGTCCAGATGACCTTTGAAACTTTCAAACAGACTTTTGAGTGACGTAACTCCAGAACTTAACGCCTGGAGGTAATAAATGAATAAATGTCAGTGTGATTGGTTTACAAAAGAAGTCAGTAGCTTGCTTGAGAGGGTTTGCATGCTAACTGAAGGTTAATTCCTCAATTGCAAAGTATCATTGTATCCTTTAAGGCAGGGGTGTCCAAACTTTTTCCATCGAGGGCCACATACTGAAATTTAGACCAAGCGGAGGGCCACAATTAAATCGTGAAACGCTCAAAAAAGTTGCATTAATCTGATTTTTAAAGCACCACCACATCTAAATTCAGTCTCAATGCCTTAATATCAGGTCTGTATTGCACCAAAATGTTAGTTATTTAGGTTATAACAGTAGAAAATCTGAAATTTGCTGTAAAATGTATGTCTTAGGACAATGTGGGCCAGTTCACCAGGAAGCTTGAGGGTCAAGAAAAATTGGTCTGCGGGCCGCTTTTGGCCCCCGGGCCTTAGTTTGGACATGCCTGCTTTAAGGCAAGACATTCCAGTGGCAAAAGAACATTTTATTCTGTTAACTGGACAAAAGTATAAAGAATGACTATGCCTCACAACAGTTCCTCTGTAAGGGTTCTGATAAGTTAATAGAAATGCGTCTTACTTAGTGTCAGTATTTTTTAGCACAAATATTCAAAAACATGTTTGTATAGAATGTGGCGCAATTGTATCTTTAAACATTTAAAGTGAGCTAATCTGTCCAGGCAGAGTAAATGAATATGTAGACAAGGTCATTATATAATCTAAAGTCAAGTATAGGTTCATTTATAAAACAAGAGTCAGTCCGCCACCTAAAGAGCAGAGTTTTATGCAGCGGCAAGTGCTAATTTATTCAAAAGGAAATATATATTTTATGGAATGCCGACTAGAAAATTGAATATTATGCTTAGTGTGAATATAAAAACTCTCCAGTGTGAAGCAGCTCATTAAATACTATAACATATGCACGGACATACAGAGCCACGACATTTACAACAAGCACCACTCTCTGTCCCTGCAGCATCACACAAGTGTGTTTAGGTTAGGCCACACTGGCAAAAGAAGATCACAAAATCTGACTTTTTGAATGAAAAATAACAACAACAACAACAAATAAAGACGTAAAGAAAAAAAAATAAAATACAGACAGAGACAGAAAGATAAACAGAAAGAAACAAAAAAGAAAGAGAGACAGAAAGAAAAACAAAATGCAATCAAGAAAATAAAGAAAGACAGAAAGAAACAAAACTTAAAGAAGGAAAGAAAGAGAGAAATAATGAATAAATGAAAGAAAGACAGACAGACAAAGACAGTCAGAAAAAAGAAACAGACAGAAAGAAAAACAAAACATAAGCAAGAAAATAAAGAAAGACAGAAAGAAAGATGGAACAAAAGAAAGATGGAACGAAAGACAGAAGGAAAGAAGAAATGAAAGAAAGAACGAATGGAGGAATGAAAGAAAGATAGAAAGAAAGAACTGGACCAGCCTCGGGTTTCAGGTCACAGTAAGTTCTTTTTCAAACAATGAGGTTTTTAAAAATGTATTCACTGTTGTTCCAAGAACCCCTTGAAATGAAATTATACATCTCCAGGGGCTAACCAAAATACAGAAAAAAGAAATATTTAGCAAGTTTAAAGGCCTAGAGACTATTAAAAAAGATCAGGTACAACATTTGTGGATTTTGCTTTTGAATATTCTTATGAAAACACAACATAATGAACAAACTGGAATAAGAAAGCTGCCATTTATGATCCATTTTGTTTCTTATAATTTGGCCATTGCATATTTCTTTGCAGTATATTATGCACAACTATTTCTTACCTAATGCTCTATTAAAAGTGGTTGAGGACATTGATTTATACCAATGAACGGACCACCTTTGACCCCAAACCACCCCACTGTCCCTCCCCCTCCATCGGACTAAAGAGCAGCAGTGTTTGGGCCGACAGATCTCCCGGTGAAGAAAATCGACCACTTTATGGAGGGAAGTCAGGTCAGCGCCTTAATCAAGCTGCTATTACACTTCGACACCGAACACAAATGTCGATGTGAAGTTAAAGACATGACATAAGCAGGAAATGTGTCTGTCACTGATCACTGGGCCATGTCACAACCATCGCTGCACCTTTTCAGACGAATGACCGAAAACCTGGCTTCTGCTTACTTATTTTGGACACTTGGAGGCACTGCTCTGTTTGAAGCTCTGTTACTCAAGTTACTGGAGCTTTCTTAACATACAAATCTGTCCAAATCTGTATAAAAATAGCTAAAGATAAGTCAGCTGGTTCATGCCATCGAACAGGGCCGTGTCCAGACTTCTCTCAGTCTTAAAAGCAATTTCATCTTTTCATTTTTTACAAATACATCATAAAAAAAAAAAAATAATAAAATAAATAAATAAATAAATATCTATGTCTATTTACTTTTATTTACTACAATTACAACTTGTGTTAATTTAGTGCTGTATTATGAAAGAAAAAGCATCCCCAGGCGTTAAACAAGTCCCTCTCAAATAACATCATTATAGAGTGAGCCTGCCCTACTGTAATTTACTTTCAGTCATTTACTCGATTTGTGTCAATCATGCTATACATTAGTGGTTTTACTATATTTTTTCATCATTTAAATAACCAGAAAAGGATAAAAAAATGATATAACAAATCCATTATTTGTTAATTCAAATGTGATGAAAGACTAAATACTCTCCCAGAAGGTGTTCAGAAATACTTTAAACTTCCAAAAATAAAATATAATTTAAGAGATGATGGTAAATTTATTTTGTCAAAAGCCAGAAAAGGACTTAAATAAAGATGTTTGTCTTTTCTTGGGGCTCAGTTATGGAACAATGTCAGTAAAGAGATGAAAATGTGTAATTCTTTATTTATATTTAAAAAGAAATCGTCACAGTCCATTCTAGAAGATTATCTGAATCAATGAATATGTCTACATTAAGAATGTCAAAGATGTACATTTATGTTAAGGTCAAAGATAATAATTACTCCTAAAATGTTTAAAAAGGTAACTTGTAAAATGTAATGCACACAAGCATTTTGCTCCTGCCTGTTTTGATCACAAAAAAACTATGTATTTATGTGTGATGGGATGAAATATGACTAGATTGAAACTAATGAAAATATTTAGTTTCGGGTTTAGTTCTGGTATAGACGAAATTTTGATGTGGTGAATGTGTGAACGCACCCTGAAATAGAGTTCACAAAGAAAGTTTCATAACCTTTACTTTTAGATTGAAACGCGTGGAATCATCGTATGTAACATAATCATAAAACTCATTAAATGTTGAGTTGAGTTGAGAGTTGAGAGATCCTTTAATTGTCCCACAATGGGGAAATTCCAGAAGAAGCAGCCGTTTCCAGCGCTAACAAAACTCTCAGAAAAGAAAAACAGGAACAGTATAGCAAGCAAACATAAATACACAATATACAACAGATATTGTGAGTACGGTACACGTGGTCACGTGATGGAATTTTTTCAGTGGATACAGGGCAGGGTCACAAACAAGAAGATAGAGGGAAGAGCGCGGGCGGTGTGTGCAAATGTTATCTCATGTTTATGTTGCTGGGTCGGTCTGACTCGGGTTCTTCTTCCAGCCACCTGCATTCTCAAGGTCCGGGATAAGGGGAAAACCAAGGGAGGGAGGGCAGAAAATACATTTTAATACATTTGTTGATCAGGAATTTTTACAGATCAATAAACCAATCATTTCTGGTCTTTCCGAGTAGCGATTCGTTGTTTCATTGAGTTACTCCGTCTTTAACCGTCTCTCTCTAATTGTCCAACGGCTTTCAGCACCTCCGTGGTCCGAGACAAGATGTTACGATTCAGATCCAGGAGCTGTGCCAGTCCGTGGTCCAGTCTTTGCTCAAGTCTTAACACCCTTTCACTCAGTTCCACAACCTTTGTTTTGTTGTTGTCAGACAGGTTTTGGACGAATTCTCCTGTCTGATAAATATTCCGATAGACAAAGGCAATTCCAAGCCCCAATAGTAGAAAGCCCGCTATCATAAACCCAAATATAAAGAGATCTTCTACATCTTCGACCTGCCTCACCCGGAGAAGCTTTGCGTTGGGAGAAAATCTTATCCAAAGCGCTCAGAGACCAGTCGATCACATTCATTTTCAGAGATCAGTTGGCGGGCAGATAAATATGTCACTAAACTCTGTTCACCTCGATGTTTCCCTACACTAATCTGTTTGCCCAGGTGTATTAGCAGTTAAAGGGCCTGTACCTGATTTTGAACCATGAGACAGGAACATGCTTTTGTTAGCCCCGCTCACATAGTCCTTCCTTTCACTCGATATTGCACCATGACTCAGAAACTGTCTGACTCTTTTTACAATTAGCGTTGCGCCATGACAGAGAATCAAGTGTCTGGGATAATGTCAAGGAATTATTTTCCCATGATTCATAGTGTACAGCGTGCTTGATTGGGTGAAATGAGGTGACCCTGGCAAATGCTTCTGTGCTAGTGCTTAACAAACAAAATAAGTTTAGAATATGCACAGATTACTCATTACAGACACAATGTTTATCTTATTTAGCTGCTTCTACCACACAATGCATAATGTAAAAAGACTTTATCTTATCTAGAATAAACAAAAATCAGGTACAAGCCCTTTAAATCTTGTGTTTTCATGAACACTGGACTCATATTTAACGTTTAAAGAGTAAAAGCAAAAGAAATTGAGAGACTATCAGATATAGTTTGTCCAAGTATCTGTTGCCGTAGTAATAGAGACTAGATACAGACTCAAATTGGGAAATGACACACATGTTTGTGCTGTGTTGCTGTGGTTAATATCCAGTGGAGCACAAAGTGAACTGACCTAAAACTATAAATACAACGCTGCTCTTCAGTCTGACTCAGAAAAAACGTCTAATAACAGGGGTTTGTACCTTGAAGCATCAGACGGTCAACAATGGGAGTGGCCGTCCAATTAAATACTGTTTTCTCTGACGCGTTTGTGCTAATTTTTGTTTACGCATTGTCTCGCCAAATATTACACAACTTGATTAGTCATTTCCGTTGAATTAGTGGCTGATAAGGCTCTCAATCAGCGCGGTATAAGAACAACAATACAGGACAGGAAGCGGCAATCATTTGGCTGTGAATGATGCGCTGTCGAAATCAGACCAGGGCTTTGTATGTCTCTTGCATTCATCGCCAAAATTAGTCATGGTGATTGAGCGGATTTCAACAAGCGATGTCACACGAATGTTTATTACAGATTCTATCACAGACTGGATTTACAATATGATTTATCGCATTTATTTGCACACTTTTCCACTGGGATTTTTTGTTGCTTTTTTGATTATTTGTACTAATTATTGCACAAAAGGGAGCAAGAAATGAGGGACCAAATCAATTCCTGTTCACCACACTGTATGAGCGTGATTTAGCTGAAGACTTGGAGGTAAATAGATTTTTCTGTCTAATCCTCTGACAGGAAACTGATGTTAGAGTCCCCCGCAAAATGGATAGATACTGTAGAATATTCTTGGCATAGCAAAACTGACTAATTTAATAAGCAAAACATGCATTAAAAATACAAATCTAACATAATAAATCATGGTTCAGTTGAGTTGTCAGAGCAATTGCTCATTTTTTGTCAAACCACAAAATTGTCATTAAATCACTTTGTTCTTTGTTAATGTTTTACAGTTTTGCAAATAAATTCTTTGCACAAATAAAGACGATGAATCAATACAGTCAAAATTTGATATGTTTAGTTTGTCACTGTGGGTGCTAGAATAGTCAGACAATCCAAAAATTTGATCTGATTTTGGCGTGTGTTTACGAGAGAAATCTGATGAAAAACATCTGGTGTGTCAATGAATCAATGGAGTAACTAATTAGAAAAACATGGCAACTGGAAAACTGGAAAACTGGGGGTGCCCGGTGGCAGAGCGGCTAGAGCTTCTGCCTCTCAATAAGGAGATCGTGGGTTCGAATCCCAGACCACCCCAACATCGTGGTTTCGAATTCCGAACCACCTCAACACGATCTCTCTGGGTGGAGTCTGCATGTCCTCCCCGTGTTACCGTGGGTTCTCTCCGGGTTCTCCGGCTTCCTCCCACCGTCCAAAGACATGACTGTGTAGGTTAATTGACAACTCTAAATTGCCCGTAGTGGATGAATGTGAGAGTGAATGGTTGTCTGTCCTTGTCTCTGTCTCTCTGTGTCAGCCCTGCGACGAGTTGGCCACCGTCCAGGGTGTACCCCGCCTAAGGCCCAAAGTCACTGGGATAGGCTCCAGTCACCCGCGACCCCTAACGGGAATAAGTGGTAGAAAATGAATGAATGAATGGCAACTGGAAAACAAACAGATATATATTTTAAAATAAAACTATATAACCACCAACAATTCGATCACTATCTGGAGCGATTTCTGGAGCAGATTATTGAATTTACATGTAAACAGTTACATCTGATGGCAGTAATCTGATTTCTTTCTGATTGGTCACGTTTTTCCAGGTTTTGACATGAAAAAGATGCGGAAAATGTCAAACTAAAAGTGGCAAAGAGAAAAATAAAACATAACATGTTAGAGTTATTTTAAAACTCAATGTACTTTGTCTTTGTTGCTCTAAAATTCACTGATTAACTGACACGTCGATGATCACATTTCTCTTGGTCATGTAAACACAATAATCAGATTTGATTTAGCGCTGAAGTCCTTTAGTTGTTTAGTCGATGGCGTCTTGATCAACCAACATTTTTATTAGCCGACCAATTATTTTATTCAGATTAAAGGGATTTATATGGCAAAAACAAGAAGATATGGAGTGAGTGGAGTGAGTTAGCTGAAGATTTTGGAGTAAATCATTTACTAGTTGTTTTCTGTGTAAATAGTTGTTTTTGCATGAACTCCTGTGCAGTTGGTGTCTTTTGAGTGCAGTTTGAATTAGAGATATTTCATAGTTTAGTCGACTAATCGGTCGAAACGGCACGTCTTTTGTCGACCAAGAGTTTCTATAGCTCTGATTTTATTATTCTGTTTTTTTAATATTCTAGTTTTCTTATTCTTTACTGGCCATAAATGTATCTAGTGAGTCAAAACCAAGTGTTCTATGAGTACAAACAATACCTAAAACATAATAAAAATTACAAAACATAATAAAAATGTACAGCTCACACTTGGTCCCTGCAGCTGCCCACAGAGCAGGCTTTAACCTCATATAAAGGAGGTTTGACTTTTCCATTTGGTTTGTGCCATTTATCTCGTGTCACACACAACTCCATGTTCTCTATTATTTATTGTTATTCTTTGGGCACAAACACATAAATATGGTGTAGGTGCACATCTTTATGGAAGCCACAGCCGCATATAACACATGTAATCTGGACTCAGGCGCAGGAGCAGAGGACATAAATCACACACAGGAGGCGGAGGAAGAGGAGGAGGCTCTGCTCATGTGGAGGAAACCGGAGTCTTTGGACAGGTATTTTACAGAAATCTACTGAAATGAGTTAACATATAAATAAAGATGCTTCTCTGTAAAAACGGTACCATTAGCTGTTAAAGAAAGTCAAATGTGGGGAAAATGCATCGATAAAGGTAAAATTGTGAAAGGAAGTGAATTGCAAAGTTCAGCATGCATTAAGGTTTTTGCTTTGTGTGGAATCTACAAAAAACATGGCATTAAAGACAGCAGAAATGTTCAGAGTGAGTCTGTCGATGATTTAAGGACTTAAAACAGCGGACGATTCTCGGATAAGTGATGTCAGTTATCAAAAAACGTCACACATGACAGGAATTCAGAGTGAATGTTTTTGACAGTCAAAAGGGGAGAGGATTTTCAAACCAGGATTCATCAAACAAGCTTGAATTAAGGTAAATGCTATCATCATCAAGAGTCACATCGTGCCAGTTGATTACATTCTTTGGATTGGTTTTCCTTCTAGGAGAGGAAGGACAACAGTGCCTTTGCAGTCCGACTTCTTGAGAATAGCACGAGAAAGCAAGAATGCCCCTTCATCTCAGTTTAGTGAACTGTGGGGTCACAAGTCACAGCAACACCACGAGAAACACACGAAGGTATGACAACAAACAACACTGGTCTGATAGTATGATCGTGATGGCAGTCATGACTCAGTCAGACCCAAGGCAGCTGTTCTGGTAATTAGCTTACCAGCATTAAGTGTGGCGAATTAATATTGTAAAATGAAAAGCTCTGTAAGCAACTTCTAACAACTCTCTGTGTTCTACTCTGTTAATCGTATTCACATCACTTGAAACCATCCCACTTTTGGAATAGAAAAAGCTGTCCCAAACTGTGGACAGCTTTAGCAGCTCACATCAGTCAAACTTGGACTGCAGAAGAGCCTTTGGGTGAAGTGAATGAGGAGAAATGGACAGCGACTTTGGTTTTGCTGTGATTTCTGCAGCACTCGAGGGACACACCTGCCTTTGCCTGTCACCGCCAATGCAATTTTCACTCAGCTAAAGCACCGCAGGAACCTCCTCGCCTCAATCCAGGATTAAGTCGAGAGAGGGCCAGAGCAGCAGGCTGCGAAATTAAATCAAGAGTACAGGACTATCTCTGGATATGCTTATGGATGTGTATGAAAGTTACAGACTGTCCTCCTGTGTCACCTGTGCTTTGTCCCCCATTGAAAAGTCACCACTGTCCTTCAAGCATGCAATTATAACACTATAGACGGACTCAATTTAATATCACTTCCTCATGGCATTTTGACCTTTACATTTCCAAACCAAAATGAAAGTGCAGTGGCAAGCTCAAAAGGAAAGGTACATAGATTTTTTGTTTTATAATTTATGATCAAGCCTAGAATGATGAAGACAAGTAAATGTGACTTAAAAACAAAACACAATTACTCAATTATACAGTGTTAGCCATAGCAGTCAGTGATGTACAACTACATTGAGATATGGGTGATGAAATTGCCTTTATATTACCACCAGACGTTGTCAAGCATATGGTGCCTTTAATGCAATATCTGTAAACTACTTCTACATTCACCTCAAGACTATGGAAGTTTTCAAATAATACGTCCGAGGTTGCAAAACACTGACCCGACAAAGTCATAGGGAAATATGGTGCTCAGTAAGAGAACGTTTGCTCATTTTCAGCTGTAAACTTGGTGGCCTTGTTTTAAAAATGTATAAACTTTTACAAATCAATCAAATATCCATAACAAACAACAGAAAGCTGACTATATTTTAGATGAAATTCACAAGAAAATGTGTTTCCCATTGAGCTGCAAAATGCCAAATTTGAATGGACGCAATTAGCAAATCACGTAGTCTGCAATTTTTAAAGTGCAATAATTTCCTCCAAAATCAACAAAATATCCTGTTTTATTATGCATGAAAGCTGCTAACCCTGTAGTTTACATTTGTTAAAAGATTTTCTGAAGCAAGCAACAAAAACACAACAAAATGCAACTAAAAACAATTAAATGAGTGACAAAAATGGCACTAAAAGTGACAAAATGCTACTAACAGCGTCAAAAAACGATTTTATATTACTATTGGGGTTTCCAGTGAACAAAATGCAAAATAATAATCTGTGTATGTTATAGTTTAAAGCACGATGTTTCTTCTTTAATGAGCTTGTAATTTTCAACAATACACGCAGGTCGTTTGGCAGATGTCCCCGACTGCTTTCTGTATTGACGGCACATATTTAAAAGGCTTTTTATTTGCGCTGGAGTGAGTGCTGCAGTTCTGTATCAGCTCATCGAAACCACATTCTCCTGTTATCTCAATGACCTTCCCCAGACCGCTCCGCCTTTCACCGGCCGGGGCCAAAACGGACTGAAAAACGAAAGAGACAACTGCCTAGTGCAATCCCAAACATGGCTGACCTTTGGACACTCCTCATGGGAAAAGCACGGCGCGAGTCGGGCTACGAGACTTAACCTAACGCGCACTGCCATCCATCTCAGTCCACCACAAAGCATGTTGTTGCGTGTTCCCCTGCAGAAGCTGCCACTCAGGGTTAGCAGTGGCTCGCTCCAAGGGGCAGCACAGGTGAACCAAAAACTGCTGGAGTTTATCTGGGACAACTGTCAGTCTTAGAAAAAAGGTTCCACAAGGGCTACAACTCTGGTAACAGCGTCATATTTTGCATGTTATATTTCTATATTTAGTCCCCTTTGAATTATAGGGTTCTATCAGATTTGCCATTTAGATATTTAGGTTTAACGTTGTTTTTCTGTCTCCAGCGTAATGTCTTTTTGTCCATAAAGAAAAGTAGAAATGACCCAAATACAATCTAAGAGATCTTTTCATAGATCCTTCCAGTGTTTGTAAATAAAACACTCCTTCCATTAGCCCCGATATCATTGCAGACATAAGAACCACTGCATTTTCAACGGGGAGTCAGCATTAGCCTCAAACCATCGCAAACTATGAAATACAGGGCTGTTTTGGCAACTGAATCTCGACCTCACATGAGTAACACTAGAGCCTCGTTAACAGAATACATTATCACGTGTAGAAGTGTTTGTGTAGATTGTTACAGTTAAAATTAGCATACATATTAACAACCTCATAATAAACATTTCTCAAATCTAGCATTATTCCGGACAATAATGCACCAAAAGCATAGCGAGCCAAAACAGATTGGCAAGAAATGTTTTGTTTTCTTTCACCGAGCGCCACAAATAACAGTAATAAGTGAACGTTAGAAACCAGAGGTGGAAGTTAGATATTGACTGTTACTCATTGGCAAATGTGACAAAAATATAAACAACAACTATGTCTCTGTACTATCTACATAAAACAAAATTACAGTTTGGTTATTTGCTGTCCAATTAAAATGTATGTGATTGAGAGTTCGGGCAACTATCAGAGTGTGTGCACAGCTATTCTAAACACAGCACTCTTGAAAGGGTCTATTGAATATCATATTGTGATCGGTAGACTCTTATAATTGTAAGGGGACATGCCTTTTCCTTTTTAATCTATTGATATCAGTATCTTACTGTATTTTATCATGATAGAAGATACACTATTTTTAAGGGGAATGCAATCTAATGATGAAAACTAACAAGTTTGCATATTCTCAGGGTGTCAAGGTTAAGGTTATTGACATTTTCTTTGTATTGAACCCATCCTTAAAGGGAAAATATTATGTCTTGAAACAAAAGAAAAAGTTTATTATATAATAATTACATTTTTTGTCAGCAGTCTAGAAAGACACTTTCAACTGGTGTTGATTTAATGACTTTAATCAGCAGAGGAGTCTCATATAAGTGATGCAGATGATATGAAAATATGTCCCAGAACAAGGAAGTTCAGAAGGAAGGGTTTCTAATGCTCGGAGGGGAGAGTATTTTCAAATGAATATTCCTCAAAACAGCGCGAATGCTACTGAATGCAACTTCAGGTGTATTTTTGATGACGGAACATTGTTAGAACACGGTTAAAAGCTCAAAAACTCACTGTAGCAGAACACGTGTCCTTTAAATCACTGCCACTGGGTTAACCTGTCAGAACCGGTGGACAGCCATAACACTTAGACAACCTGCAATCTTGTCTGATCTCGGAAGATAAGCGATTAAGTTTCCTATCTATTTTTCCATGCCACTCTGGGAATTTGTGAATTTAACTTGAAGAATATGAAGATTCACTCAGCTATGACATCTCTTGATCTTGAGTTGCAAAATAGAAGCTGAACCATTGAAACATGCTGTGAACATACAGTCCATTAGCAGGTCGGCAGAACCATAGGAAAGCATTTATTTATTTAATTTGCCGGTGCATATTCAGGCTGTTTGCATCTCTGCCTCCTATTGAAGTCTGGCAGATGGATCCCATGTGGCACTTTTCAAACACATCTGTGAACTGCAGCCACTTACTATATGCTCATCTATACACTCTAAAGAGTTTGTGATAACTATAAAAAAAAAAACTCTCCAGGGACATCCATAAGAGGCTCAGACCATCCTTCAGCTGTTTTTGTTCCTTTTTGACTTGCATTTGAGGAAAAGAAAATATAATTGCAATGTTCTGACTATATTACAGCCTGGTGGTTAAAGGGCTGCAGCTAATGATTATTTTAGTAGGTGAGTAATCAGGTTGTCATTAAGTTTTGATAGTCGACTTGTGAAACGCTTACTTCTGTGGTACTTTTAGACTTATTAAATACATTATCAGTTCAATAAAAGTTGAAATATGGTGACAGAAGACAAAGTGTATTACTGATAGAAATCGGAAATTGACTTTTCTTTGCCATTTTGATTTAATAATGCCTCTGTCTTTGTTATAGAAATGTCTTTTCCATCTGTTAAGGTAACTATTATGGCCATGAAAATATGACTATGATTATTTTTATAGCCAAATAGGCAAGGCATGTTCATTTGTAGAGCACAATTGGTTCACAAGGCAATTAATAAAATCGCATTAAAATCACAAAACAGCTTAAGACGTACAAAATTATTGTAAAAAATCCTTTAAATGAGAAGAGTGCAAATAAAATCTTTCAGTCGTATACAAAGCTAAACAGGACTGTTTTTTAGCCTGGAGTTCAACATTGTCAGAGTGAGGCCTGTCACACGTCTTCAGGAAGCTGAATAAAACTGAAATCCTGATTCCCCATGTTTAGTCCTGACTCTGGGCACCAGCAGGAGATGGAGCCTGTTGCTCTAACACAGGCATGTCCAAACTCAGGCCCGGGGGCCAAATGCGGCCCTCAGACCAATTTTTCTTGGCCCTTAGGCTTCCTGGTGAACTGGCCCACATTGTCCTGATAAGTACTATTTACAGCACATTTCAGATTTTCTACAGCTCTAATCTAAATAACTAACATTTTGGTGCAATATAGCCCTGATATTAAGGCAGTGAGACTGAATGTAGATGTGGTGGTGCTTAAAAAAATCAGATAAATGCAGCTTTTTTTAACGTTTCGCGATTGATTTGTGGCCCTCCGCTTGGTCTATATTTCAATATGTGGCCCTCGATGGAAAAAGTTTGGACACCCCTGCTCTAACATGTCAGAGATGTACTTTGGTGCTTGGCCGTGGAGAGTCTTGAACACAAGCAGAGCTGCTGTAAAGTCTATTCTCTGAGCCACAGGAAGCCAGTGCAGAGACCTGAGCACAGGATGGATAAGTCTGGTTTAGATACTCTACCTTTGATTTTGGCAATGTTTTTTAGATGGTAAAAGGTTGTTGATGTTATTGATTTGATGTGGCTGTCAAAGTCCATTGTTACACCCAGATTTCTAACTTGTTTTGCAGGTTTTAAAGCACGAGACTGGAGGTGACTGCTGACACTTTCTCTTTGTTTCTGTTTCTCTTTTGTTTGTCTGAGTTTAGCTGGAGAGAGTTGTTTTGCATCCACACACTGATCTGTTGGATGCAGTGACAGATTGAACCCACTGGTCCATATTCACCTGCCGTCAGAGACATACTGACTGTTACTGAAGAGTGCGGACACAGATTATTCAATTAATTGTTGCAGTCCACAATTAGCAGGTTTTATATGTAATAACACTCATTGGAGACTGTATACTGTATTATCCAAATCAGGGATGGAATTGGTCTTATCAGTATCAGTGGTATTGACAATTCTTATTATCCATTCGATTTCTTAATGATTCTCTAATCGTTAGTTTTTATCTAGTTTTATAAGCCTGTACTTAGTCTAATTTTAACGCTTTTGATACATCAGTCTCAGTGGGACAGGCGTGAACACATTTCTCAAACTGCTCATTACAAGGGCTTTTGTGTCATCTCTTTCTCTTTCCCTGCTCTTCACAAAATCCTATTGTTATTACGATAAAAGGTTGAGGCCGCTGTTTCTCTTGTTTGTCTCTTTCCTCCGTTGCTTTCTTGTCACGGATCCGGTGTGTACGCTCCCTCCTTTGCCATGTTCGTAAAAGCACCTATTATATTCACACAGACCGGCCTCGATGTGCAGAGCTGAAACTTTTGATCGAAGTGAGCGAGGAAGTAAAGAGGCTGACATGGCATTGTAGGACCCAACACAGCATCGATGAGAGAACCGGCTCTCGATTCCCATCCCTCATCTGGACACATTGCAAATTGTGATCATTCAAATATATTTTTTTACAGCTTTTATCTTGTTCAAGTATCCCAGGGAAATTTTGGTTTAACTTCCCCTCAACTTGATCTTGCTTCAAGCTCAATCAGACTCTCAGCGAGATCAAACAAAGCCGTGCTCCGAATCTGACCCTGTTAAACGAACTAATGCATTAATTGACCTAAATTATTGAGAATAACATTTGCTCTGCTTCACTAACTCTGGGTGAAGATATATCCAAAGTAAGTGGTGCAGGAGGTGGAGAGCAGCCTCTAAAATCCCGTTCAGATAAGTGGTGAATAAAGAAATCTATGAGAGGGCTGTCCGGAATAAGAATGAGGGCATTAGGATAAATATAGAACAAAGATACTTTTTGGAGGACACATTTTCAAGGCAATAAAGACTATGAAAAAGACACAAAATATAAAGTTGCACTGAATGTAACTTTTCAAGGGGAAGGTCCGCCACCTCCACTGAAATGCTATTGTTTCGTCAGAAATGTTTCATAGTATTAACCTGCACCTGCATTTATTCAATTACAGGTCTTATTAATACAAAATAAAAAAATAAAAGTTTGACTGTGAGCGTGTCGCGTCTTCACAGATTGGACCTGTATCTTGGCCTGGGTTTAGTCAACTGCTTGATGTTTAGGGTAGATTTCTTTGAATGTTTTTTTTTTTTAATTTTGAGCTGCAATATTGAACTTTGGCCTAGGTCACCATTGAAAAAAGGTTTCAGTCCTGATGTATTTGATTTTTTAGGTTTTAGAAGACTAATAATATAACATGTTGACCCAACAATATACAGTATATACTTATTGTCTTCATCTACAACATTCTTTAATATAACATGCTTTGTTGTGATGTTCAAATACAATTTTGAGGATAGAAAACAGGAGTTTGTCTATCCTTTGTAAATAAAACAGGAAACTGACATCTCTATCCAGGAAATTGAAAATTGTTTATTATTTTTGGTTATAAAGACTTAAAATCATTAGCCTTTAGATATGCCAGTTGAACTGAAAATATTTTCTGGTCTGTACTTTACCTCCAGTCACCATTTCTGAATTTTGAGCATTCTGATGACAAACGATTTTAAAGGGTCTATTGGCTTCATTAATACTAGTAAATGACTTTTTCTTTTTTAACTGTGGGGTTTGTTTACATGCTTTACATGTTAAATGGAATAATATAATGCCAAGGTCATCTGTGCTGAAGGCAACAAATACCACCGCTGGATCAGAGAGGCCATCGAGATCCTCCAGCGAGGTGCAAGGAGGTAAAATCGTGATGAGGTACACCTTATGGTACACCTTATGACACACCAGGGATGCATTCCTGGAGAAGACGTCAGACAGTAGGGGGTGTAAGTGTTCCCGACTGTCTGTTAAAGCCGCGTAAGCAGCCCATAAGACACGTCACTTCAACAGTGACGCGTCTGAGGAAGGCAACCGGAAGAAGACCAAACATGTAAAGCAGGTAAACAAACCACACTCTGACAGAAAGAAATAGTAATTTACTAACAAAATTTAGAAGACAGAATGAACCTTCATAGATACTACTTCCCCGTTGTATTCCTAGTTCTGGGATTTTACTGTATGTCTCTCCTTGCTCTTCACCCACTTTCCTCAAGGCTAAACGGTCTGATATAGCTTGCAGCCAAAAAAGTGAGACGTGATGGATCATGTTCACAGACTAAATTCAAGCATTTATTTAGCTGAGTTATTATTTTAGGAACACTTTTACAGTGGACTTGCCTCTGTGGTCTGTATCCTTGAGCTAAAACAGGCTCAGATATTGTACTCTTCGTCCTCTCGCTGTTTACACAAACACACAGCGCTGATTCACACTGTTTATCAGATAACAACTTTTAATGAATAAATTATGACTCGCTCCAATCAACTCTGCAGCTTTCGCCTAAAGAAAGCACTATTTTCACATCTCTTTTTTAAATTATACAAGTGCTTTTCTTCTATTAAGACAAAAATGTGGACAAAAGCCAAAAGAGGCAACGAAACATGTCAGATTATAGCTTTTTTGCACCTTTTTCTCTTATAAAGAAGAAACACTTTGTTCTGTAATCTGTATCTAATTCTATACCCAATTCAATTACTTTCAATTCAATCGAGTGATTAACATGAGGTGACAGTGGAGCCGACATTTGGACCCAGACCAGTTCACAAGTTCTAAAGTGCAACTGATGTGGAGACAATCTAATCCCCTTTATTTATACTGAGACAGGTAGGACACCTGGCATTAAAATACTCTAGATCACTGTATAACATTTTTCTAGTGACATCAGACAAAAAGAAACAGTCAAATGAACTGATTGCGTATCTTTTTCTTCTTCATTTACGCTTGTTTCATTAATCCTCTTTATGAGTTCCATTGGGTCTAATCCTCATAAAAACACTTTAAAATTTCCCAGATTTGTGACATCAAAAGTTGAAATCCATAGGTCTTCTGTGCTGTTTTTAGTTCATAAATTACCTCTAGACTCGTACTGATAATTCCTGCTGACAAATTATGTTCATATACTTTGCTCACATGCTCGAAAGAAAATATTCATTACATTTGCATGTTGGGGCAAGCTAACATTGACTTATTTCCTTATGGTAATTCCCTGTGGCACCAGTAGAAGGCGTGCCAACATGAGGTGCCAAAGTTCAGGTACTATCAGATTATCAGTCCTTTCCATATTCAATGTCCAAAAGAAAAATCCAAAAATGTTTAACCTTACACTAATTGAAAAATACTTCTGGATGGAAGTCGAAACATCTTGATTTTCAACACAGCGTTCGGATGACAACCCTTGAAACCTTTTCTATGATTGAACCTTACTGTTTAAAATTGTGACAAACTTGATCAGGAATAATGTGTTTATAAGGTACATAACAACATTTCAAGCTAATGCTAAGTGTGTCTCTGTCCTGACATGCATTTAAATACAAACACATTATTTCTATAGTACAATTTAGAAACAAAAGCAATTCCAAAGTGTTGTACAAATAGAATAATTTAACTTAACTAATCATGGTCTTATTTTACAGTAAGGCCATGATTATATGTCCCCTTTGCACCCCTCCCCTTTAAATGTATTCAGCTGAATTATAAAAAAGAATACTGCACAATGTATCAGCCCTGACTCCTACACACTTCTCTCTGATCAGTCCTCAGCCTCACACCAGCGAGAAGAGAATATTTCTTTTATTTTCCACCAAGGCCAGTCCTTTATTGCGTTAAACTCAGCGACATAAGTGTGGCATGGATAGAATCAAATTGTAACGAGATCTGCAGATATTGGCCAAAAGGTTTGGACTGCAGATGGAGAGTCGGAAAATCAAGACTTAAATATTCTGTAATCAAATTTAATAATGGGCAGATTGTTAAACATATTTCAGTACATTTTACAAGATGAATAAAACACAGGATAAAATGAAGACTTTGCAAATTCCATGTTGCGACACATCTCAGAGACTGAAATAGGCAATTAAAATCAAGATTAAAAAATGGTTTGTTATGTACAGTACAGTATAATGGTGTATATTATGTGTATAAAACTATGAGAACATAAAAACTGAGACATTACAAATAAGGTTTTTGAAACAGAACAAATATCAAATGTAGTTAAACACATATCTTTTCTTTGAGGACACACATAGAACTGTCTTTCCAAAGGCCAATTTTAACCAACAGAAATGACCAAAAACAAGAACGGGTCAGCAATCTCAGGCACTGAAAGAAGGACAACCGTCTCATGGATTCAGACAATGCAAAGATTATGGAAACAGAGAGCAACAAATGCCTTTTTTGGATCAGGAATGCCACAGAGATCAGCAAATGGGCCAACTGGACTGTAAATCTGGACGAGGGGGGCCTACTAACTTATTATACCTGGGATACAGTTCTGAAGAAGTCGGACTGCAGATGGCGCTGTTGTTGTCCCGCTCCAACAAGGAAGACGGCACCAAAATCTGTTTATAGCACAAATCTAATGCAAAAGTGTCCTTTAAAAGCTTTTATACATGTTCCAACATTATTCCATCATCAAAAACATAAGCTGGAGTTGCATTTAGCTTAATTCGTTCTAGTTTGAATAGTTTCCTCTTCGACCATTAAGAACACACTGAATTTCCCCGATGTGTGATGTTTTTTCGATGTGTGACGTGGCTCTGACAATCTTCTGCGTCGTTTTTAAGTCTCACCGCCACACTCGATCTGAGCATTTTTAAGGTCAAATCATGATCCTAAAAACTACATGACTGCTCAACAAGGCGGAACACTGCTAGCATCAACAAGCAATGTGTATTTACAACTTGTGTAATTTCCTCTGGGGCCTGTAGATGGAGCCAAAGCTAAGTTACAGTGACAAAGTTATATTGTTTTTCGTAGAAACATTTTATTTTCAGTTCTAAAAGGAGATGAAAAGTGAATCTACTCTATAAGCATGTTTAAAGGATAATAACAATACAAATATCAAACCGTTTCCTCGATGGGCCACAGGTAGAAAGCAGATTAAATGAACAATGTTCAAAAGAATTTAGCAAATGGATAACTGTCCCAGAGCATCCCCTGTCCTTGACCCTCCTTCTCGGCAAGGAAGAGCTACAAAAAACAAAAGATAATGCATAATATATGTCCTTTCAGCAGACTAGTCACTGCAACATCACTTGACACTTCTGAGTACAACCCAAACTGTCAGCGTATGATAAAAACAGAGCCTGTTCGTATGAAACAATACTATATTTATACAGAACAATCAGAGTACCAAATGGGATTATGGACTCAAACTGTGCACATAATTTGAGATGTTCTAAGTCTACATTGTGCCTAAAGAGAAATCACAATCTAAACCACAAAAGAGGCCTGCAGTCACTGAATACCACCAGTTGTACAGTTCTGGATCTCTAATATTGGCCAATTGGGGGCAGGGATGTGTGTTTGATATGGACCTCCCCAATGAGAGTCGACAGAGGCCACAGGCTGGAGCTAGGGCTGAAAAATCAATGTTTCGACGAGTTAAAACTGCATCATCTGGAGCCAATTGTCTTAATTGAAAAGCTCTCTGGACTGTGGACAGAAGCGGGCCATAAAGAGCCGAGTCCGCACACTGTGATTGGAGTGTACACTTTCACAGATGCTCGGAGTTGGACAGGCCTCGCTGAACCACAGGCCAAGCAGCAGGAGGAGGAGAGCAGCGGCGCAGGCAAAACTGATTTTTATTGAACCATTAAATCCCCTGGGCCTGATTTAATTTGAGGTTTTTGTTGCTTTGGCACTATTAGCCGCTAACAATCCCTTCACTCGCACGGCCTGTCCTGATCAAATCAAAGTGGAGAGGGCAACAGTGAGCTCAGCTTGGTTATATAGTTGTATTAGCATTGTAGCATCAACAATACATTAACAAACAGTAGTCAAGATATTTCGCACACAATAATTTAAAGTCAGGACTAAACATGGGGAATCAGCATTTCAGTTTTTTGCAGCTAAAATCTGGAACAGTCTCCCTGAAGATGTGAGACAGGCCTCCACTCTGACAATGTTTAAATCCAGGCTAAAAACAGTTCTGTTTAGATGTGCATATGACTGAAAGATCTATCTGCACTCTTCTCTTTTAAAGCGCTTTATTTTAAAATGATTCTGTGTGTCTTTTTGTGTTTTGTGATTTTAATGCAACTTTTCCTGTTATGTAAAGCACTTTGAATTGCCCTGTGTACGAATTGTGCTCTACAAATAAACTTGCCTTGCCTAATTTACAATAGAATAGGGACTAAAGCTGGACTAAACCCAAATTAGTTCAGTAAAAGTACAGATAGATGGGCAAAAAGTAAATCAATCATATAAAAAAAATTCCCTTCTCACCCTCTGCGGGTCTCATCCATCTCTGAGCTCGGGTCTTCTACCAGAGGCCAGGGAGCTTGAGGGTTCTGCGCAGTACCTTAGCTGTTCCTAGCACTACACTTTTCTGGATTGAGATCTCTGATGTTCCTCCAGGGATCTGCTGTAGCCACTCCTCCAGTTTGGGGGTCACTGTCCCAAGTGCTCCGATCACCACAGGCACCACCTTTGCCTTCACCTTCCAGACCTGCTCAAGCTCTTCTCTGAGCCCTTGGTGTTTCTCTAGTCTCTCATGTTCCTTTTTCCTGATGTTGCCATCACTTGGTATCACCACGTCAACCACAACCGCCTTCCTTTGCCCTTTATCCACCACCACAATGTCTGGTTGGTTTGCCATAAATAAATAAAGGCTCAAAGGCGTGACTTTAACTCATACCTCTTGGCAAAATGTCTCCATAAACATGCTTCAAAATAAACCCCTCCGCTATTACAGCAAATTATAAGTAAAACTGAACATTTTCAGTCCAGTTCAAAAGTGTAGTGGAGTAGAAAGTACAGATACTTCAAATGTAATGGTATAAAAGTAAAAAATGTACACTTTAAAAAGTATATTTAATAAAGTACAGTTACCAAAACGATTTACAGTTCTTTAACTTTTGCACTTTTTACACTTTCCTCCATCAACCATCCCTAAACAAAGAATAAACCAAACCAAAACTTAAACAATGCACTGGAGCAACATGACTCAAATTCCCTCCACTCTGGACCAGTCTGAACTGCTCCACTCCTCAGTGCACCAGCAGAATACTAAAAATGATACAACATTTTAAGCTGCAAAAATATACAAGCCAAATAGTAGTGCATAAGAAAAGAGGATAAAAATGTGATGGGATGCATGGGTTATTTAGAATTGATGGGCGATACCAGTGTTTTCAGTTTAAATACGTTGCCAAGGAATACAATATATTGATCCAATACCAATTAGTCTTTAGTAAGAATGTATTTTGTGTAGATAACTTAAAATAAACATTACATTTTATTAGAAAAATCAAAATACATTTCTATGAGAATCAAGAATCTATCCACGAGTAATGTTTAGAAAAAAAAACAACATGCAAAAATCACTAACACATGGAGAACATCCACAGCCTGTGAAACCCTCCTCTAATCCAATAAAGGGGGATATTCCCATTTAATATCAACATTCATTTACAATTGCTTAGTGTAAAATCCAATCAGATCCTGGTGCAGAGGGAGACCCAGGCCTAATATTGTGACAAAGTGATCTACACAGCACCAGACAGTAATGATGCCAAAGGGACCGGTGCAGGTTTGAGGGCGCAGGCCTGCTGTGTTCGTACTGTGTGTTGTGTTCATGCCAAACGCTCTCTGGATAAGTGCACTGAGCGGCAGGGGACAGGCCACATCTCCATAAAATGTAATCTATTAAGCCTTATCCCGACACCATCGCTACATCCAAATTCATCTCAGAGTGTCAGCGGCCGGGCGATTCCCAAAGACGGTGCGTCCTAATGGGATGTGACAGGACATGTCCCGAAGAACGAGCAAATAAGAGAGCTCCATGTCACACACCAATGTCATTTTCATATTGTCTGTAAAGGGCCAGTGCAGCGGGAGCAGGAGCTAAACAACGAGGTCACACTCAAACAGCGGCACCAGTCAAAGATGGCTGCTGTTTCTGATGACATGGAAGTAGGTTGGTTGGTTTACATAATTATATAATACTTTAAATAATATTAGCAAGACATTTATCCTCCAGCTGGAAGCCTGTCTCCAGTGTTCCACAGTTTGAGAATCACTGAAGTATACGCTGCAGTATTACAGATTTTAATTATTGATTGTTGGGCAAAAATTACAAGTTGAAACTTTTCTACACTTCACGCGTTTTGAGTCTTGCTTGCATTAGTATGCATTTATTTGAGATCAAAACAAGTGTTTGTAGCTGTGGGCTTTCCTGAGGCATATGCTAGCAAAGATGTGGGAAGACATCTATAAAGGAAGTAGAAAGTCTGTATAGTTTTATCTCATCAGTTTTCAAATACAAATGGTTCAAACTTTACACAGTGACATACAAGTAAATGTTAGTCATAGATTAAACAAGATCAACTCCAGCCTCAAACAAGATGCACAAGTAACTTTTCAGTAGTGTTTGTGGAGGTCTGTGGGTCTGAGAGGCGATAACGCTCACAGTAAGAATGCAGGCACATAAACAGCCATAATGAACAAAATGCTAGATATGTACATCCAGAACACTGCTGCTCGGGTCCTACTGGAACCAGGAAGTACTCACACATTAGTCTGTGTCAGGTCTCTGCACTTGCTTCAGGCTCAGAGAATAGACTTTAAAGCAGCTCTGCTCGTGTTCAAGTCTCTCCAAAGCACCAAAGTACATCTCTGACATGTTAGTGCCATATGAACCATCTCACACTCTGAGGACCTCAGGGACCGGCCTCCTGCTGGTGCCAGAGTCAGGACTAAACATGGACCGGCCTCCTGCTGGTGCCAGAGTCAGGACTAAACATGAACTGGCCTCCTGCTGGTGCCAGAGTCAGGACTAAACATGGACCGGCCTCCTGCTGGTGCCAGAGTCAGGACTAAACTTGGACCGGCCTCCTGCTGGTGCCAGAGTCAGGTCTAAACATGGACCGGCCTCCTGCTGGTGCCAGAGTCAGGACTAAACGTGGACCGGCCTCCTGCTGGTGCCAGAGTCAGGTCTAAACATGGACCGGCCTCCTGCTGGTGCCAGAGTCAGGACTAAACATGGACCGGCCTCCTGCTGGTGCCCAGAGTCAGGACTAATCATGGACCAGCCTCCTGCTGGTGCCAGAGTCAGGACTAAACATGGACCGGCCTCCTGCTGGTGTCAGAGTCAGGACTAAACATGGACCGGCCTCCTGCTGGTGCCAAAGTCAGGACTAAACACAGACAGGCCTCCTGCTGGTGCCAGAGTTAGGACTAAACACGGACCGGCCTCCTGCTGGTGCCAGAGTCAGGACTAAACATGGACCGGCCTCCTGCTGGTGCCAGAGTCAGGACTAAACATGGACCGGCCTCCTGCTGGTGCCAGAGTCAGGACTAAACATGGACCGGCCTCCTGCTGTTGCCAAAGTCAGGACAAAACACAGACAGGCCTCCTGCTGGTGCCAGAGTCAGGACTAAACATGGGGAATCAGCGTTTCAGCTGTATGCAGCTAAAAACTAGAACTTCCTGAAGATGTGAGACAGGCCTCTGCTCTGAGGCTCTCAGACTCAGACTCTGTTTCACTGTACATACGACTGAACGGAGTTTACCGGCACGTTTCTCTTTTAAAGTATTTTTTATAATGGTTATTTGTGTCTTTATCTGTATGTGATTTTAATGCATTTATTCTGTTATGTAAAGCTCTTTGAACTACTTTGTGTGTGACCTGCGCTCTACAAATAAACTTGCCTTGCCCTTTAATGTCATACTGTGGAATTCAGAAATCAAGGCGTGCAGATGATGGACAATTTCGAACACACAGTCAAAGCAAAATAATGGGTTCTAACTTCTTGTTGAGCAACATTTTAAGGACATTTCACCATTAAAAGGTGTGATATTTTGCTTAGAATTGTTAATTGCTATTCACTTTGAAAACCACGGCTAGTAGAAGTAGAACTTCTCTTAGATAAACATAAGAGAGTCTTGACCATCATTCACAAACTCTGACGTATCGCTCAGCTTTGAAGTGTCTCTTGTGAACCACAAAAGCTGAAATATTTTCGGCATCCATCTTTGCTTATTTAGCTTTCTCAAACCATCAAAAGCATCACGCCACTGCGGAGGTGGGGTTTTTTATAGTGTTGATTCCAAACCCATTGATGAGTGTAGTTTTCTTTTATATGCCAAGATAAATCAACACGACTGACTAGAGTAGAGGCTTGTCTAAATGCATCGCTGCCTGTGCTTGTTTCAGACGCCACTTTAAATCTGTATTATGGAGTATTTGGTTCATGTCGTGTGATGGCATCCCACTGCGCCCTCGTAAATATTCTCCAAATCATGTCCCGTTATTTTATGTAAACAAAATCAAGCATCAAAAACATTTAAAAAGAACACTTCTGCAGTTCAAATGGACATTATTGACTATTGTTATATTTCAGATGCTCACGTGACACAGTTGGACGTCCAGGTTGTTGATTCAAATTCTGTTCCCATCCTTGCAATGTGTCCTTGGGCAAATCACTTCTATAAATAACAGCTGTAAATGAATGGGTTTTAATATCTAAAGCACATTAGGTTTCCATGAAGGAAAAAGGCCCGAAGTTTCGCTCAATACATACACAAGATAATGACAAAAAAAGACATGTTGTAGAGCTGCACAATAACAAAAATAATGTTTCTAATTGCGATTTTTCTGACCAGTTTTGCGATTGTGGTTAGATTTGCATTTAAGTTTTAACAATAGGGCTGTTCAAAGTTCACATTTTAAACACAACCAGGAGAATTGGCAAAAAGATGAATTACAAACAAATAATAATGAATTATCATGTGTCTCAGAACGTTATTTTTTTTCAATTGTAGTCATGTTTTTGTCGCTTTAAGTTGTGTTTCTGTCGTGTGTTGTTACTTGTAGACATGCTTTTGCTGCTTTAAGTTGTGTTTTTGTCACTATAAGATGCACTTTTGTCACTTTTAGATTCATATTAAAAGCTTTTAGTTGCATTTTAGTTACTTTTAGTCACATTTTTTACGCTTGTTTCAACAAATCTAAACTACGGGGTTAGCAGTTTTTATGCAGAATAAAACAAAGAATAAAACAGGATATTTTTACTGTTTGAGGAGGAAAGTATTGCACTTTCGCAAATGCTACAACTTGTAGCATTTGTGATTTGCTAATTACGTCCATTCAAATTGCAATTTTGATTAATTGTGCAGCCCTACAAGTGTGAGTTATCTCCGTATATCAGTAACTTTATTGGTCTATTGATTTACAATGACAACATGCACATATATGAACTATTTATTATTTTACTGTATTGAAAAAGTATCATTACCTCCACTGACTAATCATCCCCCCATTCTCAACCATAATACACAAGGAACAGAGGGTTAAGTATCAGCCTCTAAGAAAAAGCAGCAGTGGGGTTTAAACTGACTATCTTTGGGTCAAATGTGTGATATGTTAGTTGCTTTTGTTTTACATTTGTGAATATTGCATAACTTGCTTAATGTTTGCATCTTCCAACATTTGCTCTTTTTTTCTGTGCACACAACACAACATTAGGACAAAACCCGGCTCTAAACCTGAACTAGACCAGGACTAAACCAGGACTAGGACACAACCAAACCAAATCTACATCGTTTTACAAGAATAAACCAGGATCAAACCAGGATTACAAGTGTGAACGCAGTTTAAAACTGTGCTACTCACAATGTTAAATTCAAATAGAATGAAATGAAATGTTCACTCTTTTTAAAATATATTATGTCACTTTTTCCATGGAATAATTTAAAGTTGATCCAAAGAAAAAGAAATACATTTTAATCTAATCTATTTAAATATGTATGTGTATTTAACATAACATATTTACATGGCAAATTTAAACTGGGTCAACATTGTTTTTTGTCCCAAAGTTTTACATTTAAAAAACATAAAACACAAAACAGGACTAGAGAGCGGAAAACAGATCAAAAATTAAAATGGGGGGGGGGGAAATGCAACAAAAGATGCTGCACAACCAAATTTACAAATATGTCCCATTTAGTCCAAAGTCAATGTGATTTCAAAGAAAATAAAGCTTTTTGACAGATCGATAACAACACTTTTATTAACCTTAATAAAGCACACTTAAAGACTTCATTCATATTGACCGAACAGAACGACCCAGACTACTTAATTAATCCCCTAAAACCTTAGTTATTAACCCTGAATCCTTCTTAATAAACTATTTGTTCAATATGAGTTAAGTCTTTGTTCGTGCTTTATTAAGGGCAATTATTAGCCATCAAAGTCGTACCAATAAATCTTAAGAGAACAATAAATCTCCTTCCGGCCGTCTCCTTGACCAGTCCTCGGCCTGTTTACAATAATCAGCCCATCACAGCGACGTCCTCTCTCTCCAAGTGGAACACAGAGGTTTTATCTGAAAACACAGCAGTTCGTCCCTCACCTCTCGCCTCGTATCGCCCTCGCTCAGCGCCTCCTCTCCGTCAACCTGCCAGCAGCCGCCATCTTTGAACAACACTCCAATCACGGCGGAGAGAGCCCGGCCTCGGACGCCCCTCCCGGTCTGTCCGCTGGGACTCGCCACGCTTCTCAATCTGGAGTGAGCGGGCTGCGTAACGGTGGAGCTCGAGGTTCTCCGTGTGTTGGGTAAATTATGTGTGAATCTGGTGTGAGATTTTCTATTAAAGAAGCACCAGTGTAGGGCATTATCATGATTTTCTTGGGGCCAGATCATGATTTAGATTGTATCACGATTCCTGTTCACTTTGTATTTTTCTATTGCCTTTAATAGAGCTGCACGATTTAGGAAAAAAATCGAATTGTGATTGTGCTGACCAGTGCGATTGCAATTAGATTTGTGATTTATGTTTTAATAATAGGATTCTGTTCAAATTCACATTTTAAACACAATTGTCACTTTTAGTCACATCTTTGTCGTTTTTTAGTCACGCTTTTATCATTTTTAGTCACATTTTTGTCACTTCTAGTCACTTTTTTGTCACTTTTAGTCACATTTTGGTACATTGAGTCGCGTTAGTTGTTTGTAGGCACATTTTTGTCGCATTTAAACGCATTTTTAATTGCCTTTTGTCATGCTTTTGTTGCAGTTTTTTATTAAAATCAAAGAGAGACATTTTGTTGTTTGTGGACGAAATGAGCCTGTGTGATTTTCTAATTGCGTCCGTTAACATTGCGATTTTGTGTGGATTTGGTTGAATTGTGCAGCCCTGCTCTATAAGAGGTAAATAAAGTCATCTGCTCAGAGGCTTCAGAGGCTAAACAACAGGAGAAAAAGTGTGTTTGAACAGTCAGCTGCATTAAAGACACAAACAGTCAATCATGATACAACAATGTCACAAAAATAGCAGATTGTCACAGGGACCAGCTCACGATTCCATTTTAGACCAGGTTTGTCCCGTTCATGACGTGTTAAAATTAGTGATTGTGACTCAGTCGAAAAGATAAGGGTAAACCTGAAGGTCGCTCATTATGTCCTTGGGCAAGAATGGATCTGTGGAGGTCAATGTGGGCGACGACAGATGCAAATCAGGTCATGTTCACACTGCAGGGTAAGATTTGTCAAGTTCCTGGTAAAATGGACTATCGAATCAAGCACAAAGACTTGATTTTCACACTGGCATTGCTCAGGAGCTCTTAATGCCTCACTCAGCCGTTCCTCTTTTTCCTGTTCCTAATTGTGATGTTTGTCGCAGCAATGTCGCCCGTCGCTGACATAAATGGATGAACGCAGCCTGAGCGTTCAGACTGATGTCGCACTGTAGAAGTACGGATACATGTCCGATTTATGACTGCATGAAAGGAATCAGAAATAGACTGTTCACGCTATCATGACAAAATGAGATACAGATCACAAATGGGCTCAAAAACTGGAGTTCACATTTTTCAGGGTTTCAGATGATATCACATTCTAACATTCTATGGGCCAATAATATGTAATACAAATGTGGGGTAGATAAACTGAATATTGTTGTATTATTGTTATTTTTGTTGTAATACGGCAAATTCTTGGGTCTTGTCACTAATAGAAATTATCAGATTGAAATTTTGTGAATTTACATTTTGAAAATATCATGCCTACCCTCGTTCCTACCCTCACCTATGGTCATGAGCTCTGGGTAATGACCGAAAGGACAAGATCGCGGATACAAGCGTCGAAATGAGCTTCCTCCGCCGGGTGGCTGGGCGCTCCCTTAGAGATAGAGAGGAGCTCAGTCACACGGGAGGAGCTCGGAGTAGAGCCGCTGCTCCTCCACGTCGAGAGGAGCCAGCTGAGGTGGCTCGGGCATCTGTTCAGGAGCCTCCTGGACGCCTCCCTCGGGAGGTGTTCTGGGCATGTCCCACCGGGAGGCGGCCCCGGGGTAGACCCAGGACACACTGGAGGGACTATGTCTCTCGGCTGGCCTGGGACCGCCTCGGGATCCCCCCGGAGGAGCTGGAGGAAGTGTCTGGGGTGAAGGAAGTCTGGGAGTCCCTGCTCAGGCTGCTGCCCCCGCGACCCGGCCCCGGATAAGCGGAAGAATATGGATGGATGGATGGAAAATATCATGCCAAACTTCAGTGTAATCAATGTGAAAAACTAGTTCTTGCCCCCATCTGTTCTTGTGACAGTGCGTTCACTTTATGCTGGAAGCTGCAGTGAGGGTCGCCATCTTTTTTCTGTTGTATGACTTATTAATTGGGCAGGCGAGCTCAACAAAAAAGAAGTTCTACAGGTACTACAAATCTGTTTTCAGGTCGTCCAGGAAATCGGTTTATTTCTGACTTGTTGTCGCACGTGTACATTAAACATTTGACATAAACCCAGCGAGACTTTTCTGTCATTCGCCACATGCTTGAGCGCAGGCGCTGATACAACAAAAGTGCGGATCTGTAGCAAAAAGAAGCAAAAGTGAATATAATTTCCCTTAATTCATAGCTACACTTTGGCGTGTCTCATAAAAACAGCATTTGTCCACCCCCCGATAGACCACAGTTCAATCTCAACTCCAACCAAAGCATGCTGTTACCGAGTTCTTCAGCAAAACATTTCATGCTTAAGTATAAATGTGGCGCGTTAGTACGTGGCTCGTGAGGTCAAAATCATTTCAATTTCTCAGTTTACCTCCAAGGGACATTTTGCATTTGGGGACTGATTGGCAGCTTTGGTTTAGTTTAGTCCCGTTTATGTCTTACTTATATCTGCTTTACTTACGTTTTTAAGTGTTTTTTACCTTACATCAGGTGATATTCGTTTCACATCTCACAATAATTACTGTATTGTTCAATAAATAATAGAAGGGACAATATTTTTTTAGTACTAATGTCTTTTTTTTTTTTTTTTGAATGATAAGATTTGAGCTCTAGAGCAGTGGTTCCCAACCTTTTTCTCCGAACAACCCCTATTTTACCCAAGAATATGCTGACGACTCAACCTGGGAAGTAATTGTCTTATAAGGAAAAATATCATTCTTTTTTGGATAATAAAGATGTTAGAGAACAGTAATGCGTATGAAATATAAAAGCAATTAACATGCTGTACCTTCATTACAAATGGAATGAAAAAAAAATGAAAAAAAGTTGGGAATGAATGACGTAGAGCAGAGGGGGGCAAACTAAGGCCCGGGGGCCACATGCGGCCCTTTTGGCATTTTGATCCGGCCCACAAAGCATTCAATAAAAAATTGTATGAGTTAGGTGTGGTGCATTTGTCATTTTATAGTTTCCTGAGCAGCTGCTTGTTCATTAAAAATCAGTTTTGAGAACAGCCACCACTAGAATAACACCAAACTTTGATGCATTGGATAAAAGGAGTGATCAACCGCACTGTTCCCACTAAATAAAGGTAAGGATTTTTGCTATTCTGTAGTATTTTTTTGTGTATTTTAGGCATTAAGTCTATGTGTAGTAGTATGTGTGTAAAATGGTCCGGCCCCCAGGCAAGTGTAAAAATCCAATGTGGCCCTTGCGTCAAAATAATTGCCCACCCCTGACGTAGAGTGTCAAATAAACGTATTTTGATTAATTATAATGTAATACTTAGGCTTTCATTAGGTGATTCATGTATTGCAGAAAATTAATGTTTAGTTTCCTGCTTCAGAGTTATTGTGACATTGGCAAAATGGTTTCAATATGATCGTTTATTGTGATAATAGTGTATTGTGTAGTAATATATCACACTTATTACACAGGCCTAGTATTAGTGAAGTCAAACATTTTCAAAGATGGCTCCTGGTACGAAAAGCTTGAGAATCACAGTTAATATCCAGATCCCACAATGAAGCCGTGGTGCCAGAGGCAGAGCGCTCTAATGATCGGCTGCGTGCACTGAAGCTGTGCCAGGGACAACACTGAGGAAAAACACAGAAAAAACAACAAACAGAGGGACAGAAGGACAAAGAATCACATTTTTCATTTGGGTATAAAGAGCGGAGAGCTATCTATCTGTCCAACTGTCAGCTGCAGTAATCGTCCCATTTAAATTCAGGTGCAGCAGATCTTTATGAGCTGAGCTTGTCCTTCAAGAAACCTCCAACTTGTGAAAAATGTGTTTTATGCACTGACGGTAGAAATCTAGGTTGGAGTGAACTCAATAGCATCATGGGATACAGTAGGGTTTATATTTTAAGACATATGGCTGAGGTGGTGCAATGGGTTGGTCACTGGTTCATATCTGAACTGTGTCCTGGAGCAAGACGCTTCATCCACGTTGCCCGACACAACACCAATAATGTGTCTGCTCGCACTGAGAGGGGCATCTGCAAAAGTCCACCTAAAACAATGCAGCTGGTTTGCCTTCACGACATTGGCAGGGTTTGAAGTGCAAACTCTTTAGTTAGCAATTGTATGCTTTAAGGTGGTGTACCTTTTTTTTTTTTTTTTTTTTTGCATGCAATAAAAGTAAAATCTGTGTTGCTCCAGAACAGATACATTATAAAAGCATCTATTCAGGTAAAAATAAGACCACAGCGCTTTCTCTGCATCTATTTTTTATTGGTTTTGGGGCGGCAAGCAGGAAGTGTGCCGCTAATTAATGTTTGTTAGCTTTACTGTGACGGCTTAAACTTAACTTGTTGCAGTGAATATTTAGGACACTGGGACTTGCAAACATGTGACTGCTGTAAAGACTGTAAAGGAAAACTATTATGCATTTTACATATTGTTATTAGCCTTTAAACATGCGCCTGAGTATCTTAAATTTGCCATCTCATGTTTTGAAACAAAAAAAAAGTTTTTGTTAAAAGAACAAGTCTCTCTGCTGTCTGCAATGACACTGACAGAGTTTTTGCTGCCAGTAGATGGCGCCTAGCGCTCACACACTGGTTATGTTATCACCTAAGAGACTGTGTGACATGCTATGATCAGGCTAGCAGTGCAGTGAATGTATTTAGACAGCAGAAATGCTCAGAGTGAGTCTGATGGTGATTTAAGGATTTAAAACAGCACAAGATTCTCGGATTAGTGACGTCGAAAATTGGAGAACGTCGAGCAGGGAGTGTTTTTGGCGGTCAGAGGATTTTCAACCCAACATTGCTCAAAAAATGCAGCTGAATGCAACTCAAGGTATGTTTTTGATGACAAAACCTTGTTAGAACATGGTTAAAAGCTCAAAAAAGTCACTTTAGCAGAATATGTCCTTTAACATGAACTATTCTGTTTTTCCTGTTTTAAAACAGTAAAAATCAGGCAGTGCCTTTGTTCAACCCAAAACCAAATGGCGTAAAATAATTTTGGTTCTCAATTATTCAAATGAACTGAAAACAATTGTCAAGTAATTTTAGTTTCAAAACAATCATGTTCATCCCAATCATAATTCTAAAACTTCATTGGCAAAAATACAGATATTTTTCAGAAATCGAAATGTTAAAAATTTGAGCTGAAAATATTCAGATTCAGAAAACTATATTGATCCCATCATTCCTCAGAGCAGTTCACACACATTCACACGAACACATACAGTGTCAGTCCATTTCAGTTTAAAAAGAACTAGACAACAGCACATCACAAAATGACACTGAAAACACTCTCATCCAAATTCAGCAGTTTAACAGCACAAGACACAAAGGAAGTATGTACGCCCTCCTTTTGTACTACAAAGTTTCTTCTCTTTGTAATTGGACAAATTTACGAACAGTGTCTAAGCTCAATCCTGTTCCATTTGTTCTGAAATTCATCTTTTTCATAAACCACTGAATATAATATGATCCAAACACTGCAAGATTATCTCCAAATGCAAATGCACATAATTGCAACTTGCATGCATAAATAAATGTGTAAATCCTGAATTCCAACACCCTCTTTTCAAATAAGCAGGTTTTGTTCGTGAAATAATAAATTCAGAATGTATTGGAAAGGCAACTAGCTTCATACTGTTATTGAAATGTAGTTTATCTTTCGAGTTGTAGATAGTAACAGCAATTAATTCTGTGTTGATAAGTGTTGTAGACCAATCAGTGCGCCCTTGATAATAAAAGCCTTGAGGCCTCCCTTTCTCTGATAATTCCTATCACAAAGCACAATATGTAATTAAATATGTTCTTTGATTAAATAAACATATTGTGTACTTCAGCACCAGCTTGTTTTCAACACTGAAAAAGTCACATTTCTGTCATAGATTGTATTTTAGGACTAAACTGGAGGTGTGATGGGTTTAGACTCTTTGTTTTGAATCAGACTTAGTGATGTTTAGATGAGAGGCCAGTGTTGAGCTGCTCCTCCCCAGGTCTACAAAAACTCACAATGAACAGAAAAGAGGTTGTAAATACATCTAAGTCGCGTGTAAATACTGACCATAACTAATTACTGAGCAGTATTACGTCTAAAGACTGTGTGTGGAAGAGGACGGGTGAACAAAGATGAAAGAAGAGCAAAAAAGCTAACAAATTTGTAACTAATTTAAGGTGAAATGCTCCAAGTGAATAGGTGAAAAAAAAAAAAAAATTTAGGGATATCAATTTGAAACTTCTTGTGCATTTTACTATTGGATCCTCACGCTGCCTTTGGGTCATTTTGACCCTGTGTAGACTTTTTAGTTTTTATTTCACCAATATGAAACTTTCATGGGTCCCAAACAAAAGCCTTGAGGCTCATACAATTTTTGAATTACAAAACTTTTACCATTTTTTTTCTGATATGAAAAAAAGAATATTGCTCATTGACCAAAGGTGCATAGCTAAAATGAAGAGAGATTAAAAAAAAAAGAATTACAAGTTTTCCATCATGACGTTTTCATATTAAAAAATAAGGCATTTTATGTGTACAAATGGCCAAAATTGCACATAATTGGGACATCTAAATCCAAAACATGGCAAGATACATATTAGATACAAGAAAATGTACAGAGGGGATTACTGTTTTCTTACTTAGTTTAGATAATTTTTGGAGTCAAAAGTTAAATAAATCAGGCTTAACCCTTTGTTGATTCAGGTTGCTGTAAGAATTACTTTAAGACTGATCTTTATGTCTCTGTGGAAGAAAATATTTCAAGGGTTAGGAATACAATGTCCCAGAGAAATATATGAATGCAAGTGGATTAAAAGAAATAATAAAATATCTCAAGGCATGGTTTGGGCAATGTAAATGTGTCCAGGTGAAAGCTTATATGTTGAGACAGCAAAAAGTTTTAAAATTGAGTTTTCTGTAATGTATCAAATTAAAACACACATATGATGTACCATCATCAAAAATGTATGTGGAGTTAAGTTTATTTAGCTTCATTAATCCCGTTCACAACACACACAACACTTTCAAATGTCCCAGTTTTGTGACGTCATAAGTAACACGGTAATTCCCTCTGCTGCCAATAGATGGCGTACTAACACAAATTTTGATAAGGAAACACCTGAATTATTGAAAGTCACGCATACTTTTCTATGTATACATTCTTTTAAGTTCTAAAACATGAGACTCCAAAGCAAAAGGTACTTCTTTAACGCCAATACCGACACAAATAAATCACACCATGCATTCTTTACATCACAAAACATCTGTATAAATTCACCAAACGGAAACGAAACGCACTTAATGATGATAAACAGCTGGATGAGCCAATCCAAAACAACCACATCTTTGAAGATCGCTGGACTGTCCGTCACTAATTGAAGCCCTCAATCATGATTAGTACGCAAGATCTGTCTTTTTTTTAAAAACCGATATCGCCTCAAACTTTAGAGCAGATGCAGCCTATTTGCAGTGCAGTCGCCATCCCTCCTCCCGCTCTCCCTCGCGCTCTCTTTCTCAGTCTGAGTGAGGCCAAGCTTTTAGTTCCCTTATCATAGCCTCATGAATTATGAAGGTGCTCTGTCCAGCGGCCCGGCCAGGACTGCGCGGCTCCCTTTTCCTTCTCCATCTGACCGATTCGCGCACAACAGACTGACTACAGCTCACAGCCTCCGACACCTTGTACCGCAGACCCCAACCATGAATTATTGAACATATTGTGACCACGTTCCTCTACCTCTTCTCTCCAAAAAAAGTGAATCTCTGACGCACAGGCACCACCAAGCACCGCCAGCCGCCGCGCCGAAACCTCAAACGAAATGGATCACAAGCGCTGCCACACCAAAGACCCTGTCAAAGGAAAGGTAAGGCGGCGCACTCACTCCAGGGCAAACTTTGACCCAATAAATCCAGAAGAGAATGGAATATATTGAGTTATATATACCTTTCCAATTTTGAGGTGACGCTTTTGCAAATTCAGATGCATTGAATATTGATGAGGTATTGAATAATAAAATGCTTCATAAAATATAGGAATGAATGCCTGCACTGTTGCATTAAGACGGTGGATAACAAGCAATGTGCAAATGTATTCAAATAATGTATAAGTTCATGTATAGTATTACTCTAGAGACTCAACTGTTCGTTTTATAATGAACTTAATTGTTATTTATGTGGCTGTCTTTCTAAGCATGAACTTCGATCTACACAAATGTTGCACAAACGCTCTCATTAATAAAAAAATCTGAAAGTATTTAGGTCAATTGACTTCATGAGCTTCTAGACAATGTACTGCACTGGCAAAAGAGAAATAATACTGTAATGAGTTGTGCCTCATAGCAGTGTTTCCCAACCAGTGATCCGGTTCCTGGATTCAAAGATTATTGGAATGGTTTTAGATTTTAAAAGGAGAGATTCAATATTCTAATAAACCTATAGTAAATGGTACATCCTTTGGTGGTGTATGGTTAATGTTTTGGATGATAAGATGTCATTAAGTACTTACAGATCTGTCTTTCCTCAAACGTCTGACTAAAATGAGCCCCAATTCAAACTGAAGCTGTTTCTGAACATTTTGGAGCACAAACAAATGACTGGACTGTTTGTGAAGCTGACACTCTGTAGTTTTGGCCTCTGGTGTCTGATTTACTCTGATTACACTTGGAAACAAGCTCTGCTCAGAGGAAAATCAGATTTTAAAGTCTGCCTATATTTTCTTTGTGAAATATATGAAGAAGTGAAGCTGGTGTCTGTAGATTTTGCCTGATTGACACTAGTTTGGGATTTTGACAATTGACAAAGCTGAAGCTGATTTAATTTAGTGAATTTAATAAAGTAAAAATGTCCAGGTGGAATCCATATAAAAGTCCAATCTTTTTTGTGTGTAATTTTTAAATGTGTGCTTTTGGTGTAAAAAACGGACTCTAATTCATCCCAGAATGTTTGATTTGACTGTAAATAAGTAGACTGCAGCTTTCTTTTCATATTTAACATGTCCAGCAGCTTGATAGTCATCTTTTCAGATGTGGATAAAAAGGAATACATAAAAAAAAATAATAACAATAATAATATTTTTTTGTGTTGTTTTTGGCCTTTAAACCTGCTCTTGGGTGTCTTTAGTTTGACATGTCATGTTTTAGAACTAAAAATAAATTGCTTTTACACAGAAAAACATCATTTTATCACTGCATTGGAAGATGCCATTTTGACTTAGCTGTGGCTCCATCTACTGGCTGTAGAGACAATTACACACATGTAAATATATACCCACAATGCATTGCAGTAAAGAGTAGATCGGATGAAGTTGTAGTTATCGTGATTAGACGGAAGAAATGCTCAGAGCGAGTCTGGCCATGATTTGAGGACTTAAAAGAGCAAAAGATTCTGGGATAAATGACATCAGCATCATCTGCATCACATCGAAGGATCAGAACACAGTCTTGGAAAGAGAGAGGATTTACAAACCAGCATCATCAAACAAACATGAATCAAACTAAATGCTACTCCAGTTATGTTTTTGATGACGTAACAATGTTAGAACATGGCTAAAAGCTCAACAAAGTCAATGTTGGATAATATTTGTAATAACTGACAATAATTGACAATTTACAGTATTATTAAACGGATGAATTGTCCCCGGAGTTCGGCAGTACTTTGAGAGAGAGAAAAGGCTTAGTGAGTATTTGGGACAGCAATAAAAAAATGCTGGGAACCAATGGTCTAGAGACATGTTGAGGTGACCTTTGAGAGAAATACACAGAGGTGAAAGGATTAAAACTGTGTGAAAGCTCAACATGGAACAGGCTGTATAAGGTGTACTCTGATACTGCTTATATTTCAGGTCATCGCTGGTACTGGATTGGTCCTTGTGGTCAGAATGTAAGCCGATTCAATGTATAATTTTCCAATTTTCAACCATGAGTGGAGAATACGGTTCCATTTTAAGTCTTTCTTACTCTAATGTTACACCATGACAGAGATAAAACGAGCCTAGAGAGTCACAAGCAGTTGTTTCTCACTAAAATCTTCCAAATATTGACACGTTGGGGCCAAATCTGGTTGTTACTTAAAGGTTCTCAACAATTAAACATTAAAATGCAGTGAAATCATAGCATGTCTCCTTGTTTTATAAAAAGGTGGTTTTACAAGACACAACGTAAAGGGAGCTTTCCTGAACCACAAAAAACACACTTCGGGCCTTAATAATCAGTAGGAAAAAGTAGTGTCAGCTCATAATACATAATCTGCAATGGCCGGATCAGAATGTAATATGCCCTTTGTAAACGAATAATAATAGAGGAAATTTGATACACACAACAAACACACAAACACACACACACACACACACACACATTCAGATCCATTCATCCACTGCGTTCTATTATAAAGAGTCCAGTTATTACATGAGGCCGTGGTTTGGTCTCGGCGGATTCCTCTCAGATTCACAAAGAGGAGCCGGCCACTTGTGCTCACATCTTAATTCAAGGTCTAAACAAGATCCTAGAGACGCATTTGCTTTGGGACAGTGATTTGTATCCCCATCAGCGCAGCGTCATTTACATGCTTTGGCAATCGCTATCATTTTCATTACTCCGCCGCTCCGTCGCTAATGCTTAATCCTCTGTCTCGACTTGTGGCTCATTGCACATTCACAGCCTGTTTTCGCCTCCGTGCTTATGATACCTGCATTAAAACGACCTGCGTGTTGACTCTGGCTCTGCTAATACCTATGGCTGCTGTAGACGGAGACTGCAGTAATTACATCAGGCCGAAAGCTTTGAGATACAGCGCAGGCAGACAGGCTCGTGACGGGGGAGTGTGGGGAGACTGGAGGGAGACTGGGACGAGGCTGAACACAGTGCGGAGCTTAGAGTGTGTTAGCGTTTCGGTACTTTTATGAAAATGATGAAATATACCATAGACTTTTGCCCCGAGCTATGCAGACGTCCACTGGTGCTGTTGTAATGGAGTCAGAGATGTACAGCGGGTATATAAACGCCGAAGTCATTTAAATGCAACGGGAACATTCAGTCAGAAGTGAAAAAAGGGGAGATGAACGAAAAAGAAACAAGTCAAAGGAGTGTTACTGCAATAAGAGTGGAATAAGTTTAGAAGTGGTTTGGCAAAACGACATAAAAGTGCATCACCATTTGTTTTCCACATATTGATCGAACTAAATGTCGTATTTCGTTTGATTTTGTCTCATTAGAAAGTCACAGTCTTGAGGTTTTGCAGCTTCTTCACAAAAAAAGAAAGATAAACAACCACGATTGTCAAATTTAAAGCGCCTCTGACAGGTTCAACGACTCATTTGACAAAAATGCAGTTAAGATAAATATATGTAAGATTTTGTTTAAATACTTCACAAATTTTATCACGGTTTAGCAATTTTTTAGTTCTTTTGTTTCACTTCCTGGTTGTAAATGATGACGTCACTAGGAAATTACCATAGCAACCATCCAGTACACGGGGCCAAAACTCACTCAATGTCACAGATTTTTTTTAATTTTACAAATAAAAAAATTGTAGTTTCTTTTGTGTAAATTATGCATAAACGTTGTCTCCCCAGTGTGATGTCATCAGTCTGTTTACTTCCTGTAAATTTCAACATATTTTTCAACTTTTCTCCACAAATGGCTGCTTGATTGGAGTAAAACTAAAATGTATTTGCACAACTGGTATTAATACACAAACTAAAGTCTAAATTAGAAAATCATGAAAACCTGTCATACGCACTTTAAAGAATCTAACAGTATGGATAGAAGTATGGACAGAAATTTGGGAGTGTTTTAGAAGGTGGTGTGGCGCAGAATATTTTCAACCAAAAAGTGTGCCGTGACTCAAAAAAAGGCTGAAAAACACTGTCTTGAATGACAGATTATGCATTCATTCTAAAATATATGTACTTGAGCATATTTTAAAGAGAAGTCAGACATGTATTCTCTATCATTTGTGATGACTTGAGATGATTTTGCCGGCCTTTGCCTTCGTATAAACATGCATGTAAATATGTATAAGCCTTGTTTGTTCTAAAGCTCTAGGGACGAACACTGCAAATTAGCCTCGGCTATAAATGTTGCAGTGTGTCTACTGTACATACAAAAAACAGTGTTATTGGCCTTTAAACAAGCTCTTACTTTGGCTTTGGCATCTCATTGTTAGAATAAAATAATGTGCCAACTGAAAGCACACTCATACTCATCTGGATTTGTGTTAGCACTCCGTGTACTGGCATTACAGGAAATTACCGTGGGAAAATAAACAAAAGCTAGCTTGCCCATGACATGATAATGCAGGCACGCTTTTGTAATGAACACGATTTGACGGCAGCAATATTCAAAACAAGTCTGGTGAGGAATTATGGACTTCAAAACAGTGCAAGCAAATGTAGGATATTTGGAATTCGTGTTTTCTGAGGCTCAGAGGGGAGAGGTCTTTTGAAACAAGATTCATACAAAAAGCCTGAATGAAGCTAAACACAATTGCAAGTATGTTTGTTGAGGGAAAAGGATTACATGGTTAATGCATAGCTGTCCTTCAAACTTAAAGTCAATATGACAGGTTCTCAGAATGTTTTAATTATGACTTTGTTTGGTGGGAGGGTATCAATGGCAATTATATATTATAGTTTTACATTTGTGAGGTTGCAGTTTGTGAAGACATTTTGAAAAATAAAAGTTTTAAAATTACAGGAAGTGGTGCTGAGTTCTAAAACGGAATCCCATTGTGATGTCATCAAAAAGCGACATGCCATTGGACAGACAATTTACAAACAACTGACAACATTTTTTGACAGTTTAAACAATCATTCAACAAAATAAAGTTGTTATCAGGTATTATTATTAGTCAAATCATAACTACAATGTAATTTATATAGATTTTGGGCCTTGTTTTCAAAATGGTTGCTAGGTAACAGTTGTAGAATTACCTCTATATCATATTTGGGCTCATGTTCAACCAGGAAGTAACATTATAAACATTACAAAAACTGTCAAACTGGGGAAAAATAGGCAAAATGTTAAAATCATAGCTTAAATATAATCATGTTCACCACGTTTTAGTGAAATGTGTTGTCTAACCTGACATATAGACTTTATCTTTCACATTTATACATTCTCCTATATGGCTTCTTCCTATTTACACAACTCCCAACACATCCGTTCAAACATGCACCATTTTCTCTTAATTAAGATAAAATATAGACATTGATTTCATGCTCTTTAATTGTATTTTTCCTCTTTTTACATCAACATAAAACTGCCTTTTCCTATATCTTTTCAAAAAGAAGTCCATCTTTGATCAGGGACCAGTCTGAGCCAATACAATCGATCCTGGACGTCCACATTTCCGCCTGCTGAATGTTTAATCTGTGCTAATTGCGCATGTCAGAAAAGTATCTTTGATCAGTGTTTGCTCCACAATCACTGGAGTCACTCGATAGTATTGCGTTGCCCAAGTGTAACCTGTTTTTGATGTCATTCGAGAGGTTTAATCAGATTTTCATTTCATGTGAAAATGATGAGAAGAATCTCATGGAAAATAAATAGGACTGAGAATGAGCAGAGTTGAGTGAGATTCAACAAAATGAATACATTCTTTATTAGTTTGGCTTTTATTACTTTCCGTGGACTTTGGGAAACTCTGTAGAGAATATATTAGTAATTCACTGGTGTTTTGAAATAGAGTTTCTGGGAGGAACGGACACTTTTTAATTTTCGGCGCTGACTTAGAAGTTATACGTCTGAAGTGGTTATATGTATGGGTTTGACTTCCTCTTTATAGGTGACATTTTGAGGAATTTTGGCCATTTTGATAAAACCGATGGATATACTGTATGATGAACAACATTTTGATGAAGAGACTATAAAATGTGGAGCCAATTTTCACATACTGACAACATCTGAAACAAAAAAAAAAGAAAATATTTAACAAATTCAAATAATTATTTAAATTTACAGAAGGCAAAGGGTCTCGTCCATGCACCTTCAGCAGACTGTCTGATCCCTCCAGTCCTCAAATTACTCACAATCATCCAGCCCACATACATATTTGTACATTGTTTGACATAAATTGTTTGCCGTCTTTAGCAACTTTAATCATTTTGAATTTGGTTATTTTTTTTGTTTGTTATTGTATTGGATTTGTCCAAGTAATTTCCCTCGTCACTTGTGGATCAATAAGGTTTGTCTGAGAAGTCTCATTTACTTCAGTAGAAGCTGTTGTTTTGTCCTTATGCCTTCTGCTGTTGTTTAGTATAGAAAAGCTTTTTCTTAAATTATCCAATGTAAACAAAATTAAAAAAAAAAGATGGAATAAAGAAACAATATTGAGTAGTAATTTAGTTTTAATAAGCCTATAACTCATTATAGAGACCTTTAAACGACACATTATGCGAAACAGACTTTTTTGACATATGTTGTAACATTGCTCCCTCATCAGAAACACAAACATACTTGGAGTTCATCGTAGAAAGGGTTCAGGGCGTTCGTAGGCAGGCGTTCAGTGACCCCCCCTCGGGCAGGACCCTCACTACTTAGAGTAGCATATAAGCCTGAGTTCCCAGACCAGCTCTCTGATTGACAATGACTGTTGGATAAAAGTCGAAACGTCTCGATCTTCAAACAGCGTCCGGATGACAACCCCTGAAACCCTTTCTACGATGGACCACACCTGGACGAATGAGGGATTACATCGACGAATACTTGGAGTTAAATTTTTCTTCATACAAGTTTGTTTCAATAATTCTGTTTACGACACGGTTGTCTCTGCTCCTTCTCTGAGCCTCACGAAAACACTTCCAAGATGTGTGTCCTCAAATCTGAAGGTCTAACCATAAACCATCACCAAACTCATTACAAGCACTTCTGTCATCAGACCGAGGTCATTACAACAGCACGCTTACATTAACATGTCGGGGGAAAGCAGTGTAGTTCCCCCTGCTGTCATAAGATGGGCTGACAGCAAATTACTGTTAGAAAGTCATTAGTGGTTTAAGTTCCACAACACGTGACGTAAAAGCAAAGCCATTCAAAGCATGTTTAAAGACCTACAACTGTGTAAAAATATACACATATGCACAAAAGCTGCTGAACAATGGCCTTTTACTGCAAGAACATACAAATGCTGCTCTGAATGGGCCCAGACAGCGTGTTATGTCAGGTATGATCACACTGCATTATTCATGTTCATTAAAGACACTAATTGAATGGCTGCCTGTAGAACAATATCCCCTAACAATTCAAATCGCATCGAGTGTTAAGCAACAGGTCATTCTGATTAACTTCTTCCTCGCCGCTAATTAAAAGCAAGAAAGCCAGGCGCCATAATTAGCAAATCACAATAAATACACAGGGGCTTCTCGGGGCGACAGAGGCGGAGCTGAGGACATGAAACAAGAGGGCAGAGAGGTTTGTTTATGGAGCAAACACAGACCAGCTCACAGGTGAAGCAGCCGAGGGACGGGTGATCCAAAACTGTAATTACCACATGATCGTATCAATTCAAGTGAGGCTGGTGGAAACGGGCCATTCATTTAGCAGCGGGTAACAGGCGTGAGTGTTTTGGGGGTCCGGTTTGAATGTGCGATGTTGGGAGCCCCTGTAAGTATCACAGTGTCATGTAAAAGCAGCTTTCTGTAAACAACTGCCTCAGACATGTGTTTCTCTGTCATGGTTCAGCATCAGCGCGAGGGAAGGGATCATGTGTGAGCCCAGAAAAATGTCTCTTCCAGTAGTGCAAGGATGTACAGTGTATGACATCAAACTGCTCCCGTTCGGCTGACAGGGACCTACAGATCTCGCAAAGGTCAGATTTTGAAGGGAGACTCTTGAAATCCTCAAAAGTTAAACCTTTTGGGGCCCACGTTACCGCCTCTGTAGCCACCATCGCGCTGATTGGTCAGAACTGGTCATGTGGGCAGTGCAGGACCCAAAATGTTCATATATTTTTCTTTCTCTCCACTTCCTCGGGGAGTGGAGACTGTTCCAAACACCGTGGCGGCTGCACCAGTGATGACTCCCTGATCTGGATGAACTGATCCTCTTCTGCCTGGGGGGAGCTACTTCTACTCTACTCTAGATTAACTGTTCGTTGTCTGCCTGGGGGATCTCTCTGTGCTGGATGGACTGTCTAGAGGAGCCATCTGTCTAGAGGAATTCTCCCACATTAGATGAGCCACCTTCCTTCCTCTTGGGTGGCTCTGGTCCAAGTGGATGTGTCAGTCCTGGACCATCTGCAGTCAGTCCGTCCGTGGGAGTAGGATCTCTCCTTCACTGTGTTTCTCCCCGAGGTTTATACTTTTTCTCACAGGGTTTTTTGTAGTTTTTCCTCGCCGAGAAGGAGGGACAGGGAATGCTCCGGGACATTTATCCACTTGATAAATTCTATTGATACGAGGTCCTGGTTGTTTCATCGTTATGTTATCTTATTATGCTTTCACATTCTAACAGGTCTTTCTCAAACTCATGGTTCAAAACCACATACTGGCCCTTAAGTTAGGGTTACTGTGTAGTTACTTGTGTAACTAAATAAGACGTTTTAAATGGATAAACTCATAACTCTGAGTCGAAATCAGTGAAACAAACGAACAAAGACTCAAGTCAGCACATTACTAAGGTGATTATTTTTGTCTTCTTTTTAAAAACAACAACTTGAAAACATGGCTGCATATTCTTTTTCCCAGCATACTGTGGGTGGATAGATGGCCTCCCAAAGCTTCTCTGGACTTGAACATGGAAGATGGACTTGATTGACTCAAGAAGAGAGACTCCCCCCACACTGAGGTCATCCAAGTAAGTTTGAGTGAATCATTAAATAATCATCATTAAATATACAAAAAGTTGGTAAGGTTTGAGATATATGCATACACATTTTTTTAAAAACCTGGCAAAAAACTTAAATGACTCTCCTGCCCTTTGCCTTTGCTGCTGTTGGAGAAAACTGATTGGCAAACGTCATGCCAGAGAAATGTCCCACTTGACTGCCCTTAACCACGACTGCGACGTGTGATACGACTGACAATGGAGCTATTAGACAAAAGTTCACCTCTCCACAATAAGGAGGCAATTAAAAAAAGGAGGCAAAACAGACTAACCAGACTTTTCTATGGAAACACACACAAGGACTTTGAATTGGCTTAATCTCTTTTATTAACACAATCCCTTTAATTAGACTGAGGTAAATGGGAGAATAATGTTTTAATCATTCACTGACTCGACTGTCTTAAAAGAGAGAAATATATTAGAAACATCTAATATATTTATACAGCAAGTACAGAAAGCATGTATTTATGCTTGCATTAATAATAAATACAATATTGTGTCTGTTTTATGACATTTTGGCTGAATTAATCACTTAGGACTAGAATGAAAAGGTCAGTAATAATGAAGCCATTCATTCTAATTAAGTTGCTTTATCATGAATCAGTAATAAGTAAATGTATTTCAGTGCAGTTTTTGAGGATCTTTACTTGAGTCATATTTTAGTACTTATTACTTTGACTGCATTACATTTGAAAGATACAGTCTTACTCCATTACATTTCTAAAAGCACTTGTTACTTTTGTGGAGAGTTTTCTGTGTCTTTTGTCTCATTTACAGCTTTCAGAGGCTCACTTTAGAGCGATGTGCAGATGCTTCCAAACACTTCCAAAGAAAGAAGAACGTTGAGAGTGTGATATAATTTGCCAGTTTGCTGTTGTGATTTGCTTTAATCTGTTTCAGAGCTTGTTAGCTTTTATGTGACATATTCTTGCGTGTATTTTTCGAGATGGTAAATATACAAACATTGGCTGGTATGTTCATGTACCCAATGTACCCGTTATATGTCGCTTGTCTTCATCTTTTACAACATTAATACCATTTTCAAAGGCTGTAAAAGGCTGGACTGAACAGGATAAGAACAATTTGCATTTTTCTTGTCTTTCAATGGAGCAACTGAATTTGAATATTTTTGAAGCAGTTATTATTCACAACACTGCAAATTTAACAGGATTTGTGAAAAAAAAAAAAGTAATTTCTACAGCAGGGTTATTCAATTTAAGGCCCAGGGGCCAAATCTGGCCCTCCAAGGGTTATGATCTGGCCCTCAAATCATCTTCAAAATATAGAAAATATTTGATCTCTTGTTATTGGTTTAGTCCTGGTTCAGTCCTGGATTAGACCTTGTTTGGACCTGGTTTGGACCTGGTTACGTCCTGGTTTTGTCCTGGTGTAAACCTCATGCAGACCTGGTTTGGAACTGGTTTGGTCCTGGTGTAGTCCTGGTTTAGACCTTGTTCAGACCTGGTTTAGCAAATTTTGCTTCAGTTCTAGTTCTGCAGATGTTATTGAAGATTTTCTTATTTTTTTATTATATGTTATTATTATTATTATTTTTGAGAGCACGTTTCCAGGCCCGAGAACAAATCCATTTGAATAGCCCTGTTCTCCAGAGATAATTCTTTACTAATTGTTTAAGTTAATTGCAGAAAAAAAAACGTTTCAAGGTATCAATTTTAGCATTTAGTTTAACTTTAACTTAAGTAAGTAACTTAAGTTTGACTGAGCTACTTTTACTTGTATTGGAGTTATACTTGACCATTTGTATCTGTACTTTTACTCAAACAATCAAATGCAGTACTTTGACCACCTCGGCGTTCACGCACAGTTGAGTAATTCTACATTTCGAGGTCTTTAGATAGAAATTCACAAAACAGCTTGAGCTCGTCTGTTTGAAATTCGACACACTTACATTGTTGCTTCTGTTTTTTCAAGACTCCACCAGCCATCGTTGACATTTTCTTCAACTTTCCCTCTTTCACACAAGTCAAACTTTTTTTTAGCCTTGTTTACAACCCACACACAAGGACTACAACTCCTTATCATACTTTCCATCGCCTTTCCTCTGTTTTTTCCTCGTCATTTGCAGTGATGGTCAGCCCCGCGGCATACGACGTTGAATGCTAAGTTCAGCTTCAGTGTACGATAAAAAGAACCAACCTGGGCCGACTTACTTGACGCAGGAGGCAGATCCGTGTGGCTTTATGTCTCCGAGCCCCAAACGCTAAAAGACTTTTTGTGTGCGAGCGAGGAGGCTGCAGATCGGGCGAGTCCTCCACAATGTTGCCGTCGTCGTGGCATTGGAATAATACATGTGTTTGGGGCTGATACCTCCCGCTGTATAATGCAGGATGTGCTCAGAAATATCGCCCAAGAAGAGACAAGTTGGATGTTTTTTGCACAATGTCGAATAAAGTGCTCTGAGCTGTTGGTTCGCAAAAGGCAGTGCAACAATTTGGATGCATAAAGTCGCCTGGTGCATCTTTTAATGAGGTACATTTGGAAGTATTACATGAATTATTTAAAAAGCTACGTTTAAAAATGGGCTGTAGTTAAAAGTGCATCATGTAACTTTCCTTGTAGAGCCAGGATGTCCGAACTATGGCCCGGGGGCTAAACGCAGCCATCAGACCAATCTTTGTTCCTCCGGCTGAAGTGGCCCAAGTAACAATAAGCTGGACTATTTACAACAAATGTAAGGGATTCTAGCACTATAAAAGTCATAACATCACATTCCATTAATATACACACCGAAAACAAATGTTACAAGCCTTATCTTTTAAATGTAAGTTTTGTTTTATTTTCTTAAAAGTCTCTTAAATGTGTATGTGTTTTAATGTGTGTTAATGTGTGTGTGCTGTCACTTTGTTCAGGTCACTTTTGGTCTTGATCTCACAGAGCTCTCGCCTGGTAAAATAAAGGTTAATTATTTATGAAGGAATGTCATGTAAAATGCTGTAAAATGCATGGTATCTGAATCACTCACAGTGTCTGCTCAGAATATGTTTTAAAATGCGCAACCCTCCAGACTCTTGTTGTATAGGGTTTGCCATCTGTTTGTTTTCATAGACTTATTGGTTTTGAATGTTCCACATGTGGCATTATGTGTTTCTACATCCATGTAGACAAGCAGCTGGCACCAACAGGCTGAGTTACAGCGCTGATCTCGTATTCAAGGTATTTTTTAAGCAATTAAAACGTCTGAAACTTTTCAAGGAAACTTAGGTTAACTCTCTCACCAAAAACAATAACTGTTCTTTGCTTTATTCACTCTTGTTTGATGAATCCAGTTAAGCTTCACACAGAATCATAATTTCAAATTTCCAAGATTTGTGACATCAGAGGTAGAAATTTGGAGGTCTCCTGTGCCGTTTTTAAGTTTGTAAAACATCACCAGACTCGTTCTGAGAATTTCTGCAGTCAAACTGTTCATTAAAAGTGCTTGCATTAGAATGAAAAGGGAAAGTAATCTTCTCTAAAGTAATTCCCTCTGCTGCCAGTAGATGGAGTGCTCACACAAACTCCTGTTGAGGGATCCCCTGACTTACAGAAAGTAATGTGTGCTTTTCAATATATACATTATTTTAGGTTATAAAGCATGAGATGTCAAACAGGTAAAAATCCCTATTCAGATGATTTGATGTGGAATAGATCAGAAAGACTCGCTGACACTTCAGTAGCCACAGCTGCCCTGAGCAAACTGTGGCTGCTAATTTGCCTTCACACAAAGAAAAAGTTGAACAGAAGAAATCTAGGCTCAAAACAGTTATTTTTAGCAGTTTTTATTTTCTTTCTCTTACCATAATCACTATTGACATTTTAATGGACCCTGCACAACACTTTGACGTTTTATAAAAATAATGTAATAAATTCCCAAGTTACTTTTCTGTCTTACTGTATTTCCATCAGTTTTATTCATCATTTCCGTGCTGCTGCCACAGTCCCTCCAAGGGCGAGGAAGGGTTAATTACATTCTAATCTTAAAGAAGACAGATTCTACCTATCAGGGTCTTAATTATTGTACAAAAATGTCCTCTACAATTAGCAAATTCTCTACAATTAGCTCATTCTAATGCTAATTGAGTAACTGTAATGAAAGTGTAAACTCGCCAAAACTTCTCCACACAAGATACACTTCAAGTCATTCCAACAATTTGACTTTTTTTCGGTGTGCACTGGCGTAAAAAGCTAGAGCCTCGGCTGATATGTAGTTTATTTATTCCCGCCTGGAGCACTTGTGCATTTGCCTCATTTAAAGTCACAATTACAGTGAGTCCAGCGGCTCTGAAGCAGCTCATTAACTGGGCACGAGTTTCAGGAAGCTGTCACGGCGCCACATAAGAAATCAAAACCTCATTTCAGGCTCTGTAACTTTGATCCATAATCGTGATGGATTTAGCCGCGCTATCATCTGCCACTTGTAACAAAAGGGCTTACATTGCGTCCGGAATGCAATTTGCTAATGATCCGACAGCAATCTAAACATGAGATTTCTTCAGCCTCGTGTTGCTGTTTTAGCGTATTCAAATGCAAATAGCTGTTCTTGTGTAGAGCTCATGACATTAATTTTCACTTTGGTGGTAAAGAGTTAGGTAAAATGCCAAACATCAGTTAGAGCTGTATTTTCAGTCGTGTATAATAATTGGGAAAATAAACTAAAGTCTTTTCAATTCAGAGGGAGAAACGAAACCCAAAGCTGTTCTTTATCTTTTTATATTTTTGCCCAGGACAGAATAATAAGTCCACAGAGAATGTCTTTTGGTCAATGGGGAACAATAGCTGAGGGGGAAGAGAAGCTGTACTATAATTAATCCTGCTGTTGTTCTTGGGCAAGACACTTCTCCCGATTGGTGTGGAAATGGTTGGCTTGATAGTTGCGGTAACTTGGTGTGTGATTAGCAAAGTTTTTTTTTAAACAATGTACATTGATTGCCAGGAGAAGTTGAGTGCTAAACGTGACAAAGTAAGTTTTTTTAAAATGATGTAATAAATTCCCAAGTTACTTTTCTCTGTCTGTATTTCCGTCAGTTTTATTCATCGTGTCCGTGCTGCTGCTGTAGTCCCTCCAAGGGCGAGGAAGGGTTAATTACATTCTAATCTTAAAAAAAAAAACATATTCTACCTATCAGGGTCTTAATTATTGTACAAAAATGTCCCAATTAGCTGTAAATAAGCAGTTTAGTAATAGAAAAGTGTTACTAAAGGTCTAATTAAGACCTTAACTTGGGACACATTAAAATAAATTATCACCATACCACCACATTCATTATCAAATGTATGAAAATTTGCAGGTAGTTAGACATTATTAATTGCACCCTACAGTAAGCGTTATCACCATAATATGTGGATCATTAATAATTATTTTGTTCTTTGAAAACTACAATAATGATCTAAAACGGCTTCATGATGAAAAAGTCAACAGAACTAAATCTAATGTGCACCCGGCCGCTCCACAGAGCCTGACGTGTGAAAACGCCCTCAGTGACATTTCAATACAACGAGCAGCACATGTCTTTATTGTTGAAAAAGTGTTGTGACATTTTTTAACCTTACATGTTGACCCAGAGTCTGATTTTGTTAAATAAGTAAGAACAGTGCTGAGGGTGGAGATAGGGGGTAGGTGAAAACAGGAATTTCTGATCACATAAGCCTTAAATGCAGGACAACACAGGAATCCAAACATGCATGAGTCAACTGAAGTACAACTTTAAGTAAGCTCAAGACTTTTATAATGTTCATCAATTTGGTACCACTTTATAATAACTACATCTTATTTAGCCTTAATAAAGCATTACCAAAGACTTAATTAATAATGAATATATAGTTTATTAAACATGATTCAGGATTAGTAACAAGTTAATTAAGGTAAAGGTTAGGGTTAAGGTTAGAAATTAGGGTTTGAATATTTGTTAAATAGTTACTAAGCCTGAATCATTCTTAATAAAGAATTTGTTGATTATGAATTAAGTCTTTGTTCATGCTTTATTAAGGCATGAATAAGTGTAGTTATTATAAAGTGTTACCATGAATTTTACATACAATGTCCCCTTAATCTAAGATGTTAAAACAAAATGACAATGAAGTGATTAATCTTCCTTTAAAAGTACTAAACACTTACAAAATACCAAATTTTATACGACAAACTCTCGCCAAATCAGAAAACAACCCTCATTATACGTGTTATCAGTTAAGATTACAGCTGAAGTGTCTTGAAGGGAAATAACGACCCAATTAATAATCTAATAGCTTGAGCTAATATGATTTATCTTTAAATGGAGTTCTTTTCAATTCCTTACTGATTAATTTTCAAGGATTTCAAGCACTGTTGGAAGTAGATCAATAAAACACAGCACACATTTGAGAGAATCTGTCTGCTCTGAGTTTGAGTGGGAACGCATCCAATTTCCTTGATATGATCACGCTGTTAACCACACAAAATCACCCAAATGAAAGAGGGACAAATCGTTTGGGTGGAAACACTGCTAAACCCAGTGCACACACAAATTGTCTAAAGCGCTCCACTCCTCTCCCTTTCCCTGATCGGAAATAAGCAGCTTATATTGTTTCCGTAAATCCAAAATTATGGACACGGCGTGGGAGGACTCTGAAGTGCCGTGCCAAATTTACAGCTATTCAAAGTGCGGTAACAGATACAGTAGGGGGTGCAAACTACTATTTCCACATGAGGAATAACAATAATTAGAGGGAAATCTAGTGAGTGAGAGGCAGTGGTGTCCCTCTTTTTGGGGAGCAACGCTGTTACGATAATTAAAACTTATGGAAATCCAGCGCTCCTGTCCGATCCATTTGAGCAAACACACACTCGTGATGCAGGGGGAACAAGTATGTGGATATACAGCGTTGATCTAAGAATCTCATTGAGGAAACGGGCGAAAAGTTCCACAAAAAGTACATCTTACTTTTCACAGGAGCTATAGGCCGAACTGCAGTTTTAGACAATACAGTTTATATTTATTTAATTTGATCTATTAAAAGGGAACATATTCTGCTACAGTGACGTTTGGGAGCTTTTAACCGTGTTCTGACAATGTTCCATCATCAAAAACATACCTGGAGTTGGAATTCATGCTGAGGAATGCCGGTTAGAAAATCCTCTCCTTTCAGACCGTCAAAAACACTTCCTGCTGAACTCCCTCGATCAATGATGTTTTTCCAGTAATTGTTGTCACTTATCCGAGAGTCTTCTGCAGTCCTTAAATCATCGTCAGACTCACTCTGTCTATTTCTGCTGTCTAAACATGATCACTACAAACTAAGCAGCTCGCTAACTTTTCCTGACATACACAGTTTTAGCGCTATGCATCCAGTAGATGCCGCATAAACTCAGTAAGTGCCAGAGCAAACAAAATAAAAATAAAATATTACTATTTTTATTAATGAAAATTGCAGTATTTATTATATTTATATTAATATTAATATTTATTTCAGAATATTATGTGGAAAATATATTGATTATCGCATATAACGCAAAATTGTGATTTTATTGTGTAGGGCTGTATGACTTTAGTCGTTTAGTCAATAAATTGGTGTCTTAGTCAACCAAACTCTTAGTCAGAAAAATATTTTACTGAGATTATAAAGGATTCGTATGCAGAAAAACAGAAAGTAAAAGTATGAAGTGAGCGAGCTGGAGATTGAATTTTTTCTTTTATGGCTTTTTCACATTCAAAGCAGGCTACCTTTACAGTATAAGTAGTTCTTAGTGTATGTAATAACACATGTGAGCCTGCGTTATTCTTTCTTTTTTTTCCCCCAGTTTGTATCAGATAAATGAACAGACTGTAGAGAAGCCATGCCTTTTAGTCAATCAATCAATCATTGCACAGGGCATGCTTTAAGTCGCTTTAAGCCATGTATGATTTCCAGCCCCCGTTAACGATTGGGAAAAGACAGAAATATGGAGTGCTAAACTTACTTACATTTCAGAACATGTTTGTAGAGGTGAAGGCTACAGGGTTTGCACGTATCATACTTCACAAAGATTGAATTTTTCTTTTTACGCATGAAGACATACCTTAATAATTGTAAGTTTTGTGATTTGCAAATTGGGACAGATGCAATTTCAATATGATTAATCTTTCCGTCGAAGGAGAAACTGTGCAACTCAAAACTGGTAAATGTGCAGAGAAACGAGGATACTGGAGATAAGGTTTGAACGATATTAAGCTGCGTTTGTGTTTCCGAATGGACCAAACAAGCAATTCTCCATCAGATAAACACACAGCCATGTACAGTGAGCCGAGGCTTCACCAGTCGAGGGAGTGGAGCTTGCTGAGAAGGCAGAAGCATTGATCGCATTCCCTCATGAACCAACAACACGAGCTAAAAAAGTCTGTACATTCTGCAAAACATACATCCACACAGGATTTAAAGCGATTTATCTGTGCATCTCCAGTGACAGGCTGCGGAAACTATTATTAAACAAAAAGAACAGGGAAACATAAAGAGAAACACCTGCAGATGAACAAAGCAAAGGTCTATAGATTGAAGTGTACATGCTCCAAAGCGCAGTCAATTTCACGGTAAATTAAACAATATTTCCTGTAACTATGGCCAGTGACAAGCTGATACACAATGACAAACATCTGTTCTCTTTATTTCTTCCGTTCAACAAACGCTTCAGATACCAATCTCCAGAAGCACTAATTGACGAGAAGAAATTCTGGTATCAGGTTCAAATCTCATCTGAGCTCATACTGTTGTTTGTCCTTGAGCAAGATAGTTTTTCAATGTCAAAGTATGTGGCAGCGATATCCCATAGTACAAAGAGGTAAAAACTATAACACTATTTAGATTTATAGAGCACTAAAAATAGTTTAGCTCAAATTAGCTGGAGAACACGTGAATGCAATTACTGTGATGATTGCACTTCCAGTCTCTATTCATTTCATATTCAATAATCCAACAAAGCAAAGTGCATAGAGAAATGTTAACAACATATAGAGTTTCCAGGATATCTGGCCTTTTTTCTCATTTATTTTCCATGTCGGAAGAACTTAATAGGTTTCCAGGATTTCCAGAACATGTGGGAACTTTCCAAAATGTTTTCAAAATGAATGTGGAATCCAAGGTATAATTGGTGGCAAAATTACTCCTGGTTTTCAGTTGTTTAATTCAGTCTTTGTCTTTTTGGTCAAGAAGGAATCTGGGTAAAAGGAAGAGACATTTAAGCCAAAGAACCCAAGATCAGACGATGTATAATTTAACAAAACATTAGTCTAAGATCATCTTCACACCCAAAATTAAGGCTTTATACAGTTTTCCAAAGAGGCAAATCTTCAAAGCAGCCACAATCTGGAAGAGCCAACAAACCCGCTTTAGCTGCAGTTTGTCTTACTACAGTCTTACACTGTGTCCTTGTCAGCAGAGTATAGTGTTTAAAAGTTTCAATGACAGCCAGACATCTGCTTGTTCCTCCGCAGATGTGCTGTTCTTCAAGCAGTGTTTTATTCTAATCACCACCTCCGTATCCACACTGGGATCTCTATAAGAAGACTGTCTGTGTTTAGTGTGTAGCAGCTGAAACAACATCTGTCTGGAGGATGTGAGCATGAGTACAGTCTAAGACACACTGCAAACGCCTTACATGAATTCAGACCACTCATCTTCATTCAAATATTTTGTAGTAAACTAATCAAGTAACATGATAGAATGGCTCAGTCACCTAAGACTTTAGGGACATGCTGAGGATACACAAAGACAGGATCCCAGCCGCTGACCTGTGTGCTGCATGAATTTGCCTATAACAAATAACAATCAAATAACAGTCAATAACAAACAGAATATAGTGTAAGTTTGGGTTATTTGATTGATTGAACACCTAAATATTTAGCCTTTTTAGCTTAACAATCCCCTTCTTATTCACAGTGTTCTGAAGAAAAGAACCAATCAAATAATAAGTCTGTAGATTACCATTACCATTAGTTACCATTATAATGCATGACATTTCTTGAAAAAAAAAAGGTTAAATTCTCATAAAAGCGTCATTAACACATAAGTCCAGGCGTCTCGATAAAAGTTTGACACAGGACTATCTGAAGCGTCTGTCCACAGCCCATAGACGGAGCACAGAGAAGCAGCAGAGGGCTGGGCTCCACTGTGAACCACTGACACAATTTTGAAAACAGTGACCAATTTTCATGAAAAGCAAGTATGCCATTAGATGTAGTTAATGTCTAATCTAAATGATTTGAAGCTTTGAGAGAAGGCGACAGAAACATGGCTATGACCCATTGTTCCATGCCTTGATAAGACGGCATTTCCTGGTGGAGAACCCCCAGACCCCTCACATGTACCTTTTCTCCCTGTTTTCTTTTTATTCTATTTTGTCCAAGAATCCTCAACTCATGCAACCCCATTGCATATGACTTTCCTGCTAAACTTGAGCAGGCGCACCTCTTTAAATGTATTTAAGATACAATTCTTACATTGATTTTAAGCAATATGGAAAATTACCCTTCATGTGGTAGAGCACTTGCCTCTGTCTGTGCACGTCCTTGTTGGCATGTTACTGTATCGCTGTCTCTGAATGGATCTCCTCCAGTGACTCATATTTGCCAGACCCCATCAACTTAAAACTACTGTAATCCTGACCAAGCCGAGCTCAAGATCTGGAGATGGAACTGCGGTCGCCAACTTCAAATGCACAAAAAAGAGAAACCACAGTCTATCAATCAATGGCTCTATAAATTAAAGGAATATTGTGCATTTTTTTGCATTGCTATTAGCCTTTAATCATGCTCTTGAGTACCTTAAATTTGCCATCTCATGTTTAGAAACAAACAAAACATTTTTTTTAACTAAAATGAAAGGATTTGTCTGCTGTGACACTGCAGCCATCATATGGCACCTCGCACATATGCACAATTTAGTTATGTTACCACTTTAAGAGATATGATGATTAGCTTTGCAGTAGCAGTTACAGTATCTAGACAAGTTATCTTATCTAGACGACAGAAATGCTCAAAATGAGTATGGCGATAATTTACGGACAGCATTTACAGCAGAAGATTCACAGATAAGGGACATAAAATCGGGAAAAACATCACAGATCGAGTCAGTTCAGCAGGAAGTGTTTTTGATGGTCGGAGAGGAGAGGATTTTCAAATGAACATTCCTCAAAATGGCACGAATGAAGCTAAATGCAACTCCAGGTATGTTTTTAATGACAGAACATTGTTAGAACATGGTTAAAAGCTCAATATGTGTCCTTTAAATAACTCGAATAAGGATCACTTTTTACATTTCTCTCCCTGGCTCGTTTAACCACATGGCTTTCCCGTGGCTTCTGTCGCTTCAGCAGCTGGCGTCTATCTCTCTCCCTCTCCTGCGGTCTCCAAACAGTCCACGCGCTTTGACGTTTATTTACAGGATTCCTCTGCATCCTGCTACACATTACTAACCTCGACCTTGGGCTCTGCTGCTGCTTCTGCTGCTGCTGTTTAATGTTGTATTAATTTAGCAGTAATTGCCCCACGTGGAGAGGGAGAGGAATGAAAGCAGATCTCAGCTCGCAGTGGAGAGATGAGAGGAGGCGGATAGCACACAGCAGCACTCTGATGCTCCACGGTTTAAGACAGAGGAGGAGCTGACTGTGGCACCCAGAGGAGGCAACATGGAGGGGAAAGAAACATGGAAAAAGTAACAGCATAATCAGCTTGACGCAACTGGTACCATTTTACTATTTTGATACACACAAATTCTCTGGTGATCCACTGAAAGTCCAATGGAAACTGTGACTATGTTCTGCATTGTTAGATTTTTTTTTTAGCCAAGACATAATTACTTTGTTTGTTTATTTAATATTATAGATTGCTATATATTAAATGCCATCTAATGTGCACTTCTGAAGCAGCTATACATGCCATGATGCAACACATGGGACAATGGGAAGGTCAAGTCGTTTTTGTGGTGACATTGAAACAAAAAAGAACACTTGGTCATGTTTTTTTTTTAGTCCAAAGGTTTACAGTTCAAAAGTACCTACTTATGGTCATGAACTGTAAGTTTTTGAGTTAATTCATGACAATGGATGCATGGTGAAAACCAGAAGAAACCTGAAGACAAATTACTGTTTAGGCAATACAAAGATTCAAATTTTGATATTAAGGAAGAGACATTTCAACACCAGAAACATGACATTTCCAACACAAAATAGTTAGCTAGTAGTAGTTTAGTTTTGCTGTAGGAACACTTCAAATCTAATGTCAATATTAGTTTAGATATAGACTATTTAAAGGTCCCATATTCAGCTATTTTGCCCTTTACACAGTCTATTCTAAGGGCTTTGTTGATAAAATTTTGCGTTGTGCAATATCCATAACATAACAGTTTCCAAAAAACACCCATGTCTTGACGGGCCCCCTCCTTGCAAAAGCAAACGGATCTCTCCTTCACAGAGAGCAGGCTGCCTCCCGACCAAGGTTTCTCCCATGGGGTTTTTGTAGTTTTCCTCGTGCTCCGGTAAACAGCGATACACAAACACGGAATAAACCTTTATCCGCATTCTGGGACAGTTATCTGAACTGCTTTTACCTGTGGCCCAGTACCTCGAGGCAACGTTGTTGTGATTCGATTGGGCATTATAAAAATAGCATTAGCATTAGCTGATTTGATTTGAATCAGAAGAAACCTGAAGACAAATTACTGTTTACACAATACAAATATTCAACTTTTGATATTAAGGAAGAGACATTTCAACACCAGAAACATAGAAACATGACATTTCCAACATAAAATAGTTAGTTAGTAGTAGTTTAGTTAATCAGTCATCAATCAATCATTAATAATGCTGTAGGAACACTTCATTATCCCCTTAATGTCAATATTTGTCTTCTGCATAGACTATTTCAATGCCGGTGGGACAACCTGGACCTTTGTGCTAATCTTTGTCAGAACTACCATAACTCTGGTATTTTTGGGTATTATACTGTTATGGTGATCCCAAAAGTGTCTTAAGCGTTTACAAAATGTGCCTTGTCTTAAATAATAAAATGCATTACAATGTCCTTCTGTCCACAATTCCCTTCATTTTAGAGCAGAACAGATTTTTGAATCAGATTTTTTAATTAATAGATTCAGCCTTAGCGCAGTAGTCAGCAAGTATTTAAATGCACAACTCTACAATTTAGAATTAATTAACATGATTAAAATGATCACAATACACATCCCTGAATAGATACACATATTGCCAAGACATTTGTCGCTGTTTTGATCTTTCAGCTAAAGTAAAGCTAAAAGCAAAAAGAGGCCATTCCACCTTGTCATTTGTTTCATCTATAGGTTGACTTTGCTCTAATTAGAGCTCACACACACAACACATGGAAGAAACAGGTGGAGAAGGATTGCAGGGGCACCCCACTGTGGCACCCTACTTTCAGTCCAAGGTGCTGTGAAAAGGGTAGAAAGGCAGAGAGGAAGAGCAGTCAGCGAGCCTTGATTTGTGGCCCAGGAGCGAAGGTGGAGACGGAGCGGGATGAGCCAGATTAACCAGCACAAGAGAGGAAGAAGTCAGGCCAGCTGGCTCCGAGCGGGCTGCTTTTAGCCACATGAAGAAAGAGAGAGAGGAAAGAGGGGTGTGAGGGAGGGGAGAGACAGAGAGAGACAGGGAGAGACAGAGAGAGACAAAGAGAGAGTAAGGGAGACAGAGACGGTAAATGAGCGATTAGAGAGAAGCAGTGAGAAAGCTAGGACAGAGAGATGACGAAGAAAGAGAGAGGGGAAGGGAGAAGAGGGAGAGGGAAAAAGAAAGAGGGGTAGAGAGGGGAGAGACAGAGGAGAATAAGAAAGATTGAATAGAGGAGAAAGAGTTTAAGAGAAAAAAAGGAGAGGCAGAAAGGGAAAGAGAGAGATGGGGGAGAAAGAGGGGAAAGGGATGAGAACAAGAGAGAGAGTGGAGAGAAGGTGTGAAAAATGGGGTGACAGAGAAGGTAGATAAGAAAGAAGAGAGGCAGAGAAAGCGGGACAAAGAAAGAAAGGGAGAGGAGAGAGAGAGAATAAGAGAGAGGGAGAAAAGGAGTGAGAGGTGAGTAAGAGAGAAGAGCGGAGAATAAGAGAGAGAAAGAGAGAGAGTGAGGGTTAGAAAGAGGCAGAGAGGTAGAAGGATAGGGAGCGAAAGCGTGAGTTGATGAAAGAGAGAGATAGAGAGAATAAAACAGACGATAAGAATAGAGAGGTCAGAAAGAGAGAAAACGAGAGAAGAGATAGAGAGAATAAAAGAGACGATACGAATAGAGAGGCCAGAAAGAGAGAGAAAAAGAGAGAAGGGGTATAGGAGAGCGAGAGAGGTAGGAGAGACAAAGAAGGGGAATTGGAGAGAGGGGGGCGTATACAAAGAGAGAGACGACAGATGGGGGGAAAGGAGAGAAATGAGGCAAAGAATGGAGCAGAAAGAGAGAGGGGGAGAAAGAGCAATTGTGAGAAAGGGAATGAGAGAAAACAAGGGGGAGAGAGACAGAAAAGACAAATTAGAGAGAGGGAGGCGGGGAAAGAAAGTAAAGCAAGAGAGAAAGGAGAGTCAAAATAGAGTGAGAGTGAAAGACAAAATGGAGAGAGAGAGAGAGCAAAAGAGATAGCGGGATGGAGAGAGAGTGTAGAGAAGCTGGAAGGAGCACTCAAACGAGCGTGTGCTGGACCTGATTAAATTCCCAGAGCATAGACTGAGTTTGGTCACTGGCCCATTCTGTTCTATATTCAGCCGCTTTAAGTCTCAAATACAGTAGAAGATGTGTCAAATTATGGACATATATGTGGGATTACTGCTGGTTTTGTTTGCAGGTTTTGGACAATATTTAGTTTTATAATCACACTACAAAAGAGAAACCGAATGTTTGTATTTAAATGCTTTCATAGACAATTATTTTGTTTAAAGGATTATATCAGATCATATTCAGTTTAGTAATTAGTACAAACACAAACCAAAGAAAGGTCAAAAAAGCTGAATGTATTTACTTAATTAATATTTCTTTGTGTACCTAAAGGACACCGGCGCTAACACATTTATTTGCATTGCTATACCACACTGCTATACCAAGTGGGCCATGGCAGAGGTCAGGTGTCTAATAATCAGATTCAAGCCATAATGTTGAAATATATTAAATACGACATTTACAAAATGTACTTTGTCAAGAGGATACACCAGAGGACACATATTATACAAAATGATATTTTTGAGCTTTCAACAATGACCTTGTTCCCTCATCAGAAACATACAGTACAGTTGCTTCATTTATACTCATGAATTATTCCGGTTTATGAGATTCTTCTCGGCGCCTCACAAAAACATTTAGTTTCAAATTTCTGTGTCAAAGATGTGTGAGATCGTATGTGGTGATTCGAAGGTCTCCCACACTAATCTAAGTCCATAAATCATCACCTTTTTGAGTATTTCAGCTGTCAGATCGCGTTCATATCACTGGCGTGCTTCTTGTCTTGTTTGTTTCCCCGTGGTAATTCCCTCTGCTGCCAGTAGATGGCGCGCTAATACCAAATCCTGATGAGGGAGAGCCTAGTTTACAGAAAATACTGTTTCACTACACACATTTTTAAAGCTGAAAAACATGAGAAGCCAAAGCAAAGGTCAATACAATACAAATCATACATAACACGTGTCCTTTGACAATACAACAGGGTTAGTCAGTTGTGTCTTGTACCTGCTCCTTCACATTGCAATGCATTACAAAGCGTTTATCAATAGAAGTCAATTACCATCCGACTGGCCTATTCATTTGAGTCTGTAGTGAGTGCATAATAAAACACTTGAGTCTGTTTCCTGAGGTCAGATGTAACATTAAGAGTGTGTGTGACAGTGATAGATGCTATCTGACTGCAGCCGCTCTGAGCTAACGCCCTCTGTCATGTCCAAACGCACCTTCAGCAGCTGCTTATAATGAGCCCTCATCTGCACTAAGTGGCTCTAATAACTCTGTGGGGGCACTGCACTATGGGAAATGTGATCAAGTAAGGAAATATGATCATCTGCTTCATCTTATTTTGACAAGTTTTGACAAGGTTTCTTCTTATAGATTCTGAGGTTGAGATTTTTTTACTATTAAGTTATATTTAAATTTGAATGAATGCGCAGTTGGTGTGAGAAGGATTTTGCAATTCAAGTTAACAAATGTCAATGTAATACCCCATTCCAGGAGGAGTGGGCCTGGTTGCAAAGGTTTTAAAGTCATCTGGACAATGTTTTACAAATTGAGAAGTTTCAGCAGCCATCTAGAAGCCATTGTCAACCTAGAAGTGCTGGTTTGAGGATGACCTTTTATTGACCTTTATGTAACCAGGATACTCCCACTGAGATTCTCTTTTTCAGGGGAGTCCTGGATCCTACTGTACATGTTTAGGGGAAACATCACACAGAAAGTCCCCAGCTACCCCAGAGTAGGGATGGGACGATAAACAAAAATATCGTTTATCGTGATAAAAAGGAAGACAATAATCGTTTGTGCTACATTGAGGGTCATCGTGATCATCGCCAACAAAGATAATCGCCATTTTGTCTCCAGATTGTGCAGAAAAAAGCAACGTATCCATTATGTCCCCGTCTAGATCGTTTTTGTTTTCACTTATAATAAAGTACAAATATGTCAGAAGTTATTTATAATGAGAAAGTAAATAAATAAGTAAGTAAAGAAGTACATCACATTTTCAAACTGTCAGCAAACTGTTGTGATATTATCGTTAATCGCAATTATTTTGGCCGTGATAATCGTGACATAAAATTTCAATATCGTCCCATGCCTACCCCAGAGTCGAACAAAGGACCTTCTTGGTGTGAGGCGAGAGCGCTAACTGTACCTGGCCTGGACGTATTTGGCCCGAGAATTAACAAAAAAAAAAAAAAAAAAAAGAATCACAGTCTTTTCCCAGAGCAACTGAGCCCCCCAATGCAGCTAACGCATAGCTTCACTGTTTTCCTACTCTTCCTACTTTGTTTATGTATTTTGAATCCCAAATATCAGACTTTATAATGAAAGTTTAAACGTTTTTTGCCTTTAAAAATCCCCAGATGTACCCTAAAAATCTTGTCCAATCTAGAGACACCTCTGCCTGGATACGAGTATTTCTATGACAGCAAATTTCGAACCTAATTTGACCTCATATTCGTCCTAAGTGGCTCTAATAGCAGGAGTATGCAGTATTTATCTGTCAGCTCGTCTCCAATCGCCTCTGTTTTGTCGAGGGCACCTGGCAGCCTCCCCGAGAAGCTACTCTGAGGGCCGACGACTCTGCCACTGCTGCTGGCTTCATGAGTTATTCAGGGACCAAAGATGTTGCTCGTTCACTCCTCCTGTTACTGTGGGACACAAACCATATTGCTCCGCTTGGCTCCAGTTCAGGATCAACAATGACAACTATTGCCAGAAAAACAAACTTCATTTTAGCATGAGAGCCTTTCAATTGGCTCTGAAGGGAATGTAAGGACGGCCTGGTTCCTGGATTAAGTGGGTGGACAGATGGGTATAAATCTTGAAGAGTTTGACAAGTTTGCGCAAAGAATAAAGAAAAAATAACTATGTTTAGATTAGCTCAATATATACATGGAGATTGGGAGAATGCCATTTCTACAAGGGTCCACACCAAACGTTGATGGGAAACAAAAGCAGTAGTTACCAGACAGAGAGGACAAAACATAACCAGGCAAATTTAAAGCTGAAATAGCTAATTTTTAAACTGTGAAAGAAGTAAGCATGTATGTAAATCTATTCAACTGATTCCTAGCTCTCACAAACCCTTTGGCACATGGAAGAAAGTTATGCACAGTTTAGGAACATCTTTTTTTAGACAAATTGAAACAGGGCAACATTCTCTCATTACAAGCTTATTTTAACAAAGACTCAGGCTGTTGTAGAAAAAACAAAACAAAACTGTGTCCAGAGGACGACCTTTGAAACCTTTTCTACAATAGAACACTCCTGGACAAATGAAGGATTACACCGGCTGAAAGAATGAGGCTATTTATTCTGGGTTTGTAAATGATAATGTAAAAGGAAATGGAATCATGTCAGTTTTAAGTGTGAATATGTTTTGCCATTCATCCGAGTAAGTTCACTCTTAAAACTTTTGTCCATTTGACACAATTCCATTTTCTTTTTGCTGTGGAACCTTGGATGCCGACATGATTAAACAGAGATTGATAAAAAGGTTTTACAATTAGATGGACAGCACACAACAAATGGATATACAGTATTGTGTGGGGGGAAATACATTTACAAATTTAAGAAAAAAAAGTGTGCAATTGTTTGTGTCTTTGTCTTTCTGGATTCTTTTGACAAGTTCGTGCGATCCCTGTAATCTCTCACGCTTGTGCTGGTGAGCAATGAATCAGCGTTTCCACCAATCAGGCCTCATTTCATGAACGAAACTGCCCGTGTGGTTTGGTTGACCATCAACAAATCTATTCTGGACCCATTATAATCAAGTGTGTCTTGTTTATGAGACTGAACTCATCTTATGCAGAGCTGATCAGTCTAGCAATGATGTTGTTTGCAGTCTGATGCCTGAATTAACCGCAACAAGCCACTTCCTTGCAAGACTTTAGAGACTCCGGGTCAACGGGCTGTTTAGAAGGTTTTATACAATGTTGAGCAACTCCTTTACTGCAAAACAACACAAGCTGATGTAATCTCTCAGGAGTGATCCAAGGTAGCAGGCTTCAAACGTTCAAATGTTTGTGTTTTCTGCATTGGCCACCAGAACGACATAATCGATCTGAAAGCATAGGTCTGAGGAACCAGAATTCTTTGCTCCTAAGCCTCAAATTTAAAGGCTATACATATACTTTATTTACTTTAATAAAATCTATCTCCACTTGGTAAGCTGTAGGAGAAACTGTACAGTGTAAAGCCAAAATCATATTGCATATTTCATTGTTTATCTTCAACATTTTCTATTTTATGTCACGTAATACTGACTATTTACACATTCAGCGATATAACTTTGAACATTAAGTACCCACCGCTCTGGAAAATTCATTCAGCAGGAGGTTTATACAAGAGGTTTCATGTTTACGACCCGTTTGACCTAATGTATGGCTGCTTCCGTCAAGCCTCTATAAGATGTTCTTCTACCATGAACTCTAACCTTC